>CANTUR010000591.1:0-404267 GCA_947683625.1 Mallotus nudiflorus | reverse complement strand
GCTGTAGGCTGTAGAATGTGCTTCCTCTAAAATCTCCTCTCTCAAATCATCCACATCAGGAACACACAATCTACCACTGATCCACAACACACCATCATCATCGAGTGTGAAATCAGTGAACTTCCCTGCTCTGACATTCTCTGCAAGCTCTTCCAGAATAGGATCTCGGCTCTGAGCTGCTTTAATCCTATCCCTTAGTACAGATCGTACTTTAAACTGAGCTAACAGTCCACCTGATCTACTGATCTTCATCATCAGACCTTGATCCACCATCAGATGCAATTCCTGGATCAATGGTCTCCTCTCTACACCGATGTGAGCAAGACTACCTGAGGACTTCCTACTCAAGGCATCTGCTACAACATTAGCTTTACCCAGATGGTAAAGAATCTCGCAATCATAATCCTTCAACAGTTCCAACCATCTTCTCTGCCTCAAATTCAGATCTCGCTGGTGAAAAATGTACTTAAGGCTCTTGTGATCAGTAAATATCTCACAAGTCACCCCGTACAAATAATGTCTCCAAATCTTCAAAGCAAAGATCACTGCAGCCATCTCTAGATCATGTGTAGGATAATTCTGCTCATGCTTCTTCAACTGCCTCGAAGCATAGGCTATCACCCTTCCATTCTGCATCAACACACAACCAAGACCAATTCTAGAGGCATCACAGTAAACTGTGAACTTATCCACACTATTAGGCAAAGCTAATACTGGCGCTGTGGTCAACTTCTCCTTCAACAACTGAAAACTATTCTCACAAGCTTCTGACCACTCAAATCTAACATTCTTCTGAGTCAAGCGAGTCATAGGGGCTGCTATCCTGGAAAAATCCTGCACAAACCGCCTATAATACCCGGCTAAACCCAGAAAACTCCGAATCTCCGTAACCGAAGTAGGTCTAGGCCACTCAGATACTGCTTCAATCTTCTGTGGATCAACCTGAATACCTTCTTTAGACACTACGTGTCCAAGAAAACAAACACTCTCCATCCAGAAATCACACTTCGAGAATTTAGCATAAAGCTGATGATCTCTCAGTGTCTGTAGTACAATCCTCAAATGATATACGTGCTCTTCCATACTCCTCGAATATACTAGTATATCATCAATGAAGACTACCACAAACTGATCCACATACGGTCGGAATACTCTGTTCATCAGGTCCATAAAAGCTGCTGGTGCATTAGTCAAACCAAAAGACATCACCAGAAACTCATAATGACCATAACGAGTGCGGAATGCTGTCTTAGGAATATCAGCTTCACTGATCCGCAGCTGATGATAACCCGACCTCAAGTCAACCTTAGAAAAGAACTGTGCACCCTGTAGCTGATCAAACAAATCATCTATCCTCGAGAGAGGATACTTGTTCTTCACTGTCACCTTGTTCAACTCTCTGTAGTCAATGCACAGTCTCAGGGTACCATCCTTCTTCTTCACAAACAAGACTGGTGCACCCCAAGGGGAAACACTAGGTCTGACGAAGCCTTTATCCAACAACTCTTGCAACTGCTCCTTCAACTCTCTCAACTCTGCAGGAGCCATACGATAAGGTGGCATAGATATAGGAGTAGTACCTGGAACCACATCTATACAGAACTCAATCTCTCTATGAGGTGGTAAACCTGGCAACTCCTCGGGAAAAACATCAGGAAACTCACAAGCAACAGGAACATCTGTGAGTGACAACTTCTCCACTGACGTATCCCTAACCAATGCCAAAAACCCCTAACAACCTTTCCTCAACAACTTCCTAGCTGAAATAACAGAAATAAGATTCTGAGGTGCTGAACTCCTGTCACCAACAAACTTAAATTCTACTTCACCAGGAATTCTGAAAATCACCTCCTTATTCCTGCAATCAACCACGGCATAATGCTGGGATAACCAATCCATTCCCAAAATAACATCGAACTCCATCACATCCAACAAAATCAAATCAGCGAATAATTCTCTATCTCCCACGAGAACTGGACAACCAGAAAGAACAATATCGGCGTCCAAAGAATCACTCAGAGGAGTGGCAACAGACAAAGGAAAAAGCCATCCTCGAAGCTTGCCAACAAGATTTAGAAGCAAAAATGGGAGAAACAAATGAATGCGTGGCACCCGGATCAAATAAAACCAAAGCATCCAGGTAACAAACAGAAAGAATACCTGCCACGACTGCATTAGATGCCTAAGCATCCTGCTGAGTCAGATGAAAAACTCTGGCCTGACCTCGACCTCCCTGCTGACTGGTAGAAGCCTGGCCAACACCTCTGGCACCTCCTCTAGTACCTCTACCACGACTCTGCTGTGGAACAAATTGAGTAGAACTCTGATGCTGGGCTGGTGGTAACTGAAATGGCACGGGTGCTGCACTAGCAATCGACTGCTGTGGGAATCGCGGAATCTGCTGCTGCTGATATCCGGGGGTAAGGACACGATCTGGCAAAATGTCCCATCTGCCCACATCTGAAACATGTCAGCGGTGTCAGATAACACGGTCCCTGATGGACTCTACCACAAGTCTGACAAACACTGGCCGCTGATCCAGAACTACGACCACTGCTGCTGCTCGAAGCACCTGACCCAAATCTAAATGATCTACGCTGACCTCCACGACCATGTCTACTGCTCCGATGCACTCGCTGCTGCTGTCTCTGACTCTGCTGAGTCGAACCTCGCTGCTGACTACTCGAACCAACATGAAAACTCGAATACGGAGTAGCCTGCAATCCACTCGACTGAACTCCCAACTGGTAATAATCAGGCATCGCTCCTTGCCTAACTAACCTCAGCTCAATCTCCTTAGCTAGCTCAATCACAGACTCGAGAGTAAGACCTGCTGTAGGCATACCAGCAAAAGCTGAACCCAAACCAGTAACATAGGTAGTAACAACGAAATACTGATCTCGCATCAGATCCTCAGCATATCTACCCAGACGAAGGAACTCTCGGGTATACTCCTCTACTGATCGATCTCCACGAGAAATACTAGTCAAACGGAGACGATAGCTCAAACGAAGAGGCTCTGGACAAAATCTCCTCATGAATCGCTCTCGAAACTGAGCCCATGTCATCGTCATCATATAAGGCTGGATCATCTGAATAAACCAATCTAAGGCTGGTCCCTCGACAGACAACTCAACAATCATGATCCTCTGGTACTCGGTATGAGCAGTCCGAGTCCTAGTCTCAATCGTATGCAGAAAATCTAAAGGATCAGAAGTACCATCAAAAGCAATCCTGCCAACTCTGGCATAGAACAAAGCTGCCTCAGGGTCAGACATACCCTGCTGATAGGCTGGCTGAACAGGCTGAACAACTGGAGGAACAGGAACATCAAACTCAGGCTCAACAGGCTCCTCGTCCTGTAACTCTCTCTGCCTACGGCGACCTGCCGCTCCTCGAGGTCTACCCCTGCCACGACCTCTACGTCTAACTGGCTGCTCAGGAGGTAAAACCTCGTCCTGAAAAGACTCATCATCCTCGGCCTCAACGATCGGTGGAGCGACACGCGCTCGCCTCCTCATTCTGAAAAGACAAACGGAAAGATTCAGACAAAACAGACAACGGAGGAATAACGCTGAAAACTACAGCAAGGAATACTCATCAAGACATACTCGAACCTAATACACTGCAGTAGTCCAACAGAAAACACAACTTTAAAACTAGGGCCACAACTCACAAAACTAAGCCCTGACACAGAACTCCACTCTGATACGAACTTCGCTCTGATACCAACTTTGTCACGACCCAAAACAGGGGCCATGACCGGCGCTAGGGAACGGGAATTCTTTCGAATTCGGAACCCGTAGCAAGCCTAAAAATAAAATAAATATGCAATAATAACCATAAAAATATAATATGCAGCGGAAAATAAAAATCATAAATATTACAATATCATCCATATCAACTGGATTCAATTCAAAACTCATCACACCACATATATAATCTCATAAATGTATAATCTTTAATACAAATCCAGTTTTACTATAATACATCTCTTTAAAATAAAGTACATAAAATCCCATACTTTAATTCACAACTACTGCAGTGTCTAGATAAAATAAATAAGACTCAAGTAGACAATTTACATAAA
Organism: Mallotus nudiflorus; assembly: GCA_947683625.1. NCBI lineage: Eukaryota > Viridiplantae > Streptophyta > Magnoliopsida > Malpighiales > Euphorbiaceae > Mallotus > Mallotus nudiflorus. The sequence continues at coordinate 400,177 of CANTUR010000591.1, read as the reverse complement.
GAAGCCGGGGCGGAAAAAATCCGGCGTATCGACCTGCTACTGAGGTCTGAGGAAGTTGACTCTCCTGAAAAATAGTCAACGGAGGGGAGTCAGACCTCACTGAGTGAATTACTATAATATATATACATACACTCTAAGTGATAATGCATACAGTCAACAGTATATGAGTAATATGTATATATACAGGCAAATTCATACAGATGCAGAAAAATCATTTTATATATTTTGTCTGAAAATCAACTTTTATGAAGGATCACATAGAACCCTAGAATATCGCAACCTCATAAAATAGTGTTAAACAACACTCTAGCCATACAGGCTCACTGATTCCAATATATCCACTTAATCCATATGGACAGTAGACTGGCCCCGAGACACTAAGTCAACCGAGCTCCAGCAGTCTGACTGCCAGTGTGATTGGCCCCGAGACACTTGGTCAACCGAGCTCCAGCAATCACACCCCAAACCACATCTCACGTATCGATAATCATAATCAAATCAATATCCACAAATAGTCAGTAATAAAGCCTAAATACTATAGGCGTACCGGTACGTACTCGGTCCTAGTGTTGCCCACTAGGTAGCACGTTCTATTGATATCCTTCATTCTTAAATATAAAACATTCATTCACAAAAATAAATGATGCATGGATATAAATGAAATAGCAATATAAACCATATATATACCGAAAATATACCAAACATAAACCAGGTATATTTTGAGTATATATATGTCAAATAAATCCAATCAAATCATGAATTAAACTAAAAATATATTTAAAAACATTTTAAATATATTTTATTAATAAAACATGTATATAATTTATTATATACCAAAAATATACTTGAATATAAATCATATTATTTATGCATATTCAGTCAAAATAAAACATGCATTTTCTAAATCATGCATCCTAAGCATATATATATAATATAGTAACTCACCTAATGCGCTCCACGAGACGGGTCCGACGGGCATGGTCCACTAACCCTCGGTCTCGGCGCAACTAAACAAGAAATAATTAATCGACATCAGAATAACCCTAACAGAAATCCTAGAATTAAATCTTGAGTATTCAACACAGAATCGAAAATTAGGGTTCGACTGGATATCACGTTTTACGAGAATTCTACCGGAAATCCGACAGAACCTCCCCTGTAAAACGGACATCTCTCTACTCAAAAGAGTAGAGCCGACCCTGCAAAGAAACACACTTCAAAAATAAACACCACAATCAATCACAACCCCTCGGTCGGACTCCAGACTACAGTCTGTCGACCGGGGTCCACAAACACAGAATATATATTCAAATATACCAAAAATATCCTTAAATCATAAAAATACATTTTATAGGTAGAAATTACATAATAAATCTTGAAACACTGTAAAAACCGATTAAAAACTCATTTTATTAGAAAAACCGTATATTATATATATAATTGAAAATAATTCCCGGAAAATAGTTTTAATTAGTTAAAAATACCAAATATTTTGTAGAAATCATTTTTATACCTTAAATAAATATTAAAACCAATTAAATTACATTTTTAGACAATTTAGGGTAAAATTACCAAAATACCCCTATATATATATATATACCTAAATTACTTCAAAAATTCACCAAAAATCATACAATTATCCAAAATTAATTTTCTCAACATATTTATCAATAATATCAATAATTAAACTCAATTAACCAATTAAATTCAATTTAAAACACAATTAACTTAATTTTACAAAATCACATAAACTTCAATAATTAAAAATAAATACTTGGAAATTCATAAAAAATTCCAAATAAATTCCTATAATTCATTTCAACACCTAATTCAACCATAAACTCCAATTTCATAATTTAAATAATTAATTTCCGAAAATTAGAAAATAATATTAAAATATTCAAAAATACCCAAAAATCCAAACAACCTCCAAAAATTCTGTAAAAATTCATACATGAAGATTAAGCTACCAGGAACAACATTTGTGAAGGAAGTTTCCATGAATCATCCAAATCAAAGCTCAAAAAAATCAAAAACCCAAAGTGGCCGAAATATTCAAATCGAAACCTAAGCAATTCTAGACCATTTTAGCTCAAACCAAAGCTAGAATAACACTCACCGGAGCTCAAGGAGAAGATAGAGACCGGCGGTGTCGAAAACGGTGGCCGGAGGAGGGAGAAACGGCGGTGAGGAATAGTGGTCGGGCGTCGGGCGGGAGAGGAAGAAGAAGAAGAAGAAAAAGAAAAAGAAAGAAAAGGAAAGAAAAAGAAAAAGAAAAAGAAAGAAAAAGGAAAAGAAAAAAAAAGAAAAAAAAATAAAATAAATTAAAATAATTAAATATTAATAAATAAATAATAATAAAATAATAAATTTTAATAATTTAATAATAAATAAAATAATAAAATAATAATAAATAAATAATAAAATATTAGGGTAATAATAAACCCTAATTAAATAAATATACACACACAGGCTTTATTTAATAATTTAAAAATATGTATGAGTTCATGCAAACCCGTAAATACATTTAAAATAATTAATAATACATTGTTTACGTGGAAATTTCCCCGAAAATGAAAGTCCCGGAAAAATTTTACGTAAAATACTGAAAATAATAGACAGTAATTAAAATAGGTTTAAAATACATATCAACTCATAAAAATATCGTATAATGCATAAAAATTATTGACACTGTATATCCCGGTACAGTGTAAAAATATTTTTAAAAAAACACGGGATATTACAGTCTTCCCCCCTTACAAGAATTCGTCCCCGAATTCTAAAAAGAAAAGATCAAGAGGGAAAGAGATACGGGTAAGAAGCTCGCATCTCAGCTTCAGTCTCCCACGTATGCTCTTCAACTCTGTCGCTACGCCACAAAACCTTGACCATCGGAATCTGCTTCGATCGCAACTGTCGAACTTGATAATCAACGACCGCCACAAGTTCTTCCACAAACGTCAAATCTTCACTCACTTCTACACTGTCAGGTTGCAACACGTGTGAAGGATCTGAGATATACTTCCTCAACATCGAGATATGAAATACTGGATGCACTTGTGACATACTCGGAGGCAAATCCAACCGATATGCAACAGTGCCAACTCTCTCCAGAATCTCAAACGGTCCAATGTATCTCGGTGTTAACTTACCCTTCCTGCCAAATCTCATCACACCCTTCATCGGAGATACCTTCAGAAAAACGAAATCTCCAACCTGAAACTCCACATCTCTGCGCCTAGGATCCGCATAACTCTTCTGTCTGCTAACTGCGGTCTCTAATCTACGCTTGATCACGACGACTTTCTATGCAGCATCCTGAACCATCTCTGGTCCAGTCAAAACTCTCTCACCAATCTCATCCCAACACAACGGGGATCTACACTTCCTTCCATACAACGCCTCATATGGTGCCATGCCAATACTGCTATGGTAGCTGTTATTATATGCAAACTCAACAAGCGACAAATGATCATCCCAGCTACCTCTCAAATCCATGACACACATCCTCAACATATCTTCCAGTGTCTGGATCGTCCTCTCAGACTGACCATCTGTCTGAGGATGAAAAGAAGTACTGAAATCCAACCTAGTGCCCATCGCTTCCTGCAACTTCTGCCAAAAACGAGAAGTAAACACCGAACCTCTATCTGACACAATGGACACAGGTACTCCATGAAGGCACACAATATGCTTCACATACAACTTCGCCAATCTAGCAACTGAATATGTGGCTTTCACAGGCAAGAAATGTGCAGACTTCGTCAATCTGTCTACAATCACCCAGATGGAATTGTATCCATCCTTCGAACGAGGTAAACCGACCATAAAATCCATAGCTATCCTTTCCCATTTCCACTCGGGAATAGGAAGAGGCTGAAGCTTCCCAGAAGGCTTCTGATGTTCGGCTTTCACTTGCTGACACGTCAAGCACTTAGCAACATAATCGGCAACATCCTTCTTCAATCCATCCCACCAGTATAGATCTCTGATACTGTGGTACATCTTAGTAACACCAGGATGAACGCTGTAGGCTGTAGAATGTGCTTCCTCTAAAATCTCCTCTCTCAAATCATCCACATCAGGAACACACAATCTACCACTGATCCACAACACACCATCATCATCGAGTGTGAAATCAGTGAACTTCCCTGCTCTGACATTCTCTGCAAGCTCTTCCAGAATAGGATCTCGGCTCTGAGCTGCTTTAATCCTATCCCTTAGTACAGATCGTACTTTAAACTGAGCTAACAGTCCACCTGATCTACTGATCTTCATCATCAGACCTTGATCCACCATCAGATGCAATTCCTGGATCAATGGTCTCCTCTCTACACCGATGTGAGCAAGACTACCTGAGGACTTCCTACTCAAGGCATCTGCTACAACATTAGCTTTACCCAGATGGTAAAGAATCTCGCAATCATAATCCTTCAACAGTTCCAACCATCTTCTCTGCCTCAAATTCAGATCTCGCTGGTGAAAAATGTACTTAAGGCTCTTGTGATCAGTAAATATCTCACAAGTCACCCCGTACAAATAATGTCTCCAAATCTTCAAAGCAAAGATCACTGCAGCCATCTCTAGATCATGTGTAGGATAATTCTGCTCATGCTTCTTCAACTGCCTCGAAGCATAGGCTATCACCCTTCCATTCTGCATCAACACACAACCAAGACCAATTCTAGAGGCATCACAGTAAACTGTGAACTTATCCACACTATTAGGCAAAGCTAATACTGGCGCTGTGGTCAACTTCTCCTTCAACAACTGAAAACTATTCTCACAAGCTTCTGACCACTCAAATCTAACATTCTTCTGAGTCAAGCGAGTCATAGGGGCTGCTATCCTGGAAAAATCCTGCACAAACCGCCTATAATACCCGACTAAACCCAGAAAACTCCGAATCTCCGTAACCGAAGTAGGTCTAGGCCACTCAGATACTGCTTCAATCTTCTGTGGATCAACCTGAATACCTTCTTTAGACACTACGTGTCCAAGAAAACAAACACTCTCCATCCAGAAATCACACTTCGAGAATTTAGCATAAAGCTGATGATCTCTCAGTGTCTGTAGTACAATCCTCAAATGATATACGTGCTCTTCCATACTCCTCGAATATACTAGTATATCATCAATGAAGACTACCACAAACTGATCCACATACGGTCGGAATACTCTGTTCATCAGGTCCATAAAAGCTGCTGGTGCATTAGTCAAACCAAAAGACATCACCAGAAACTCATAATGACCATAACGAGTGCGGAATGTTGTCTTAGGAATATCAGCTTCACTGATCCGCAGCTGATGATAACCCGACCTCAAGTCAACCTTAGAAAAGAACTGTGCACCCTGTAGCTGATCAAACAAATCATCTATCCTCGAGAGAGGATACTTGTTCTTCACTGTCACCTTGTTCAACTCTCTGTAGTCAATGCACAGTCTCAGGGTACCATCCTTCTTCTTCACAAACAAGACTGGTGCACCCCAAGGGGAAACACTAGGTCTGACGAAGCCTTTATCCAACAACTCTTGCAACTGCTCCTTCAACTCTCTCAACTCTGCAGGAGCCATACGATAAGGTGGCATAGATATAGGAGTAGTACCTGGAACCACATCTATACAGAACTCAATCTCTCTATGAGGTGGTAAACCTGGCAACTCCTCGGGAAAAACATCAGGAAACTCACAAGCAACAGGAACATCTGTGAGTGACAACTTCTCCACTGACGTATCCCTAACCAATGCCAAAAACCCCTGACAACCTTTCCTCAACAACTTCCTAGCTGAAATAACAGAAATAAGATTCTGAGGTGCTGAACTCCTGTCACCAACAAACTTAAATTCTACTTCACCAGGAATTCTGAAAATCACCTCCTTATTCCTGCAATCAACCACGGCATAATGCTGGGATAACCAATCCATTCCCAAAATAACATCGAACTCCATCACATCCAACAAAATCAAATCAGCGAATAATTCTCTATCTCCCACGAGAACTGGACAACCAGAAAGAACAATATCGGCGTCCAAAGAATCACTCAGAGGAGTGGCAACAGACAAAGGAAAAGCCATCCTCGAAGCTTGCCAACAAGATTTAGAAGCAAAAATGGGAGAAACAAATGAATGCGTGGCACCCGGATCAAACAAAACCAAAGCATCCAGGTAACAAACAGAAAGAATACCTGCCACGACTGCATTAGATGCCTAAGCATCCTGCTGAGTCAGATGAAAAACTCTGGCCTGACCTCGACCTCCCTGCTGACTGGTAGAAGCCTGGCCAACACCTCTGGCACCTCCTCTAGTACCTCTACCACGACTCTGCTGTGGAACAAATTGAGTAGAACTCTGATGCTGGGCTGGTGGTAACTGAAATGGCACGGGTGCTGCACTAGCAATCGACTGCTGTGGGAATCGCGGAATCTGCTGCTGCTGATATCCGGGGTAAGGACACGATCTGGCAAAATGTCCCATCTGCCCACATCTGAAACATGTCAGCGGTGTCAGATAACACGGTCCCTGATGGACTCTACCACAAGTCTGACAAACACTGGCCGCTGATCCAGAACTACGACCACTGCTGCTGCTCGAAGCACCTGACCCAAATCTAAATGATCTACGCTGACCTCCACGACCATGTCTACTGCTCCGATGCACTCGCTGCTGCTGTCTCTGACTCTGCTGAGTCGAACCTCGCTGCTGACTACTCGAACCAACATGAAAACTCGAATACGGAGTAGCCTGCAATCCACTCGACTGAACTCCCAACTGGTAATAATCAGGCATCGCTCCTTGCCTAACTAACCTCAGCTCAATCTCCTTAGCTAGCTCAATCACAGACTCGAGAGTAAGACCTGCTGTAGGCATACCAGCAAAAGCTGAACCCAAACCAGTAACATAGGTAGTAACAACGAAATACTGATCTCGCATCAGATCCTCAGCATATCTACCCAGACGAAGGAACTCTCGGGTATACTCCTCTACTGATCGATCTCCACGAGAAATACTAGTCAAACGGAGACGATAGCTCAAACGAAGAGGCTCTGGACAAAATCTCCTCATGAATCGCTCTCGAAACTGAGCCCATGTCATCGTCATCATATAAGGCTGGATCATCTGAATAAACCAATCTAAGGCTGGTCCCTCGACAGACAACTCAACAATCATGATCCTCTGGTACTCGGTATGAGCAGTCCGAGTCCTAGTCTCAATCGTATGCAGAAAATCTAAAGGATCAGAAGTACCATCAAAAGCAATCCTGCCAACTCTGGCATAGAACAAAGCTGCCTCAGGGTCAGACATACCCTGCTGATAGGCTGGCTGAACAGGCTGAACAACTGGAGGAACAGGAACATCAAACTCAGGCTCAACAGGCTCCTCGTCCTGTAACTCTCTCTGCCTACGGCGACCTGCCGCTCCTCGAGGTCTACCCCTGCCACGACCTCTACGTCTAACTGGCTGCTCAGGAGGTAAAACCTCGTCCTGAAAAGACTCATCATCCTCGGCCTCAACGATCGGTGGAGCGACACGCGCTCGCCTCCTCATTCTGAAAAGACAAACGGAAAGATTCAGACAAAACAGACAACGGAGGAATAACGCTGAAAACTACAGCAAGGAATACTCATCAAGACATACTCGAACCTAATACACTGCAGTAGTCCAACAGAAAACACAACTTTAAAACTAGGGCCACAACTCACAAAACTAAGCCCTGACACAGAACTCCACTCTGATACGAACTTCGCTCTGATACCAACTTTGTCACGACCCAAAACAGGGGCCATGACCGGCGCTAGGGAACGGGAATTCTTTCGAATTCGGAACCCGTAGCAAGCCTAAAAATAAAATAAATATGCAATAATAACCATAAAAATATAATATGCAGCGGAAAATAAAAATCATAAATATTACAATATCATCCATATCAACTGGATTCAATTCAAAACTCATCACACCACATATATAATCTCATAAATGTATAATCTTTAATACAAATCCAGTTTTACTATAATACATCTCTTTAAAATAAAGTACATAAAATCCCATACTTTAATTCACAACTACTGCAGTGTCTAGATAAAATAAATAAGACTCAAGTAGACAATTTACATAAAGAAGCCGGGGCGGAAAAAATCCGGCGTATCGACCTGCTACTGAGGTCTGAGGAAGTTGACTCTCCTGAAAAATAGTCAACGGAGGGGAGTCAGACCTCACTGAGTGAATTACTATAATATATATACATACACTCTAAGTGATAATGCATACAGTCAACAGTATATGAGTAATATGTATATATACAGGCAAATTCATACAGATGCAGAAAAATCATTTTATATATTTTGTCTGAAAATCAACTTTTATGAAGGATCACATAGAACCCTAGAATATCGCAACCTCATAAAATAGTGTTAAACAACACTCTAGCCATATAGGCTCACTGATTCCAATATATCCACTTAATCCATATGGACAGTAGACTGGCCCCGAGACACTAAGTCAACCGAGCTCCAGCAGTCTGACTGCCAGTGTGATTGGCCCCGAGACACTTGGTCAACCGAGCTCCAGCAATCACACCCCAAACCACATCTCACGTATCGATAATCATAATCAAATCAATATCCACAAATAGTCAGTAATAAAGCCTAAATACTATAGGCGTACCGGTACGTACTCGGTCCTAGTGTTGCCCACTAGGTAGCACGTTCTATTGATATCCTTCATTCTTAAATATAAAACATTCATTCACAAAAATAAATGATGCATGGATATAAATGAAATAGCAATATAAACCATATATATACCGAAAATATACCAAACATAAACCAGGTATATTTTGAGTATATATATGTCAAATAAATCCAATCAAATCATGAATTAAACTAAAAATATATTTAAAAACATTTTAAATATATTTTATTAATAAAACATGTATATAATTTATTATATACCAAAAATATACTTGAATATAAATCATATTATTTATGCATATTCAGTCAAAATAAAACATGCATTTTCTAAATCATGCATCCTAAGCATATATATATAATATAGTAACTCACCTAATGCGCTCCACGAGACGGGTCCGACGGGCATGGTCCACTAACCCTCGGTCTCGGCGCAACTAAACAAGAAATAATTAATCGACATCAGAATAACCCTAACAGAAATCCTAGAATTAAATCTAGAGTATTCAACACAGAATCGAAAATTAGGGTTCGACTGGATATCACGTTTTACGAGAATTCTACCGGAAATCCGACAGAACCTCCCCTGTAAAACGGACATCTCTCTACTCAAAAGAGTAGAGCCGACCCTGCAAAGAAACACACTTCAAAAATAAACACCACAATCAATCACAACCCCTCGGTCGGACTCCAGACTACAGTCTGTCGACCGGGGTCCACAAACACAGAATATATATTCAAATATACCAAAAATATCCTTAAATCATAAAAATACATTTTATAGGTAGAAATTACATAATAAATCTTGAAACACTGTAAAAACCGATTAAAACTCATTTTATTAGAAAAACCGTATATTATATATATAATTGAAAATAATTCCCGGAAAATAGTTTTAATTAGTTAAAAATACCAAATATTTTGTAGAAATCATTTTTATACCTTAAATAAATATTAAAACCAATTAAATTACATTTTTAGACAATTTAGGGTAAAATTACCAAAATACCCCTATATATATATATATACCTAAATTACTTCAAAAATTCACCAAAAATCATACAATTATCCAAAATTAATTTTCTCAACATATTTATCAATAATATCAATAATTAAACTCAATTAACCAATTAAATTCAATTTAAAACACAATTAACTTAATTTTACAAAATCACATAAACTTCAATAATTAAAAATAAATACTTGGAAATTCATAAAAAATTCCAAATAAATTCCTATAATTCATTTCAACACCTAATTCAACCATAAACTCCAATTTCATAATTTAAATAATTAATTTCCGAAAATTAGAAAATAATATTAAAATATTCAAAAATACCCAAAAATCCAAACAACCTCCAAAAATTCTGTAAAAATTCATACATGAAGATTAAGCTACCAGGAACAACATTTGTGAAGGAAGTTTCCATGAATCATCCAAATCAAAGCTCAAAAAAATCAAAAACCCAAAGTGGCCGAAATATTCAAATCGAAACCTAAGCAATTCTAGACCATTTTAGCTCAAACCAAAGCTAGAATAACACTCACCGGAGCTCAAGGAGAAGATAGAGACCGGCGATGTCGAAAACGGTGGCCGGAGGAGGGAGAAACGACGGTGAGGAATAGTGGTCGGGCGTCGGGCTGGAGAGGAAGAAGAAGAAGAAGAAAAAGAAAAAGAAAGAAAAGGAAAGAAAAAGAAAAAGAAAAAGAAAGAAAAAGGAAAAGAAAAAAAAAGAAAAAAAAATAAAATAAATTAAAATAATTAAATATTAATAAATAAATAATAATAAAATAATAAATTTTAATAATTTAATAATAAATAAAATAATCAAATAATAATAAATAAATAATAAAATATTAGGGTAATAATAAACCCTAATTAAATAAATATACACACACAGGCTTTATTTAATAATTTAAAAATATGTATGAGTTCATGCAAACCCATAAATACATTTAAAATAATTAATAATACATTGTTTACGTGGAAATTTCCCCGAAAATGAAAGTCCCGGAAAAATTTTACGTAAAATACTGAAAATAATAGACAGTAATTAAAATAGGTTTAAAATACATATCAACTCATAAAAATATCGTATAATGCATAAAAATTATTGACACTGTATATCCCGGTACAGTGTAAAAATATTTTTAAAAAAACACGGGATATTACAATGTTAAAAATAATTAGGTTAATAAATTAATATTATATTTATATTAGTTTTGTTTAGATGTATATTAGGTTAATATATATTAGTACTTATAACCTAAAAACTTTTAAAAATTGAACTCATAAATTTTAAATATTTATACAAGAAAATTAATTAATATTGAAATCAGCATATTGAATCCTAATTATATAAATAATAAAAGTTTAATTTACTTTGAAGCATTTAAGTTGAATTTTTTAAATAAATTTATAAAATAATTTTAACCAAATTTTTAAAAAATATATTACAAATTAACTAAATAAAAAATATTTTCTAAATTCGAGTGGAATTCAAGTTTTTAGAAATCAAACTCGAGTTATTTACAAAAAAACAAAAAACAAAAAACATGGTATACATTTCATATTATAGTTGAAGATACAATGTATATTGACATGTGTTTCATATTATCTTAACAAAGGATGTAAAAATTAGAAAAATAAAAGCTCAAAGAGCCAATTAAATGTAACAATTCATTAAAGACCTGTAGAATGAAATTCAAAATTATGACGTGGCAATAATTTGGCTGGACATATTATTTAAGTTTACTGAACATCAAGTTTAGGATGTGAAAATTAAAAAAATTAAAGGCAAAAGATCGATAGTGATTAATTGAAAGAAAAACAAAAAGTTGAAGGACCTTAAGATGGTTTGTGCTAAAATAAAAGGAAGCATTATTTTCTGATTTTATAATTTCTAATTAAAAAATATACATTCACAATGTATCAATAATAAGGAAAATCGAGGGTTCTATCCATGAAGGCCCTTCATCTCAATAAATAAATTGCATAATTACAGCGACACTGATGGTAATCAGTTTCTGCATTTAGAAAAAAAACCTAATCTTTATCATACCATTATGCATTAGATTAATAAACACAAACACATGGCTCGCGAGTGGCTTGGCTCGGTTAAGCAATTTTTCAATGATTAAGTTCAACTTTAGACCCAAATTCTATCATTTAGGGCCTCAAATTTCATTTCAAAGTTTATGTCAATTTTATTTTGGATTTTTTGGTCCTTTGGATTTCAATACCAAATTTTTATATTTTGTTATAAAGATAATTTTTTAATGACAAATTAGTCATTAGTATATTATTATTGTTATTATTTTAATAATTAGCATATTATTAAAATCATTAGTTTATAAGCAATTTTAAAAAAAAAATTATATTCACAACTAACATATATAATACAAAAAATAAAAGTAACCAGAAATAGTAAATAATAAATTCAATATAAGATATTTTGAAATCTCATTTTTAAAAATAACATAAAAAAAATTTAATATGTAAACTAGAATATTTTAAAAATTTCATTCAATTAATTTTTTTAACACAATTATTGAATGGAACAAAAAATTTAAAAATAGAGATAATAGTAATTAAGGTAGACAAAAAATTTAAAATATTAGCGACGGAAAACAAAATCTTCGACGGAAAAAAAATTAATTGAATATGAAATCTGTCGCCAAATTAGTGATGGATTATAAAAATCCGTCGCTAATTGAGTGACTGAAATTGAATTCCTTCACTAAATTTATTAAATTAATTTTTAAAAATAAATTAATTGAAGATAGCTACGGATTTTCTTTTCTATCACCAATTTAGCGATGAATTTCAAAATCCGTTGCTAAATTAGAGACGGATTTCAAAATTCGTTGCTAAATTAGAGATGGATTTCAAAATCCGTTGCTAAATTAGAGACGGATTTCAAAATCCGTCACTAAATTAAAGATGAATTTTCTACGAATTTTCTTTTCTGTCACTAATTTAGTGATAGAAAATAAAATATGTCACTAATTAGCAATAGATTTTTTCCTATCCCTAAATCGGTCACTGAGTTTGAATTTAGTTGCTAATATGTCACGAACTGGTGACAGATGAATTCCGTCGCTAAATCATGAGTTTTTTATAGTCCACCAACATGCCATTGCCTGTGACTATAAAAAGATGCTTGTAGAACATTCAACTACATCATTCCACATTAAAAATTAAATTTAGATTTTTCAACACTAATTCAAAATGGCAAGGTTCGAAAATATTTTAGCTTTGTCCTTCTGATCCATGCTAGTTTTGAGATTATTAGCATGTAACCAATTGCCTATGCTCTCGACTTCGGCACACCAACTCCATCACAAGAGCCATATCTTGAACTATTTGTATATTTGGACAAACGAGCGAAACATATTACCCTAAACTGTTGAATAGAGATTTTCAAGTCAGTGTTTGAAAATGGTGTCCCTACTAGTTTTTGTTACAGTGAAGTCATTAGGATGAGAAAAGGTTGTCATGATAAAATGGTAAAGTATATCGCCCATGGACCATAGTTTCAATCACATTTACTCAAGTACTTAGCAAGAGGAGGAGAAGTGTACAAAAGTTGCAACACTGCAACAATAGCTCCAGCTCATTGAATCAAAATTAAAATGTAGCATTTTTTCTAGATCTATATTTTAGAGGTATAAGGTGTGAGCTGAATAAGGTTTCATTTCAAAAAGTAAATTGAAATAATTGTAATATGAAATAGGAATAAAAAATTACTAATATTTTACATAAACTTGAATTAATGTTCAATCTAATGTTAGCTCCTCAATTTTTGATGATTACATGTTGTACTTGTTGGAATTAAAATTATATATCTACCTCGTATATATGTACTAATAGTCTTTCACTCAACACTGTAAATGGTAACTTTATTAATCTCTTAGCAATGCTAAGAATTATATGTAGGCGTGATAACTTAATGTCTAAATTCACATAATTATAAAAATTCTTAAAAATTCTAAGAGTCCATTATATGGTAGATCATTGTTAAAATTGGTTGCCATAAAATCTCAATTTCAAATGCAGCGTGAAAGCTTCTATGATTTTTTGTCAGATCTTTAGCACTGGAGAAAAAAAAAAGACAAGAAAATCTGAATGTTTTATTCCATGCAACATATTTAAATTCTTTACTATCACTGTATTTCGGGGTGAATTTATTCAGGATAAGAGTTGTTATATTAGATTTGTATTTGTTATGTTGTAGGTTATTGTTCCTTTATCCAAACTCTATCTGTAAATTATATATTTATACACTCATGTACCACAATTTTATCTTTAATCAAGAACACATTAATTATCATCAAAACCTATTGTTGACTTGGTATCTGAGCTAAGTCCATGTCTTCAAATTCATCTTGCTTGTCTTCTCTTTCTTCCTCTTCTTCATCATTCATAACCTCTTCCACCACTACTCTTCTTCCTTCTTATGTTTCTACTAATGGTCCTACTAAAGTTCAATAAACCTTCTTGATTAAGTTAAATTCTAAAAACTACATCCCCTGGAAGCTTTAATTTACCCCTCTTTTTAACTATTATAATCTCCATGAATCATTAATGGGACCAAAATACCTCCACCTTGTGAAATCATTAATCCCGCAACCAATCAGTCCTCTCTTAATCCCGCATATACAACCTAGTATGCTAAAGATTAATTGTTATTTTCATGGTTACTCTCTTCCATCACCGAGGAGATTTATCCTTAATTGATTGGCCTTAACTCTGCTTCAAAGTGTGGCATGCCTTGGCAACTACCTATGGTGTTATCAGTAATGCTCATCGAACTTAATTGCCCATTGAACTCCATAATCTCTCCAAGGAATGTAAATATGTTTCTGAATATTTGTATTAGGTTAAGGCTATATCAGATTCTTTATCTCTTACTGGATAACCTATCTCAACTTTTGAATTTAATGTAATTATTTTTCACAAATTAGGGGCTGAATACAATGGTATAATTGTTGTGCTTTAGTAAATTATTGATCCTCCCTCATTCCATGACCTTCATGGTCCATTAGTATCCTATTAACTACTTTTGAAATCTCAAGAACCTATTATTCCCATGGTGAACATGGTACAACACAGTAGCTATTCTTCAACTAGTAATTCTTCTCACTCCTTTGCCAATACAAATCGGGAATGCACTCAACAACGAGGTGGACGTAGAGGTTTCTTTACCACTGCTTATCAAATCTACGGGTTCACAAACTATGTTGTTATTAATTGCCGTCGAAGGTTTGATTCATCACTCACATCTCGAGATCATTTTTTATCTCCCTCTTTGGCCTTCTTAGACTCTTTTCGAGCACGTCAAGCATACCTAATTGAATTGCCTTCCTCCTCTTCGGTTGGGCTTCTTCCAAATACTCCCACTGATCATGCCACTTTATGGTACCCATACAGCCCACCATGTCACTCCTGACTTAGCTTCCCTCGACATTTTAGTAGACTACAAGGGAAAGGACAAATTATTTATTGGTAATGGTGTTGGTTTGCCCATTGAACATGTTGGTTCTACTATTATACCCTCTCTTTCCAAACCACTACATTTAAACAATGTTTTGCATGTTCCATCTATTAAAAAACCACTCCTTTTAATTAAAAAATTATGCACTGATAATCATTGTTCCTTTGAATTTTATCCTAACATTTATTGTGTTAAAGATTAGGTCTCAAAGAAAACAGTGCTTCACGGGACAATTGAGTTTGGCCTTTACAAGCTGTATGGTATGCTTCCTAAAATGCAAGCTCTTCATGCCAAGGCCTATCTTGCTAGCTTAGAGGAATGGTATGCTAGACTAGGATATCCCAACTATACAACTATTCGCCATTTAGTTAATTCCTTTATGTTACCTTATTCTTAAAAAAAAATAATAATAAGTGTGAAGCTTATTGTCTAGGAAAGCTTCATAGAACCTCCTAACCTTTGAAAAATCATTGTAGCTCTCACCCTTTGCAACTTATTCATTCGGATGTTTGGGGCCCTACTCCATTATGTTCTATTTATGGATTAAAGTATTTTGTGATTTTATAGATGATTATTCCCTTTTTACAAGGTTGTTTCCAATCAAGAATAAAAGTGATGTCCTATCTATTTTTTAAAAATTTTAAATAATGGTTGAAAAACAATTTGGTTATAAGATCAAGTCAGTTAATTCATATTGGGGGGGGGGTTAATATAGACCTCTAAGCACTTATTTTGCCAATACTGATATTCTTTATCATGTCACCTACCCGCACACCCATTAGCAAAATGGTATTGTTGAACAAAAAATACGCAACATTATTAATATTGGCTTGACATTCTTAAGACATAGTGGTGCACCTTTTAAGTATTGGGAATTTTCTTTTGAAACTATACTATTATTAATTAATTGGATGCCTACAACTCCTCTACAAAATTAAATCCCTTTTCAGCATTTATTTTATAAAGATCTTGACTATTATTTTCTTCGAATTTTGTGTGTGCCATCTATGCACTTTTACATCCCTATAATAAAAATAAATTTGCCATTTGATCTAAACAGTGCGTCTTTTTAGGTTATTCCCTTTCTCAATTAGGTTATCGTTGTCTAGACAAATCCACAGGAAAGATTTATATTGCTCGTCTTGTTCAATTTGATGAAAAACCTTTTCCATTTTATAAGATTGATCACTCATCCACTCCCTTTGACGTTCCGCCAGTTAGCATGCCATCCTCTACTTGGTTAAAGCTTACTTATCCTGTGGACCACTCTATCTTCACGAGATTAGGTATTGACTCTAACTCTACCACTTCTACTTTATCTAACCCACGCTCATCTCCTATCTCCCCTTCAATTTCCAAGTCTATCTCCAACACTACCCATTCCCCTTCATCCTTATCTTCCTAATCAAACCCGACTCCACCACTCACCCACATTGTTTACAACCCTGACGGTACTAATCTAATTGTTTATTTATGCCCATCTGCAACATCCTCCCACTCATCCATAAGTAACATAATTTCTATCTAACCACTTTCACTAACTCTTACAATAAATTTTAGGATAAATTAGAATTTGCTAAGTTTACATTGCAGTAACAATAACTTGAGACTCAAACTCATGTCATGTCGATAACACTAAAGAAGTATGTTATGTGTATCAATAAATGTACTTGTCTACTTATTATAAGGTCTGAATATTATATAATATTGCATTTCTTGTCAAAATTTCAAAAGTTTCTATATGATGTGATGAATTTATTATTTTTCACGGTAAGTGTTTATGAAAAATGTTTATCAATTTGGGCCTCTTAGTCTCTTATTTTCATTCAATCTTTGCCTGGGCACAATCATAAGAATTTATTTTCTTTCAAACATGACATGCATAAGTATCGTTAGAGTGGTTTTAAAATGGATATATATGTAGCTGAAAAAGAATTATTAATTATATTCTCTCAATGTCTGCCTTGAGTATTGAGTTAATATGATTTTATATCAAGTCCAAAAATTTTATTAAAATTAAATAAGATGACCACTTCTAACTTCTAGTTAAGTCATGTTCAATATTTTATTAATCTACAAACTACTTTCAATTTCTTAATTTTTTTTTTCAATTAATTTCAAAAGAATGATAAAGCATCATACATTTTTTAAGACATAAAAAATAGTTGGCAAAAATAAAGTGAGAAGTGACTTCCATCATTTTTTTGCAATTCATAGAAAAAACATAAGCTATTATCAAATAAACATTGAAGATTAAACGTTACATTTAAAGCTCACATATGGAGAAAATTGAAAGTTTAATATTATTTTTTGAAACTGGCCAACATTTAATGTTAGTTAACTTAGCATTATTAATTTAAATAGGAAACATTAGAAAAAAAGTTTGTTGAGATTTAATTCCACCAACATGCCATTGCATTTGACTATAAAAAGATGCTTGTAGAACATTCAACTTCATCATACCACATTAAAAATTAAATTTAGATTTTTCAATGCTAATTAAAAATTGCAAGGCTCGAAAATATTTTAGCTTTGGTCCTTTTGATCCAAGCTAGTTTGCAATTATTAGGATGTCACCAATTGCCTATTCTCTCGACTTCAGCACACCAACTCCATCATAAGAGCCATATCCTGGACTATTTCTATATTTGGACCAATGCGCCAAACGCCTTACACCAAACTGTGGAATAGAGATTTTCAAGTCGGTGTTTGAAAATGGTGTCCCTACTAGTTTTTGTTGCATTGAACTCATTTAAATGGGAAAAGGTTGTCATGATAAAATGGTAGAATATATTGCCCATGGACCATAGTTTCAATCACATTTACTCAAATACTTAACAAGAGGACGAGAAGTGTACAAAAATTGCAACACTGAAGCAGTACCACCAGCTCTTTGAATCAAAATTAAAATGTAGCACTTTTTCTAGATCTATATTTTATATGTATGAGGTGGGAGCTGAATAAGGTTTTGTATCAAAAAGTAAACTGAAATAATTGTAATATGAAATGGGGAATAAAAAATTACTAATATTTTACTTAAACTTGAATTAATGTTCAATCTAATATTAGCTCAATTTTTGCTGATTGCATGTTGTACTTGTTGGAATTAAAATTATATATCTACCTTGTATATATGTACCAATAGTCTTTCGCTCAAATACTGTAAATTGTAACTTCATTAAGCTCCTAACAATGCCAACAATTATTCACAGGCGTGATAACTTAATATCTATATTCACATAATTACGAAAATTCTTAAAAATTTTAAGAGTTCATTATGTGGTAGATCGTTATTAAAATTGGTTGCCATAAAATCTCAATTTCAAATGCACCATGAAAGCTCCTATGATTTTTTGTCAGATTTTTAGCATTGGAGAAAAAAAATAAAAAGATAAGAAAATCTACATGTTTTGTTCTAGGCACCATATTTAAATTCATTACTATCATTGTATTTTGGTGTGACGCAACATAAGTTACATCTAACTACTTTCACTGACTCTTAAAATAAATTTTGGGACAAATTAGAATTCGCTAAGTTTACGTTGTTGGAACAATAACTTGAAACTCAAACTCACGTCATGCCGATAACACTAAAGAAGTATGTTATGTGTATGAATATATGTACTTGCCTATTTATTATAAGGACAAATTATTATATAATATTCCATTTCTTATCAAAATTTCAAATGTTTTTATATTGTGTGATGAATTGCTTATTTTTCACGGTAAGCGTTTATGAAAAATGTTTATCAATTAGGACATCTTAGTCTCTTATTTTCATTCAATCTTTATCGGGGCATAGTTAGAAGAGTTTATTTGCTTTCAAACATGACATGCATAAGTACCGTTGGAGTGGTTTTAATATGGATATATATGTAGCTCAAGAAGAATTATTGATTATATTCTCTCACTGTCTGCCCTGAGTATTGGCTTAATTTGATTTTATATCAAGTCCACAAATTTTATTAAAATTAAATAAAATGACCACTTCTAACTTCTAGTTAGGTCATGTTCAATATTTTATTAATGTACAAACTACTTTCAGTTTTTTTTTCAATTTATTTCAAAAAACGATAAAGCATCATAGATTTTTTAATACAGAAAAAATAGTTGGCAAAAATAAAGTGAGAAGTGACTTCCATCATTTTTTTTGCACTTCACAGAAAAAATATAACCTATTGTCAAATAAACATTGAAGATCAAACGTTACACGTAAGGCTCACATATGGAGAAAATTGAAAGTTTAATATTATTTTTTGAAACTAGCCAACATTTAATGTTAGCATTATTAATTCAAATAGGAAAAACATTAGAAAACAAGTTTGCTGGGACTTAATTCCACCAACATGCCATTACATGTGACTATAAAAAGATGCTTGTAGAACATTCAACTTCATCATCCCACGTTAAAATGTAAATTTGGATTTTTCAACACTAATTCAAAATGGCAAGGTTCGAAAATATTTTAGCTTTGGTCCTTTTGATCCATGCTAGTTTTGCGATTATTAGCATGTCACCAATTGTCTACGCTCTCGACTTCGGCACACCAACTCCATCATAAAAGCCATATCCTGGACTGTTTGTATATTTGGACAAATGTGCCAAACGCATTACACCAAATTGTGGAATAGAGATTTTTAAGTTGGTGTTTGAAAATGGTGTCCCTACTAGTTTTTGTTGCATTGAACTCATTAGGATGGGAAAAGGTTGTCATCATAAAATGGTAGAGTATATTGCCCATGGGCCATAGTTTCAATCACATTTACTCGATTACTTAGCAATAGAAGGAGAAGTGTACAAAAGTTGCAACACTGCAGCAGTACCACCAGCTCTTTGAATAAAAATTAAAATGTAGCACTTTTTCTAGATCTATATTTTATATGTATAAGGTGCGAGCTGAATAAGGTTCCGTATCAAAAAGTAAACTGAAATAATTGTAATATGAATTGTAATATGAAATGGGGAACTTGAATTAATGTTCAATCTAATATTAGCTCAATTTTTGCTGATTGCATATTGTACTTGTTGGAATGAAAATTATATATCAACCTCGTATATATGCACCCAACTAACTTATCTACAATAGTCTTTCGCTCAACACTATAAATGGTAACTTTATTAAGCTCCTAACAATGCTAACAATTATATGCAGGTGTGATAACTTGATATCTAAATTCACATAATTGTGAAAACTCTTCAAAATTTTAAGAGTCCATTATATGGTAGATCGTTGTTAAAATTGGTTGCTATAAAATCTCAATTTCAAATGCAGCATGAAAGCTTCTATGACTTTTTGTCAGATTTTTAGCATTGGAGAAAAAAAGAAGATAAGAAAATCTACATGTTTTATTCCAGACTACATATTTAAATTCTTTACTATCAGCGTATTTCTGTGTGATGCAACATAAATTCTATCTAACCATTTTCACTGAATCTTAAAATAAATTTCAGGATAAATTAGTATTCGCTAAGTTTACGTTGTAGGAACAGTAACTTAAAACTCAAACTCACGTCATGCCGATAACACTAAAGAAGTATCTTGTGTGTATCAATATATTTACTTGTCTATTTATTATAAGGACCAAATATTATATAATATTGCATTTTTTGTCAAAATTTCAAAAGTTTCTATATGATGTGATGAGTTGATTATTTTTCACGGTAAGTGTTTATGAAAAAGGTTTATTAAATTAGAGCTCTTAGTCTCTTATTTTCCTTCAATATTCGCCTGGGCACAATCACAAGAGTTTATTTTCTTTCAAACATGATATGCATAAGTATCGTTAGTGGTTTTAATATGGATATATATGTGGCTCAAAAAGAATTATTGATTATATTCTCTCACTATCTGCCTTTAGTATTGGGTTAATGTGATTTTATATCAAGTCCACAAATTTTCTTAAAATTAAATAAGATGACGACTTCTAACTACTAGTTAAGTAATGTTCAATATTTTATTAATCTACAAACTATTTTCAATTTCTTTTTTTTTTTTCAATTTATTTCAAAAGAACGATAAAGCATCATAGATTTATCCACTCTCCTTTTTTGTGCTCTCTAATGCGGCAGTTTGGTTTTACGTTTCTTTTTTATTCCCTGCAATTCCCCGAATAGTTTAAAAAGATTTTCTTAATAAGTGAACCTTTACCATACATATGCAGGCTTATATCTTTCTTTATGCTGGACTGGCTATTGATTTTCCTTATGCAATGTAGTTGCCAAAGTCTCGTAAGTTATGGTGTTTTCTATAATAGGTAAATTCTGCCAATTCCATTGAAAAAGAATACAAGGAGTTAAAAGCTAAGCTAAGTAATGAGGGCATGTTGGACAAGAAACTCGATGCCAAACTAGTTGAACGACAAGCAAAGGGTAGTTTATCATGCAACTTATATATTTGATTTGTTGTGTTTTATATCTGGATGAATACCAAGGAAGTCTGATCATATCTCCCCGTCTTTCCTCAGCGTACCAGTTAGATGCGTTAAGAAAGGTATTAGAGAAAGAAAAAGATTTGAAGTGTGACGATGCCACTAAAGAATTTAATAATGTTAAGTCAGAAGTGGAATCTAGAAGGAGTGACCTGGAAGCAAGGCAAAGGAAGGTTGAAGCTGTCGTATCAGAGGTATTTATCACATTTTTGAGTTTAATGCAATGAGTTTGTACCATCCTGAAGTTGATTAATGTGTATCTGATCTTTTCTTCGATTAATAGGTGGATGCCATCACATCAAAAACAAATTTTGTAAATGAATCTGGAGTTGCTAAAGTGGAAGAGTTAGTTCGTAAATGTGAAGAGATTATTGAACAGGTGCATTTCCATGTTCCATTCATATATATATTTCTGGATGTGCATGTCTTTGTCAAACCTTAACATGTGCTTCCTGCTTTAATTGATTAAAAAAAAAAAAGCTCATATCGGAGTTGCATTTTGCTTTCCGAACGAGGTGCATACATGCTGTTGTATGTATCTTTGTGTGAAGTTGTGAGGTGAGCTTATCCTGCCTTGCTGTATCTCCTGCTTCCATTATGAAATTGAGCTAACTATATACCCTCTCCCGGTTTTAAATATCAGCAGTGAATCAGAGTGTTGGCCGATACGTAATGGGATTTTGGTCTTCCGATACATTATTTAGTGGCAGGTTACATTGGATTGGGGAACAACTCATCTTCTTTCGTTTTTCAAATTCTGCCTTTTTTTTTACTCATCCCTTTTTAGCTTCCCAAATTAATAGACACTTTATTAGGAAGTCTTTAACCAACATACTTTAAAATATATCCATTTGAACAAGCATTGTTCTGAGTTCCTAGTAGGGGCAGCCATTTCAGTCTGACACGGTTTGATACTGTTACATTGAATTCAATACCAATACGGTTCATGAAACCTTCATTTAAAACCCTGTCCCCTGTTCCCTAAATCTAGATGGGGCATATTGATATGAAGTAGGGTTTTTAGGTGATATAATCAATGTTAGACTCTATCCCCAGTATGTTGTCAATCTGGTGTGAGCTTTCCTGTAATTTCAACTTATATGGTGGCTGCAATTAGACATAGAAATGGACATGGCGGACTTATGAAGGCTTAATAGGTCTTGTGCTTCTCATTCTTGAGTCAATTGCATAACTGAATGAGTGAATGAGTTTGAATTTTTTTTCAAGACTCTTTCTGTTTTTATTTGCTGTTGCTATGTTTTATGACTGAATACCCCATTTCACTTCTGGTCACTGGGAGGTTCATGCTTGCACAGGAAATGCACTTAATGCTACAATTTCTTCAACCGAGAAATTGTTGTAGAGATTCAGATTCATGTCCTTGCTTATCGTATTGTTAGAAGAGATGGTTTATTTGTTTGCTTTAAATTATACGTGGTGCATTAAACTTTTGTAATGACTGTTCTGACCCCTCAGCAAACTTTTGTGTTTGTTTGGTGGCAGTTTGGTCAATACAAGAACTCTATGGGGCTCTTGCTGCAGGGATCTGGTAGCAATGAATTAATTGGTACAGTTATGTGAGCTTTCTTAGTGACGACATGCATAAGTATCGTTAGTGTAGTTTTAATATATATATATATATATATAGCTCGAAAAGCATGATTGATTAAATTTTCATTGTGTTAATATGAATTTCTATGAAGATAACAAATTTTATTAAAATTAAATAAAATGACAACTTCTAACTTCTAGTGATGTCGTGTTCAATATTTTATTAATGTACAAGCTAATTTAAGTTTGTTTTTTCAATTTATTTCAAAAGAATGATAACTCATCATGGTTTTTTAACAGAGAAATAATCCTTCAATTATTTGCGCTTGCTGTGCGCTTCCTATTGCAGCGATTTCTTAAAGGCCAAAACATTACCAACCCAATAGCTAGACAAGTGCAATTATATTTGAAAACTTCAAAGTTGCTGAACACAAGCACCAAAAACTCTAGACAAAACAGCTGTTTTTGCTGTATTTATTAAGTCCTAACTCACTTGAAGACAAAGTCAAAAGGTAGTTAATTATTATAATAGATACTTGTTGGTTTGAGGTTGCAGGGACCAAATTGCTCTGTTGATTATTAAGTGCTGATTTAGTGAGGCATTAATATTCTACACTATATATGTCATGCCCGTTGTTGCTATAAATGTAAACTGATGTTTTCAAATCATCACAATTTGTGGGCCTTCTCATAGCTATCAATATAGAAAATAATGGTAAATTTATTAAAAAATAGAGAGAAAATAGAAATATAAAAAAGAGGGAACAATGAAATAAAAATAAAAAAGAGATTGTATTTTATCATAAAATATCAAAATATTTATGAAATAAAATCCCAAAAAATATATTTTTTTAATTAAAGGTTGAGGCCTAAAATCAGTAGATGCACCAAATTATCCAAAATAGGTTGGCACAATCTTAGCACCCTCATCATATAATAGGAATCACAATCATATTAATAAAAAGAAAAAAAATAATCCATACAAAAAACAAAACCCATAATTAACAGAAACAAAAACGCTCGACAGAGCTAAAATCTTCGAAAAGAAGATGAGAACAAAATGCTAGACAAGAGCTCCACCAATGGGTAGCAACATGTTGAGCTCTATATTTGGCTAAATTTTCCACCAAAACATTTTGTTCCCAAAAAAAATATAAGAGACTATAAGATTCAAGGTTTTCAAATCAACAAGAATCCCACTAATGACGAACAACCCAAGGAACTTCCAAAGAGCGAGAACTGAACAAATGCATAACCCAAGAAGAATCACACTCTAACCATAAATTATTCCAACCCAAATCTTTAGCTTTTCTAACTGCAAACATATCAACAAGCAACTCAGCTATATAAGCAAAACCAATGCCAATATTGAAAGCAAAAGTACCAGTTATATAACCTCTCGAATTCTTGAAGACACCATCTACGCCGGACCACCCTGGAGCACTGATTATCAAGCCATCAATGTTCACTTTGATCCATCCTGAAATGGGAAGGTGCCAAGTGACACTAATTACCTTGAGAGCTTTAGGAGGGATAGCCACAATATTTAGAAGAGAGAGGGTTTGCAGTTCATTAATGGAATTGGACATTGATCCAAGATGAAAGAAAACACTTTCTTCTATCATTTTACAAAGACATTGAAGAGCAAGGAAAATATCAAGCTTGGCATCTTCCAAAATAATAGAATTTTAACATCTCCAAATTAACTAAAGAGCACTAAAGATTACCAAAACCCAAAGCACTTGAACTTATGAACTAAAATGTCAGCTTAAGGCATTTCTCATTAGAGATATAAGAGACCTCAAAGCCAAGAGAGGCCTTTGACACGTATCACCAATAGCCTTCCAAATCTCTTTAGCAAATGGGTAGTGCATGAAAGTGTTGTCCATTGATTCTAAGGCAGAATTACACAGACAACACCAAGAAGCTAGATAAAAGCCTTTCTTGGATAAATTATCATCAGTTGGTAGATACCCAAGATAAGCACGCCAACCTAAAAAAGAATGTGAAGGCAACAAAAAATTTTTCCCAAAGAACTTACATAAAGAATCCAAAGGATTAGAGTGCAAAGCAAGCATATTTTTAACTGAATAAATTCCATCAACCAAAGGAAGCTAGAGGAAAATATCATAGTTGTCTTTAATAGGTTGAATTTGAAGAATTTCATTTTTAACATCTAAAGGGAGATTATATGGAAGATGCTAAACAACATTGACTAGAAACTCAAAAACTAGGGCATCCAACTTAGCCTACGAAACAAGGGGAACATTAAGTCTAGAAACTAATGAAGGGTGAATCCACTCATCATTCCAAAATTTTAGAGTAGACGAGGAGCCAATCAACTACTTAATAGAAGCTTTCATATCCAAGAAAAAGGATTTTATGGAACTCTAAACAGAAGAAGAAATTGGAGTAACCTTAGGAACACTTGATGCTGTAAAAAACCTACAAAAGAGACATAAAGAACACATTATGAGATATCAAGCTCTAAGAAAATTTCCTAAGAAGAGCCAAATTCAAATGCTCTAGATTCTTAATCCTTAAACCACCATGTTTTTTTTAATTAAGCAATTACTGGACCAAGGAACAACCACCAATTTTCTATTTTCAATAGAGTCAGTCCAGTGGAAATTCCTAACGCATTTCTTTAAATGATTCAACAAGCTTTTTGGCCATTTATAAATAGAGAAAGAGTGTAAAAAAAGAACTCAAAATCAGCAAATTTATCAACATTAACCTTCTAGCCATAGATAGAGATGAACCCTTATAATTAACAAATTTATTGATAATCCTATTAGCAATAGGTTGTAACCACATTCTTCTAATAGCACCTTGAAAAAGTGGAACTCCAAGATAATGAAGGGGAATAGATCCCTTATTAATCCCAATAATTTCCTTTAACATTTGGGCTCTTCAAAAGGTAACCGCTTTGTGAAATAAAATATTAGACTTTCACTAATGAACTCTTTGGCATGAAAGATCCCCATAAGTTTAAAAAATATAAGATAACAAATTAGTATTTTTGGTGGAAGCCTTGCCAAAAATAAGAACATCATCAGCGTAAAGTAAATGAGATGGAAAAAAAGACTGTCTAGAGTAAAGTATCTTATAAAAAAGATTATCACTAGTAGCCTTGGAGAGCCATCTACTATGAAAGTATTTAGCAAGGCAAAGCAAAGGCGAAGACAAAGGATCTCCCTATTTAACACCCTTGGAACATGCTATCACGACTCGAACCCAGGGGGCACATGACCGATACTAAGGAATGGAAAAGCTTAAAGCTACCGAAACTCATAGTAAGCCTTAAAAGAAAAACGCAGAACATTTCACGTTTAAAACTTTACAATGAAATAATTAAATAATGATGCACATTATCAAACTGATTTTTCTCAATTTAAATAAATCATACCATTATCATGCATAATATAGTAATAATCAATTATACAAAATAATATCCCAGTGCATAAATCTCAAATACATAATATCCAAATTAAAGTATGCAGTTATACAATTTCTCTATTGCGGT
Organism: Mallotus nudiflorus; assembly: GCA_947683625.1. Taxonomy (NCBI): domain Eukaryota; kingdom Viridiplantae; phylum Streptophyta; class Magnoliopsida; order Malpighiales; family Euphorbiaceae; genus Mallotus; species Mallotus nudiflorus. Next base: position 373,491 of record CANTUR010000591.1, on the reverse strand, counting down.
ACATGAATACTATTACAAACACAAACTATGTAGACCTACATAAAATAGCTGATGGGGAAGTTAGTCGGTGTAGGGAAGTAGGTTTAACAGAAGACTCCCAAATTCCTAAAAAAATTAAGTTGAGGGGAGTCAGACCTCAGTAAGTAAGCTAATAAAAAAAATGAATGCGGTTTGAAAATCTTCTTTAAAATAGGTTTTTATGAAAATATAATATATTTATAATTTTATTCAAATAATTTGATATACATATAAGAAATTCATTTTTCAAAAAGAGGAAATAATTTTTTTTGTATACTTTTAAAACATTAGTATAAAAAACTAGGTAGAACCCTAGTCCTCAATTCTAATAGTGATTCGGCTCACTTATATCCAAGACTGTCAGATCCCGAGAGCAAAGCATCACCAGGATGCACAGCTGCTGTCACATCATTTAATCCAATATCACTAGCGGTGTCCGAGAGTAAAGCATCACCAAACCATCGACCCTAGTGATTTATTAAATATAATCAAATATTATATTACTGACGGTGTCAAAGAGCAAAGCATCACTAGACCTTGGGCCCCAATGCTACAATCAATGTAACATGATATTTTATCGGTACACACACGGTCTTTATGAAACCAATCAGGTAGCCCATTCTACCGTAGTTTATTTAAAATAAATGAAGATAAATAAAACAAGGAAATTACAATAAATAAAAATAAAATAAACCAACTATAAGTTTAGTCATACAACATCATTTAAAGAATACCGACTTGAATCTCATGAAATTTAAATTCATCAAAATTTTGTGTATATAATTTGAAAACCTAATATGCAAATCAAATATTAACTTACAAGATGGATGCACTCCTTTGCTACGTCGTATCCGACCTCGATTGGTAAATGCAACCAGAGGGGCGGCTAAAAGGCAGAAAATAAAAATGACTATAAAAAGTATAGAAACCCTAACTTATAGAATTTCTAAGGAAGACTCGACTTGAACCCAAAATTTAAAACTTAGGATCGACCTGATGTCATGTTTTACGAGAAATCTACCAAAAATTTGATAGTGTTTTCTATGTAAAACAGACACCTCTCTACTCACAGTAGAGCCGATCTTGCAAGAAAACACACTTCTAAACTTCATAATAGCTCAACACCTCTGGTTGGAACCCCGAACTACCCAATTCCCAACCGAGGTTCATAATATGCGATAAAAGTAAAAATTAAATAAAAATATATTAAAATCCTTAAAAATCCACAAAAAATAATTAAAGTTTCACTAACATTTATATATATAATATACACACATATAACACCAGTACACATACACATAATATAATATAATATAATACTAATAACATACAATAATACTATAACAACCCTAGTTAAAATAATAAAATTAATTACAATAGAAATAATAATAACAATTAATAATAATAATAATCAATAACAAAAATAATAATAAAATAATGCACATCCACACTAGTAATAATGAAAATAATAATAATAATCGTGACAATAGTATTATTAATATCTTTAATATTTTTAAATACTAGAGTTCCCGAATAAATTATTTTACATAAATAAAACTTTTAAAATAACATAAATGAAAAAAATACACAATTAATAATAATTGATAACTCCGAATTGATATTTTGCTTGTGGAACCTGCATGGGCGAGAAGAATGGGTAAAGGGGCGGAATTTCCCCCATAAACACTCCGAAGCTTAAGTTAGTAATGGTATGAGGAAAAAATATAATAAAGCTAATAGGCATAATAGAATAGAGAATAAAGAGTGATTGCTTGGATGATGTGGTGATAGAATGATGTCTTGGTGATGTTGTATGATGAGAATCGGGAGATGAGTGAATATGAGAATGAGAATGAATGATATGAGATGTCATGAGATGTATTGATAGGAGAAGGTATTGCTCAAATCTCTTAGGAATATGATTCCTAAGTTTTGTAGGATTGCCTTGTTTAAAAGGGAAGGAAACTTCCTTTGTAGTTAATCTTCCTAATTGAAATAAACTTCTTTATTAAGTTTTCTTCTTATTCAAGTAATCCTTATCTTTGGAGGAATATAACCATTATTATAATAGAATACTAATATGAGATATCAATAATATATAAATAAAATTTAAAATTTTATTAACATTGTATATCCCAAAATATATTTATATTATTTAAAATATCGGTCATTACACATGCAAAATATCTTTTAGGAACACCATTAAGCATAATAAAGATTCTAGCAGAGGAAAAAATCTCAAGGATCCAATCCCTAAAATGAAAAGAAAAACTAAATGCTTCTAACACATCAAGAATAAAATTCCAATCCATAGTGTCAAAAGCTTTTTAGAGCCATGGTCCTACCAAAATAGTGTTTGTCAAGCAAATTAATACCTTTTGAAGCTGTAGCAATCCAGTGATAAGTATTTCAATTTTTAACAAAACCAAATTGTTTAGGAGAAATAATATTTCTTTCAATTAGGGAAAATTGATCAGTAATAATCTTAGTAATAATTTTCTAACAAAAATTATTAAGAATAATGGGACAATATTGCTCAATCATGATGACCTCTTTCACCTTGGGAATAAAAACCATAAAATTGGAATTAAAACCCAAAATAATTTTCCCCTAAAATAGAAAATCTCTGAATAGTAATATAGACATCAACTCTAACCATATCCTAATATGTTTTGAAAAACAAACTAGTGAATCCATCTGAACCTAGAGCATTATAGGGATCTATTAAGAAAACTATTTTTTAATCTCCTTAAAAGAAGGACATCTGGTAAGCTTAGTATTATCATTTTTAGATACCGAAGAAGGAATGATATCTTTAATGAAAGTCACATTAGAAGACACACCTGGATTAGGGCCAAAAAGCTTGCTGTAAAAATTCACCACATAAAATTCAATAGCATCCAAAGCTTCAAAAATATAATCACCAATTTCAGAGCATAAATATCTTGAAGAGGCTGACATCTGGCTATAAGATTATGAAAAAAAAAAAAAAAGAGTTTATATTCCCTGCTTCCAGCCACCGAACTCTACTATTTTCTTTAAGAAAAATTTCTTGTTGAATAAAATGGGTTTCTAAATCAGCATGACCTTCTAACTCTTTTAGATGAAAAGCATCAAAAATTCCATGAATATAAATGGAATTCTGCACATCCGAAAGATTATCTTGAGCTTTAGAGATATTATGACTGAGATTACCAAAAACAAATTTTATTCCAGTGTCTCAGATGCTGACGAAGATGTTTAAGCTTGATAGATAAAACATGCATAGGAGGAAAACCTAAAAGCACTGAAGACAAATTCGTATCCACAACATTCTGCAAAGAACTATGAGTAATCCACATGTGTTGGAACCTGAACCGTGGTTACCGCTGAAAAATTTTAAAATCCCATATGACTATCGTTTATTGAACACTCTCTGATGTCCGTTGAATAGGAGCTGCATCAACGGACATACTGTCCCATTGAAAAATGTCTTAACTTCAGCATTCAAAGGAGAATGGTAAATCTATTCTACCTGACAACCGTCATGCTACTGAATAGCATCTTCATTTGCATGCTTGGCATCCCGTTGTAAAGAGTTTTCAATGTATTGACATATAAGAGAACGTAGATTCTTGTTTTCCAAACAACCATCGTGCAACTTTGAATCAATTACAGGAGCATTATCCTGAGGCAGAAGTGCATCTCCAATAATCACTGAAGGATTACCAGCAATCAGAGAAGGAACAGTTGTAGTGCCATTATTCTGACATGGATCTTTTAGCTTCCACTATTTTTTTGGTTCATTCATATTTGATTTTTTGGGCTCCTCTCTTCTAATATTTTTGTTCAATCAGCAATCAGTTGGAAGATGACATATATTTGAAGCAGATGATTATAAATTAGGAAGATTTTCATAAACAACATCAATAAAAAAAAATTTTCCCTATTCGTTCAATCATAAGAGAATCAGGAAGCTTATTTGAAAGATCAACATCAACCAACACTCTAGCATAATGTCGAAAAGCACCATTGATAGTATTATTATCAATACAAAGGGGAGTTCTACTTCCCTTAGCAATGTCTGCAAGAATCAGCCGATGCCAATATTCCTATGGCAATTTATAAAATTTGACCCAAAGCTGAGTAATAGTAGATTTCTGCTCGAAAGGATCAAAATCTGGTGACCAAAGGCGTAGATTTAGAATTTCAGACTTAAGAGACATCAAACTATGTCCCCATATAAGGTTTTTCTCATGCATATATGTTAATAGAATATGATAGTATCCCCTTCATAATGAAATAAGCTTCCAAGAACTTGTTAAACCCCAGACATTTGATAACCTCTGTTTCAGCTCAGAAACTTTCTAACGAGAATAATTTTTTGCATAAAGACAAACGTTGATCATAAAGGTCCTGATTGATTTTAATCAATATGAAGCCTCCCTTATTTACTGCCTCTGAAGTAATTAAAGGAAGAGGAGGATTGGCAACCACACCAGCAAAGGATTTCTGTGAAGGTGCAAAAACAAAATTTACCAAATCCAAAGGGGAAGAATTCTTTGCAGGGACAGAAAACATAACTTGGTGACTAACGATATCCATGATGAATAAAAAACGCTGGCCAGAAAGCCAACTAGCAATTAAAGACACTAGAAGTTTGACGCCTAGGGTTTCTCTCTTTCAGAAAAGAATTCAATCAAATCCGAAAAAATATATATTGGCTAATGCTTTACTAATATAAAAAGATGAAAAAAAAGGAAAATAGGAGAAAATAAAAATTTTGAAAAAAGTTGAAAAGGAAAAATAAGAGAAATAAAAAGAAGAAAAAGAAGAAATAAAAAATAATAAAGAGAATATAAAAAAAGGAAGTAGGAAAGAATAAATATGAAAAAGGAAAAAAAAAAAGAGAAAAATGAATAAAGAAGGAAAAAAATTAAAGAGAACAAAAATTAAAAAGAAAGAAAGGAAAGAATAAAAATAAAAGGAAAAATAAAGTAAAGGGGAGAAGGGGGCATGCCTGTAAATAAAATGGGCACTCATGTACATAAAAGGGGCAAAATTAGTAAATAATTAAAATTTGGGATATTTGAAATGAATAAAATAAAAGAAGACCTTTTTTTAATCTCTTAATTCAAATAGGAAACATTAGAAAAAAGTATGCTGGGATTTAATTCCACCAACATGCCATTACATGTGACTATAAAAAGATGCTTGTAGAACATTGAACTTTACCATCACACATTGATAGGTAAATATAGATTTTTATTTGACACAAATTTAAAATGGCACGGTTCGAAAATATTTTAGCTTTGGTCCTTTTGATCCAAGCTAGTTTTGCGATTATTAGCATGCCACCAATTGCCTATGCTCTTGACTTCAGCACACCAACTCCATAACAAGAGCCATATGCTAGACTATTTGAATATTTGGACACATGAGCTAAACGCTTTGCACCAACCTGTAGAATAGAGATTTTCAAGTCGGTGTTTGAGAATGGTGTCCCTACTAGTTTTTGTTGCACTGAACTCATTAGGATGGGAAAAGGTTGTCATGATAAAATGGTAGAGTCTATCGCTCATGGACCACAGTTTCAATCACATTTACTTGAGTACTTAGCAAGAGGATGAGAAGTACACAGAAGTTGCAACACCGCACCAGTACCACCAGCTCTTTGAATCAAAATTAAAATGTAGTACTTTTTCTAGATCTATATTTTCTATGTCTAAGGTGCAAGCTGAATAAGGTTTCGTATGAAAAAGTAAACTGAAATAATTGTAATATGAAATGGAGAATAAAAAATTACTAATATTTTACTTAAACTTGAATTAATGTTCAGTCTAATATTAGCTCCTCATTTTTTGCTGATTGTATGTTGTACTTGTTGGAATTAAAATTATATACCTACCTTGTATATATGTACCAATAGTCTTTTGCTCAACACAGTAAATGGTAACTTTATTAAGCTCCTAACAACGCTAACAATTATACACAAGTGTGATAACTTAATATCTAAATTCACATAATTGCGAAAAATCTTAAAAATTTTAAGAGTCCATTATATGGCAGATCGTTGTTAAAATTGATTGCCATAAAATCTCGATTTCAAATGCAGCGTGAAATCTTCTATGATTTTTTGTTGGATTTTTAGCATTGGAGAAAAAAAAAAGAAAATCTACAAGTTTTGTTCCAGGCAACATATTTAAATTCTTTACTATCATTGTATTTCGGTGTGACACAACATAAATTCTATCTAACCACTTTCATTGAATCTTAAAATAAATTTCAGGATAAATTAGAATTCGCTAGATTTACGTTGCAGGAATAATAACTTGAAACTCAAACTCACGTCATGCCGATAACACTAAAGAAATATGTTATGCGTATCAATATATGTACTTATCTATTTATTTTAAGGACCAAATATTATGTAATATTGCATTTCTTGTCAAAATTTCAAAAGTTTCTACATGATGTGATGAATTGATTAATTTTCACGGTAAGTGTTTATGAAAAATGTTTATCAATTTGGACCACTTAGTCTCTTATTTTCATTCAATGTTCACTTGGGCACAGTCATAAGAGTTTATTTTCTTTCAAACATGATATGCATAAGTATCGTTAGAGTGGTTTTAATATGGATATATATGTAGCTCAAAAAGAATCATTGATTATATTCTCTCACTGTTTACCTTGAGTATTGGGTTCATATGATTTTATATTAAGTCCACAAATTTTATTAAAATTAAATAAGATGACCACTTCTAACTTCTAATTAAGTCATGTTCAATATTTGATTAATGTACAAACTACTTTCAGTTTCTTTTTTCTTTTAATTTATTTCAAAAGAACGATAAAGCATTATAGATTTTTAATACAAAAAAAATAGTTGGCAAAAATAAAGTGAAAAGTGACTTCCATTGTTTTTTTGCACTTCACAGAAAAAACATAAGCTATTATCAAATAAACATTGAAGATTAAACGTTACACTTAAAGCTCACATATGGAGAAAATTGAAAGTTTAATATTATTTTTTAAAACTGGCCAACATTTAATATCAGTTAAGTTAGCATTATTAATTAAAATAGGAAACATTAGAAAACAAGTTTGCTCGAATTTAATTCCACCACTAGAAAAAATAGGCATTTTAGCGATGGATTTTTCTATCGCAAAGACAAGAAAATCCGTTGCTAAAACTCTTAGTGACGAAATTCGAGATGGATTTTTATCCGTCTCTAAAACACTCGTCACTAGTTTTTAGCGACGAAATTAAAAAATCCGTCAGTAAAATTAGTGACGGATTTTAATTATCCATCGCCAAAATTAGTGACGGATTTAGAAAATTCATCGCTAAAATAGCAACGGAATTCTAAAATCTGTCGCTAAATTTGCGATGAATTTAGAAAATCCATCTGTAAAATTAGCGATGGAGTTTAGAATTCTGTCACTAATTTAACGATGGATTTTTGAGTTCCGTCACTAATTTAGCAAATTGAAAAAAAAATTAAATTCATATTTTATCACTTGAAATCAAATTTAATACCTAATATAACATTAAATATAACTTAATTTTGATTCAAAAATAGAAAAAAAGTTTTCCTTGAAAGTTAATTGAATAAATAAAATTTCAACATAAATAACCACAAAAATTATAAATTGATTAAAAAATATCATCTTATAAGCTTGAAAAGAACAAATCATGAAAATTTTAGTTTTCCTCGAATTTATCAAATTATAACCTAATTTTGAAATCAAGTTATATGATGTAACGGGATATTGAAATCAGGTCAAGAGCTTTTATAAACTGATTTCTTAACCTCAAATTATAACCAATAAATTGACCATTGATACAATGTTGAAGTTTAATTTTCAATCCATATAGCAAAAAATTTGACAATAATTCATGGATACACCTATTTATCAAAAGATAAACACATAAACGATTCACAATAGCATAACAAAAAAATCAAATAATCAATCAAGCTAATAAAGAGATAAATAAATCCTTTAATAATTTTCAGGTCTGAATTGAATGTAGAGCATAGGAAGAGAGAAGAGAGTGGAAAACATAACTCCTTGGGCAGCTAATGTTAGATTATGGAGGGGAGGTTGTACGACCTATAATTTGACAATGAAATGAAACAAGTCATCCAATTGAGAGAATACATAAGTAATGAATTAAATTTATAAAAAAAAAGATAAATTATAACTACAATAATGACACTTCATGAATGCTGTGAAACAATAGAAATTAATTGTTTCTGATTTGAAAGGAAAGGTAAAAATAGACACTTATTTTTCTGCTTTAATCTTAAAGACATTTGGGTTATTAGATTTTGATATTCTAGAGTTTATGAATCCACTTGATCCTGAAGGAATGCTAAAGGTGTCAAAATCCACTTTTATTGCTTTCCAAAAGCTATAAATTGAATGATGTCCTTTTGTTGAGGGTGTAAATAAATACATTCACAATGTATATGTACATATGAATGCATAAATACATCCACACGTAGCCTATATATTGCTAAGTTCCAGGTTGTAGGTGTGTCATTCATAGCATGGTTTGAATTTTCCCCTTAGAATTAGTGTCAATCAGGTTCTATAACAAGGCTATAGACCCAAGAGACAATTAAACAAATTCACAAGTGATGACCTATATGTTCACAAGCATCGCCTAATGTCTACATGCGTCTATATGCTATTTGTTGATGTAGATGGGTCGTATCATACATTAAGAGACTTGATCATTTGTTCATGACAGGCAATCGAATATGCAAATATATGAAGTTCTGAGCATCTCACCTGGACAGATAATTAAAGATAATACGAGTAATCAAGATAGTACATCTTCCTAATCCACATCAGAAGTTGAAGAAACTTCGAATGTGCACAATAAGGTAAACTTGTCTCCCGTAATAACTCTAAAAATCGAGCCTCGTTATCCTTCTAGAATTAATAGAGGGGTTCTGAAAAAATAATATGATCCGGACCTTCATACTAAAGCTAAATATCCTATCAAAAACTTCATATCAATCAACCATTTTTTTGACTCACATGCATTTACTATAAATAAATTATCTACTGTATCTGTTTCGAGTAATGTGTAGGAGGCTTTAGCTGATCAGGATTGGAAGAAAGCCATGAATGATGAAATGGAGGCATTGTAGAAGAACCGCATATGGGATCTTGTTCCTCTACCTGAAGGAAAGAAAATGGTGGGGTGCAAGTGGATATTCATTGTCAAACTCAATTCAGATGGAAGAATAAATCAGAATAAAGCTCAGTTGGTAGCAAAGGTATATACTCAGAAGTATAGAATTGACTATGAAGATACATTTGCCCTAGTAACAACAATGAACACAATCCGAGTTCTTATTTTCTCAGCTGCTAACCTGGAATAGCCACTATGATAATTTGATGTGAAGAATGCATTTTTGAATGGAACCATATATGAAGAAGTGTATATGGATCCACCATCCGGAACTAGATGTGCTGACCGACTATACAAACTAAAAAGGGCATTGTATGGACTCAAGAAATTACCTCGAGCATGGTTTAGATGACTCTCAACTTTCATGAGAAAGCTTGGATATAAGAAAAGTGATGTTGATCATACATTATTCATCAAACAAAAGTTGGGTAAAGTCACTGCTCTGATGTATATGTTGATGATATGGTGGTCATTGGAAATGATTTGAGTGAGACAACAATATTGCAAAGACAGTTAACATCCGAGTTTAAACTTAAGGATTTGGGTAACTTGAAGTATTTTTTAGGAATTGAAGATGCAAGATCAGCTCAAGGGATTTCCCTCTGCCAACGAAAGTATATAATGGACTTACTGACAAAGATGGACATGCTTGATTGTAAGCCAGCTGAGACTCCAATTGAAGTCAACCATGGACTTTCAATCCTAGGAGATCAAGTCCCAATTGATAAAGATTAATATCAAAGCCTATTGGGAAGGTTGATTTACTTATCTCATACTTGGCTAGATATTGTTTATGCAATAAGTGTTGTAAGCCTGTTCATGCATTCTCCGAGTAAAGAACATATGAGTGCAGTATACTGAGTTTAAGATATCTAAAGTCTTCTCCGGGCAAAGGTTTATGCTTTAGGAGAAATAAGGATTATGAAATTACTGGCTATATTGATTTTGATTTGGCCAGAGATCATAGTAATTGAAAATCAACATTCAGGTACTTTACATTTATTGGAAAGAATTTAGTCACTTGGAGAAGCATGAAACAGAAAGTCAAAGCAAGGTCAAGTGCTGAAGTTGAGTTTAGAGGAATGGCTCATGGAGTATATGAGTTGCTTTGGATAAGGAGAATTTTTTAGGATTTTGGACTAAAACATTCAAAGCCCATGCTGTTACATTATGATAATAAGGCAGCCATAGCAATTATAAACAATCTAGTTCAACATGATCGAACTAAACATGTAGAGGTTGATAGACATTTCATAAAAAATCATCTAAACCAAGGAACAATAGATCTTCCATTTATTTCTTCTTAGACTCAACTAGTTGACATCCTCACAAAGGTTGTATCCGAAAAATCATTCTACAACTCATTTGGAAAGTTAGGAATAATTGACATATATTGACCAACTTGAGGGGGAGTGTCGAGGAAGTAAATATTTTTATTGTATATATTAGGAATTTAATATTTATATACAATTACGAATAAAGGCTTTATTTTATTTAGGATGTTATTCTATTCCTAATTACGACGTGACTAGGATTCCTATTTGTATATATAAGGCTTGTAACCCTTCTTTGAATATATGGAAAACGTATTTTCCTTAAATTCTCTCTTCTTTTCTCTAAATTTTTTTCTTCAATGTGCATTAATATATGTACTTGTCTATTTATTATAAGGACTAAATATTATATAATATTGCTTTTTTTATAAAAAATTCAAAAGTTTCTATATGATGTGATGAATTGATTATTTTTCATAGTAAGTGTTTATGAAAAATGTTTATCAATTTGGACCTCTTAGTCTCTTATTTTCATTCAATCTTTACCAGGGCACAGTCATAAGAGTTTATTTTCTTTCAAACATGACGTGCATAAGTATCGTTAGAGTTGTTTTAATATGGATATATATGTAGCTGAAAAAGAATTATTGATTATATTATCTCATTGTCTGCCTTGAGTATTGGGTTAATATGATTTTATATCAAGTCCATAAATTTTATTAAAATTAAATAAGATGACCACTTCTAACTTCTAGTTATGTCATGTTCAATATTTTATTAATGTACAAACTACATTTAGTTTCTTTTTTTTTTCAATTTATTTCAAAAGAACGAGAAAGCATCATAGATTTTTAATACAGAAAAAATAGTTGGCAAAAATAAAGTGAGAAGTGACTTCCATCGTCTTTTTGCACTTCATAGAAAAAACATAAGCTATTATTAAATAAACATTCAAGATCAAATGTTACACTTAAAAGCTCACATATGGGAAAATTGAAAGTTTAATATTATTTTTTGAAACTGGCCAACATTTAATGTTAATTAGGTTAGCGTTATTAATTCAAATAGGGAACATTAGAAAAAAAGTTTGATGGGATTTAATGCCACTAACATGCCATTACATATGACTATAAAATGATGCTTGTAGAACATTCAACTTCATCATCCCACATTAAAAAGTAAATTTAAATTTTTTAACACTAATTCAAAATGGCAAGGTTCAAAAATATTTTAGCTTTGGTCCTTTTGATCCAAGCTAGTTTTAAGATTATTAGCATGTCACCAATTGCCTAAGCTCTTGACTTCGGCACACCAACTCCATCATAAGAGCCATATCTTGGACTATTTGTATATTTGGACAAATGCACAAAAAGCATTATACCAAATTGTGGAATAGAGATTTTTAAGTTAGTGTTTGAAAATGGTGTCCCTACTAGTAGTTGTTGCACTGAACTCATTAGGATGGGAAAAGGTTGTCATGATAAAATGGTAGAGTATATCACCCATGGACCTCAGTTTCAATCACATTTACTCGAGTACTTAGCAAGAGGAGGAGAAGTGTACAAAAATTGCAACATTGCAGCAGTACCACCAGCTCTTTGAATCAAAATGAAAATGTAACACTTTTCTATATCTATATTTTATATGTATAAGGTGTGAACTGAGTAAGGTTCCATATCAAAAAGTAAAGTAAAATAATTGTAATATGAAATGGGGAATAAAAAATTACTAATATTTTACCTAAACTTGAATTAATGATCAATTTAATATTAGCTCCTCAATTTGTGATGATTGCATGTTTTACTTCGAATTAAATATACAATCATATATGTTGTACAATCATTTATCATTTTTGCTTTATTTATTTTAAAATTATTAATAGAAACTAATTGAAAATTAATGTTAGAATATATATGTATGTATATATATATATATATATATATATATATATATATATATATATATATATATATATATATATATATATATATATATATATGTTGGGATGCAAAATGATGAGGGAGACAACAATCATGGGAGACAATAATGTTGAAAAAAAGACATAATCATTAAAGAAAAAAAAAGAAGGAATGAAAGAGGAATTGATATAAGATGCAAAGGGAATTCATTACTAAGGACGAAGGATTTTTCATTACTAAGAGGAGAAGGCAGTAGGACATAGTGAGGGCAGAAGAGAATATTAAAGACTACTGGAATAGAAGAGAAGAGCTTCATAACAAAAAGTTCATTCTATCCTTATTTATTTTTCTAAGTTCTTCATGTATTTTATTATTATTATTATTATTATTTTTGGATTTGAAAACATGATGAATATTATGTTTAGCTAAGTTTATTTATGTTGGAGATTGTTGAACTTATTTTAATTGAAGTTGATTTATATATTGGTTTTTCTTTTATATTGCATTAAGCATTCATTGAGCTTAATTGTTTATGATTTAACCATTCATAATTGATTTTTAATTAAGGTTAATTTTTGAGAAATATTAATCTTAATAGAAATATGAATGCTTGATTAAGAGATTTAAGTAGAGATAGCTTAAATTATTTTAATTTCAATTGGTTGTCCTTCATGATTTATTTACCAAATTTGATTAGGTTTTAATTTAATGAGAATTAGATAAAGGCTTTTCAATTGATAGAAATAAATTAATTAATTTTTACTTGAGAAAGATTAATTACTATCATTGGATTCCCAAGAATTACAATAGAAAGAAGACTAATATCATGTAATAAGCTTAATTAAAATAGTGATACAATCCTTAACATTATTCTATCATTTGCTTGTTACAATTTATTTTAATTAATTTTATTATTTAATTTCAATTTGGTTATTAAAATTTAGCAATTATAATTCACTTATTATTTGTTTCTCAAACAAGTTAAAAACAAAATTAATAGTTGGATAAATGTTTAAATCCTCGTGGGATTGACCTGTGTTTATTCTATATTACTTAACAAAAATCATATGCTTGCGAGATTCAATCAAGTTTTTGGTGCCGTTGCCAGGGATTGAATAAGTTTAACAACATAATTGATTTCATTTTACTTGATTTAAGTTATTTATGTTTTAAATTTGGATGTTTATTTATTTTTTCTTTTCTATTATTTTTTATTTTATTTTAATTAATTGTTTTGGTATATGCATAATACTCGAAGAACAGGGACATATCCTCTCACTTTTATTCCAGTTTTTACATGGTTTGAAAAGAGAGAATAGAAGGCATTCTCAAGAGGAATCAAGTATCATGGCAGAACAATGAGAAGAAGAAAGAACACTTTTACATTTTGGCATGCCAGGTCTAGATGGTACACGGTAAAGTATTGCAAGGCCAACAATCAATGCCAAAAATTTTGAGATTAAACCGACCTTACTTCATGATCCAATCAAGTGCTCAATTTTATGGCTTGCCAAATGAAGATCCTAATGCTCATATTGCTAATTTTCTAGAGATATGCGACACATTCAAGTATAATGGGGTGCCAGATGATGCTATACGTTTGAGGCTCTTTCCATTCACATTGAAGGACAGAGCTAAAGCATGGTTAAAATCACAGCCACCAGCTTCAATCACTAGATGGGATCTATTGGCAAAAGCTTTTCTGGCAAAATATTTCCCACCATAAAAAATAGTAAACATTATTAAGGATATCACCACCTTTCAATAATTTGACATGGAATCCTTAAGTGATGCATGGGAAATATTTAAAGAGTTACTAAGGAGCTGTCCTCATCATGGTTTGCCAAGGGATGTGCTCATTAGAACTTTTTATAATGGTGTTACCCGATCCACTAAAGACACCATTGATGCAGCAGTTAGAGGTTCTTTGATGTGGAAAACAGTTAAGGTTGCATTTTCACTTCTGGAAGAGATGGCAAATAATAATTGTCTTTGGCCATCAGAGCATCAAAATCCACTAAGGCAAAGAGGCAGAATTGGGGTGGACACGGTAATAACCCTTTAAGCTCATATTACTGCATTGACAAATAATCCAGCCCCTTCAAGTGAAAGTTGTAATTTTTTGGGTTACTCTGATAATGAATATGGTGCTTTTGATGTAGTTATGGTGGGAGATGGATGCCAAGAGCAAGTGATCTTTGTTGGGAGTCAATTTCAAGGAAAATAGGGTAATAATCCATTCTTGAACACTTACAATCCGGGATGGTGGAATCACCCAAATTTTTCTTAGAATAATAATAACAATTTGGTTCCCCAAGGCTTTCAAAACAACATGACAAAGCAAGCACCTCCACTTTTTCAACAACCACATCAAGATCTTATGGCCTCAATGAAAAATAAATTAGATAAAGTTTTAGAAGTTATCTCCAACAAAATGAGCCATCAAGATGAAAATAAAAAATGGATGGAGGCCAAATTTGATTAGATAGCTAAAAATCATTCATCTTCAATTCCAAATATTAAGGTATAGTTGGGACAACTTGCTAATGCAGTAGCATAAAGGAATAAAAGGAATTTACCAAGCAATACCAAACTAAATCCAAGGGAATAGCTAAAAGCAATTACCTTAAAAAGTGGGAAGGAGATAACATTTGGAGATGAGCTCAAGAAAGAAGTAGAGGAAACATAAAGAAAAAAAGTTCAAAATGGCGATGATAACTCTAAAAAAGGCAAGGAGTAACAAGCAAAGGACAATGATGGGAAAGAGCAACTATTTGTACTAAATTCATAGCAATATGAGGCAAGGATGCCTTTTCCATAGAGATTGAAGAAGCCTAATGATGAAAAGAGCTTTGCAAAGTTTTTAAATACTTTTAAAAAGCTTGAACTTAATATTCCTTTTGCTGATGCTCTTGCAGAGATACTGATATACACCAAATATCTTAAGGATATTATCACCAATAAAAGGAGATGGGATGACAACCAAACTGTGGAATTAACAGAGGCCTGTAGTTCTATCATCACTTGTAAAATACCAACTAAATTAAAAGACCTAGGGAGTTTTACTCTTCCTTATGTAGTTGGTGCTTAAGAATTTCTTAGATGTTTATGTCATTTGGGTGTAAGTATTTACCTTATGCCATTGTCTCTTTTCAAGAAATTACAGCTTGGTGAGATGACCCCTATGAACATGACTTTGCAACTTACAGATCACTCTACAAAGAAACCACATGGGATCATTGAGGATATTTTGGTTAAGGTAGACAAATTTATCTTTCCTGTGGACTTTGTGGTTTTGGATTTTTAAGAGGATAGTAAGTGTCCTCTAATTCTTAGGAGACCATTTTTAAATACTGAGAGACTCATCATAGATGTCCATGAAGGGAAAATCACTCTTAGGGTTAGTAATGAGAGTGTAGAATTTATGATGCCCAAATTGATGAAATACCGAATTAAAGAGGAATTTTGCATGAGCGTGGAAGTTGTAGATAAGTGTGTGAGGGAGGTGAATTTGAATAAAGAAATTCTTCATAAAATTCTGGAGTGTGAAGTAGATAGTGAACCCTCACAAAAAGCTACTTGTGTTAAGCCTAAAATTTTAATGCATACTGACAACCCCACTCCCCTATCTGTTATTAAACCACCCAAACTAGAGCTTAAACCGTTACCTACCCATTTGAGATATGCTTTATTAGGGGAGGGAAACACTTTACCCATTATCATTTCCAACAAGCTATCTATTGAACAAGAGAAAAGGGTATGTGAGATAATGAGAAATAGGGTGAAGTCCATTAGGTGGCAGATTTCAGACATCCAAGGGATTAGCCCTTCAATTGTCATGCACATAATCCATATGGAAGAGGGGAGTAGAGTTGTCATAGAGAAACAAAGGCGCTTGAATCCAAACATGAAGGAGGTGGTCAAAAAGGAGATTGTCAAGTTGTTGGATGTAGGCATTATCTACCGAATTTCTGATAGTAAGTGGGTAAGCCTAGTGTAGTGTGTACCAAAAAAGAGTGGAATGAATGTTGTGGAATGAAACAGGTGAGTTGATTTTGAAGAGGATGGCTGATGGGTGGGCAGTATGTATCGATACCAAAAATTGAACTCAGCCATAAGGAAGGACCACTTTCCTCTCCCTTTCATCGACCAAATGTTGGAAAGGATATCAGGGCATGCATACTACTATTTCCTAAACAGTTATTCAGGTTATAATTAGATTTTTATTTTCCAGAGGACCAGGAGGAAATAACATTTACATGCCCATATGGAACTTTTGCTTATCGATGCTTGCCTTTCAGACTGTGCAATGTACCATTTACTTTTTAGAGATGTATGATAAAAAAATTTTATGATCTCATCGAGAATGTCATGGAGGTATTTATGGATGATTTTTCTATTTTTAGTGCTTCTTTTAAATTATGTTTGTCTAACCTTGATAGGGTCTTGAAAAGATGAGAAGAGGCTAACCTTGTTCTTAATTGGGAAAAGTGTCATTTTATGGTAGAGGAAGGGATAGTCCTTGGTCACAGGATTTTGAATGCAGGGATTGAGGTAGATAGGGTTAAAATAAAAATTATAGAGAAGCTACCACCTCCAATAATAGTCGAAGGAGTTCGAAGATTTCTAGGACATGTGCGTTTTTATAGGCATTTCATTAAAAAATTTTCTTTAATTGCTAAACCTTTAACCCAATTGTTAGTTAAAGATGCTCCTTTTGATTTGAATAATAATTTTTTAAATGCCTTTAACAGGTTTAAGGAGGCTTTGGTATCAATCCCAATTATTTCACCTTTGGATTGGGCACTTCCTTTTGAGATCATATGTGATGCAAATGACCATACTATAGGGCGGTTATTGGTCAGAGGAATGAAAATAAGCTTCATGTCATATACTTTGCAAACAGAACTCTTACAAAGGCTCAATTGAACTACACCACAACCGAGAAAGAGATGATGGCGGTAGTTTTTGCTGTTGATAAATTCAGATCTTACTTACTTGGTTCAAAGTTTATTATTTTCACAAATCATACAACAATAAAATATCTCATAGCTAAGAAGGATGCAAAACCACATCTCATTCATTGGGTATTACTTTTATAAGAATTTGAATTGGAGATTTGTAGAGATGGGTTGATTAGGAGGTGTGTTCCTTAAATTAAAATATTAGAAAATTTGTCTCATTATCATGATTCTACATATGTTGGGCATTTTTGGAGTAACAAAAGTTACTACAAAGGTGTTAGAGAGTGGATTTTTCTAGCCTACTTTATTCAAAGATGCTAAAGATTATGTGGAACACTGTGATAAATGTCAAAGACATGAGAATATCTCCAAGAGGAATGAAATGCCACTCACAACAATTCAAGAAGTTGAGATTTTGACATTTGGGGGTTGGATTTTATGGGTCCCTTTCCATCATCTTTTGGGAACTAGTATATCTTGGTTGGGGTAGATTATATGTCAAAATGGGTAGAAGTCATTCCTTCACCTACAAATGATGCTAAAGTGATGATAAGATTTTTCAAGAAATTATTCAATAGATTTGGTGTACCTCAAGCTTATTAGTGATGAAGGCTCACACTTTTGCAACAACCAGTTTGAGTCACTACTTAAAAGGTATGGAGTTCACAACAGAGTTACTACCCTATATCATCCTCAAACTAATGGTCAAGTGGAGGTCACTAATAGGGAATTAAAGAAAATTTTGGAGAAAATAATGGGCTCTTCGAGGAAAGATTAGGTGTTTAAGTTGGATGATGCTTTGTGGGCATATTATACAGTATTCAAAACTCCAATTGGTATGTCTCCTTACCAATTAGTTTTTGCGAAAGCTTGTCATTTACCAGTGGAGCTTGAACATCAAGCTTATTGGGCCATTAAGGCACTGAACTTTAACATGAAGGCAACATGTGAAAAATTTTTGTTACAGGTCAATGAATTGGATGATTTTCGATTTCAAGCATATGAGAACACCAAACTTTTCAAGGAGAAAACAAAATGATGGAACGATGCACATATTCTTAAGAAAGAATTCAAATATGGTGATCTTGTTCTTTTATTCAATTATAGACTGAAATTATTTCCAAGTAAATTGAGATCGAGGTGGAGTGGTCCATTTAAGGACAAAAACTTGATTCAATCTTGCAAGCATATGATTTTTGTCAAGTAATATAGAATAAATACAGGTCGATCCCATAAGGATTAAATGTTTATCCAACTATTAATTTTGTTTTTAACTTGTTTAAGAAATAAATATTAAGTGAATTATAATTGCTAAATTTTGATAACCAAATTAAAATTAAATAATAAAATAAATTAAAATAAATTTTAACAAGCAACTAAATTTTAGCAAGCAAATGATAGAATAATGTTAGGGATTATATCACTATATTTTAATTAAGCCGATTACAAGATATTAGTCTTCTTTCCATTGCAATTCTTGAGAATTCAATGGTAGTAATTAATCTTTCTCAAGAAAAATACCTTAATTTATTTCTATCAATTGGAAAGGCTTTAGCTAATTCTCATTAAATTAAAACATAATCAAATTGAGTAAAGAAATCATGAAGCACAACCAACTGAAATTAAAATAATTTAAGCTATCTCTAGACTTAAATCACTTAATCAAGAATTCATATTTCTATTAAAATTAATATTTCTCAATAATTCACCTTAATTAAAAATCAATTATGAATGGCCATATCATAAACAATTAAGCTCAATGAATGTTTAATGCAATATAAAAGAAAAACCAATATATAAATCAACTTAAATTAAAATAAGTTCAACAATTCCCAACATAAATAAATTTAGCTAAACATAATATTCATCATGTTTTCAAATCCAAAAAAAAAATTACATGAAGAACTTAGAAAAATAAATAAGGAAAGAATGAACTCCTTTTATGAAGCTCTTCTCTTCTATTCTAGTAGTCTTCAATTTTCTCTTCTACCCTCCCTACGTCCTACTGCCTTCTCCTCTTAGTAATGAAAAATCTTTCATCCTCATTAATGAATTCCCTCTACATCTTATATCAATTCCTCTTTCATTCCTTTTTCTCTTTTTCTTTCTTAAATTAATATGTCTTTTTTTTTCATTATTATTGTCTCCCATGATTGTTGTCTCCCTTGTCATTATTGTCTCCCTCATCATTTTGTATCCCACCATGGCATGTCTTCTTCATTTCTACATTGAGAGAATTAAATCTTGAAGCATATATATATATATATATATATATATATATATATATAGCATAATCAAAACAAATTACACCAAAATAAAAATAAATAATAAAATAATAAAATAAAATAAGAATTCTAATAAAAATAAAACAATAAACAAGACAAACATGCATCAAACCAACCTGAAAAGTATTACATTTAATGCATAATCAAATACCCTCACACTTAGCTTCTTCCTTGTCCTTAAGTAAGAAAATGAGAACAATACATATTAATAACATGAACTCAACACATAAAAACAAAATTAATAGTTGGACAAACATTTAATTCTCGTGGGATCGACTTGTATTTATTCTATATTACTTAACAAAAATCATATGCTTGCGAGATTCAATCATAGAACATTCAACTTCATCATCCCACATTAAAAAGTAAATTTAGATTTTTCAATTCTAGTTCAAAATGGCAAGGTTCAAAAATATTTTAGCTTTGGTCCTTTTGATCCAAGATAGTTTTGCAATTATTAGCATGGCACCAATTGCCTATGTTCTTGACTTCGGCACGCCAACTCCATCACAAGAGCCATATCTTAGACTATTTGTATATTTGGAAAAATGCACCAAATGCATTACACCAAACTTTGGCATAGAGATTTTCAAGTCAGTGTTTGAAAATGGTGTCCGTACTAGTTTTTGTTGCACTTAACTCATTAGGATGAGAAAAGGCTGTCATGATAAAATGGTAGAGTACGTTGCCTATGGACCACAGTTTCAATCACATTTACTCAACTACTTAGCAAGAGGAGGAGAAGTGTATAAAAATTACAACACTACAGCAGTACCACTAGCTCTTTGAATCAAAATTAAAATGTAGCACTTTTGCTAGATCTATATTTTATATGTATAAGGTGTGAGTTGAATAAGGTTTTGTATCAAAAAGTAAATTGAAATAATTGTAATATGAAATGGGGAATAAGAAATTACTAATATTTTACTTAAATTTGAAGTAATGTTCAACCTAATATTAGCTCCTCAATTTTTTATGATTGCATGTTGTAATTGTTCGAATTAATATTATACATCTACCTCATATATATGTACCAATAGTCTTTTGCTCGACACTATAAATGGTAACTTTATTAAGCTCCTAACAATGCTAACAATTATACCCAAGCATGATAACTTAATATCTAAAATCACATAATTGTGAAAATTCTTAAAAATTTTAAGAGTCTATTATATGGTAGATCATTGTTAAAATTGGTTGCCATAAAATCTCAATTTTAAATGCAGCATGAAAGCTTCTATGATTTTTTGTCAGATTTTTAGCACTAGAGGAAAAAAAAAAGAAGATAAGAAAATCTACATGTTTTGTTCCAGGCAACATATTTAAATTCTTTACTATCTCTATGTTTTGGTGTGATGCAACATAAATTCTATCTAACCACTTTCATTGACTCTTAAAATAAATTTCAGGATAAATTAGAATTCGCTAAGTTAACGTTGCAGGAAAAGTAACTTAAAACTCAAACTCACGTCATGTAGATAACACTAAACAAGTTTGTTATATGTATCAATATATGTACTTGTGTATTTATTATAAGGACCAAATATTATATAATATTGCATGTCTTGTCAAATTTTCAAAAGTTTCTATATGATGTGATGAATTGATTATTTTTCATGGTAAGTGTTTATGAAAAATGTTTATCAATTTGGACTTCTTAGTCTCTTATTTTCATTCAATCTTCACCTGGGCACAGTCATAATAGTTTATTTTCTTTCGAACATGACATGCATAAGTATCGTTAGAGTGGTTTTAATATGGATATATATGTAGCTCAAAAGAATTATTGATTATATTCTATCACTGTCTACCTTGAGCATTGGGTTAATATGATTTTATATCAAGTCCATAAATTTTATTAAAATTAAATAAGGTGACCACTTCTAACTTCTAGTTAAGTCATGTTCAATATTTTATTAATGTACAAACAACTTTCAGTTTCTTTTTTTTTCAATTTATTTCAAAAGAACAATAAAGCATCATAGATTTTTAATATTGAAAAAATAGTTGGCAAAAATAAAGTGAGAAGTGACTTTTACCGTTTTTTTTGCACTTCACAGAAAAAGCATAAGCTATTATCAAATAAACATTGAAGATCAACCATTACACTTAAAGCTCATATATGGAGAAAATTGAAACTTTAATATTATTTTTTGAAACTGGTCAACATTTAATGTCAGTTAAGTTAGCATTATTAATTCAAATAGGAAACATTAGAAAACAAGTTTGTTGGGATTTAATTCCACCAACATCCCATTACATGTGACTATAAAAAGATGCTTGTAGAACATTCAACTTCATCATCCCACATTAAAAAGACAAATTTAGATTTTTCAATGCTAATTTAAAATGGCAAGGTTCTAAAATATGTTAGCTTTAGTCCTCTTGTCACGACCCAAACTGGGAGTCATGACTGGCTCTAGGGAATAGGAATTTTTTTGAATTCGGAACCTGTAGCAAGCCTTAAAAATAAAATGCATCCAATAGTAATATAAAAATATGTCAAAATTAAAACTTAAATCGATACAAAAATAAATTTTTAAATGTCATTTCATAAAATAAAATATTTTCATACAATATTTAAAGAAAGGTCCCTTATTAAAAATAACATTCTACAGATACAATCACTACTACTGCAGTTTTCTAGAATACAACAAAAGTCAAATAAATAATTTACATAATCTAGCCGAGTTGAAGAAGTTCAGCGTAAAGGTCTACTACTAAGGTCTGACAATGAGGAATCTCTTGAAAAAAAATATTGAGTGGAGTCAGACCTCACTGAATGAATTATTGTAATATATATACATGCTATCTAAAACATATATAGTCAGGCATTAGTATATATATATACATATACACACATTTCACACAGATGCAAAATTCTATTTTTATATATATATCAAATGTAGAAAACATTATTTAAATAAAGGATCAAATAAAACCCTAAAATAATCGCAACCTCAAACAAATATCTCACTAGCCACGTAGGCTTACTTAATTCCAAATAAATTCTCTTATTCCATTTTGGATAGTGGACTAGCCCCAAGACACTAAGTCAATCGAACTCTAGCAATCTTACTGTTAGTGTGATTGGCCCTGAGACACTAGGTCAACCTAGCTCCAGTAACCACACTATTCATTCACTGAATACTCGATATTTACAATAATCAATTCATCTCAAATAATTCTCAAAATATTAACCCTAAAGTCTAACAAATCGGTACGTACACAGTCATAGTGTAGCCCACTAGGTAGCACGTTCTATTGATATCCTTCGAATAAAATCGTATATTTATTGAAAATAATTAAATGCATAATTAAATATAAACGAGATTCATAATAGAGAAATATACCATATATATATATATATATATATATATACTAGAAATATACTAAATATATTTCAAGTATATATATGCTATATATAACCAAAATCAACCATAAATATACCAAAATATACTAAAAGTATACTGAAAATATACTAAACCATTAATGAAGTAATTCTTATCAAAACATAATTATTTATAATCATGCACTACATACAATGTATATATAAAATAATAACTCACAAGTTTGCGCTCCTCGAAACTGATTCGACGGGCTCAGTCCGATAGGTTTCGGTTTCGGCGTAGCTAGAAAATAAATAATAATAATAATAATCAAAATAAATGTATAGCTTATACTTCTAAGAACTATAAAGGAGACTTGATCTAGGAATTCAAAATCTAAACAAACACAAAAATTCAGGATCGACCGGATGTCACGTTTTACGAGAATTCTACCAAAAATTGGGTAGAACCTCCTCTGTAAAACGAATATCTCTCTACAGACAGTAGAGCTGATCATGTAAAGAAAGCACACTTCTAAAATCACAAAGCTCAACCCCTCGGGTTGGGACTTTGAACTGCACAAATTTTCAATCGATGTTCACAATTCACCAAAAATCAATATAAAATAATAAATATATTAAAAATCATTAAATCCCATAAATATCCGCAAAATACCAAAATATAATATATTTGAACATTAAATCACTAAATATAATTATTTTCACAATAATAAATAAAAATCTCAAATAATAATATAATATTAATCAAAATCAAAATTTTCAATAATTCAACATATAATAGCAAAATTCACTTTTCTATACTCGTATAGCTTAAATAGCTTAAATATATATTAAAAATAATTAAAAATCCATTTAATCACCAAAATAGTAAATAATATATTATTTGAATATAATTTTTGAAAATTAGTATTAATTAGTTAAAAATAGTAAATATTTTATAAAAATCATTTTAATACCCTATATAATTCTAAAATCATCTAAAACACATTATTTAACTATAATTTCCACAAAAGCACACAATTAACCTATATATACAAAATTCACATAATATAAAAATATTCTCAACAATTATATAAACTCACTAAAATTTATTCTAATAATTCTAAAATTATTAACTCAAATTAATAACACTAATTTAACTAAATTTTCGTTAAAACTAATTAATTAACATAATTATCAAAAGTTCAATATTTTAATATTAAAATATTAAAATATTACCCATAATTGAAATTAATTCAAAAAAATAAAAAAAATTATTTTTAGGAAGATTAAGTTTCCATAAACAACATTTCCAAACCAAAAATCCATAAATCAAACACAATAATTCAAAAAAAAAAAATTGAAACCCTAAAACACATTAACTAAAAATTGAAGATAACTCACAAACGAGGGGATTCAAGCTCAAACAAAATTTAGAACTAGCTTCACTAGAACTAGAGGGTTTGAAAGAGACAAAAAATGAGAGCTGAGATGGCTGGAATCATCACCGGCGTCCATGGAGGTCTCTCGGCATGCTACTATTCCAGGAAGTTTTTTGGTGTGCTCCAAGCACTTTGTAAGTGGCGGTCAATGGCAGGAAGTGGCTGGAGGTGATGGTGGTGAGTGGTGGTTGTGGTTGGTGGTTCGGTGGGCTTGGGTGGCGTTGGCAGTGCTACGGGAAGGGAAGGGAAAACAGGGGAGAGGGAGAGAAGAAAAAGAGAAGGAGGGGGGCTGACTTTTGACTCGATTTTTAATCTTTTACCCTTATATATATATATATATATATATATAGACATACACACACAACACATAGACACACACATGAGCATTACACAATTAAACACAATAATAATAATAGTGATAGTAATAATGATAATAATAATAATAATAATAATAATAATAATAATAATAATAATAATAATAATAATAAAAATAATAACTTTAACGTATTAAATAATAGAACTCCTAAATAATTTATTTTACATAAATATAATTTTTAGAATAAATAAATAAATAATATTCACAAATAATAACAATAATATATAAATAAAATTTTAAAATTTTTTTACACTACATATCACAAAATAATTTAATATTATTTAAAATATATGGTCATTACACCTTTTGATCCATGCTAGTTTTGCGATTATTAGCATGTCACCAATTGCCTATGCTCTCGACTTCGGCACACCAATTCCATCACAAGAGCCATATCCTGGACTATTTGTATATTTGGACAAATGCGTGAAATGCATTACACTAAACTGTGGAATAGATATTTTCAAGTCGGTGTTTAAAAATGGTGTCCCTACTAGTTTTTATTGCACTAAACTCATTAGGATGGGAAAAGGTTATCATGATAAAATGGTAGAGTATATCGCCCATGGACCATAGTTTCAATCACATTTACTTGAGTACTTAGCAAGAGGAGAAGAAGTGTACAAAAATTGCAATGTTGCAGCAGTACCACTAG
This sequence comes from Mallotus nudiflorus, assembly GCA_947683625.1. NCBI lineage: Eukaryota > Viridiplantae > Streptophyta > Magnoliopsida > Malpighiales > Euphorbiaceae > Mallotus > Mallotus nudiflorus. Next base: position 348,040 of record CANTUR010000591.1, on the reverse strand, counting down.
CTCTTTGAATCAAAATTAAAATGTAGCACTTTTCCTAGATCTATATTTTATATGTATAAGGTGCGAGCTGGATAAGGTTCCATATCGAAAAGCAAACTAAAATAATTGTAATATGAAATGGGGAATAAAAAATTACTAATGTTTTACTTAAACTTAAATTAATGTTCAATCTAATATTAGCTCCTCAAATTTTGCTGATTGCATGTGGTACCTGTTGGAATTAAAATTATATATCGACCTCGTACATATGTAACAATAGTCTTCCGCTCAACATTGTAAATGGTAACTTTATTAAGCTCCTAACAATGCTAACAATTATATGTAGGGGTGATAGCTTAATATCTAAATTCACATAATGGTGAAAATTCTTAAAAATTTTAAGAGTCCATTATATGGTAGATCGTTGTTAAAATTAGTTGCCATAAAATCTCAATTTCAAATGTAGCATGAAAGCTTCTATGATTTTTTGTCAGATTTTTAGCACTGGAGAAAAAAAAAGAAAAGAAAATCAAAATGGTTTGTTCAAGGCAACATATTTAAATTCTTTACTATAACTGTATTTCGGTGTGACGCAACATAAATTCTATCTACCCACTTTCACTGACTCTTAAAATAAATTTTGGGATAAAATAGAATTCACTAAGTTTAAGTTGCAGGAATAGCAACTTGAAACTCAAACTCATGTCATGCCGATAACACTAAAGAAGTATGTTATGTGTATCAATATATGTACTTATGTATTTATTATAAGGACAAAATATTATATAATATTGCATTTCTTGTTAAAATTTCAAAAGTTTCTATATGATGTGATGAATTGATTATTTTTCATGGTAAGTGTTAATGAAAAATGTTTATCAATTTGGACCTCTTAGCCTCTTATTTTCATTCAATCTTCAACTGGGAAGTGTCATAAGAGTTTATTTTCTTTCAAACATGACATGCATAAGTATCGTTAGAGTGGTTTTAATATGGATATATATGTTGCTCAAAAAGAATTATTGATTATATTCTCCCACTGTCTGCCTAGAGTATTGAGTCAATATGATTTTATATCAAGTCCACAAATTTTATTAAAATTAAATAAAATGACCACTTCTAACTTGTAGTTAAGTCATGTTCAATATTTTATTAATGTACAAACTACTTTCAATTTCTTATTTTTTTCAATTTATTTCAAAAGAATGATAAAGCGTCATAGATTTTTTAATACAGAAAAAATAGTTGGCAAAAATAAAGTGAGAAGTGACTTCCATCATTTTTTTACACTTCACAACAAAAACATAAGCTATGATCAAATAAACATTGAAGATCAAACGTTACACTTAAAGCTCACTTATGGAGAAAATTGAAAGTTAAATATTATTTTTTCAAACTAGCCAACATTTAATGTCAGTTAAGTTAGCGTTATTAATTAAAATAGGAAACATTGGAAAACAAGTTTGCTGAGATTTAATTCCACCAACATGCCATTACTTGTGACTATAAAAATACGCTTTTATAACATTCAACTTCATCATCCCACGTTAAAAAGTAAATTTAGAATTTTCAACACTAATTCAAAATGGCAAGGCTGAAAAATATTTTAGCTTTGGTCCTTTGATCCAAGCTAGTTTTGCGATTATTAGCATGTCACCAATTGTCTATGCTCTCAACTTCGGAACACTAACTCCCTCACAAGAGCCATATCTTGGACTATTTGTATATTTGGACAAATGCACGAAACGCTTTACACTAAACTGTGGAATGGAGATTTTTGAGTCGGTGTTTGAAAATGGTGTCCCTACTAGTTTTGTTGCACTGAACTCATTAGGATGGGAAAAGGTTGTCATGATAAAATGGTAGAGTATATCGCCCATGGACCACAATTTCAATCACATTTACTTGAGTACTTAGCAAGAGGAGGAGAAGTGTACAATAGTTGCAACATTGCAGCAGTACCACCAGCTCTTTGAATGAAAATTAAAATGTAGTACTTTTTCTAGATCAATATTTTTTGTGTATAAGCTATGAGCTGAATAAGGTTACGTACCAAAAAGTAAACTGAAATAACTGTAATATGAAATGTGGATTAAAAATTTATTAATATTTTACTTAAACTTGAATTAATGATCATTCTAATAGTAGCTCCTCATTTTTGCTACTTGTATGATGTACTTGTTGGAATTAAAATTTTATATCTACATCATATATATGTACCCATCTAACTTATTTACAATATTCTTTCATTCAACGCTGTAAATGGTAACTTTAGTAAGCTCCCTACAACGCTAACAATTATACACAGGCGTGATAACTTAATTTCTAAATTCACATATTTGCGAAAATGCTTAAAAATTTTAAGCGTCCGTTATATGGTAGATCGTTGTTAAAATTGGTTGCCTTAAAATCTCAATTTCAGATGCAGCATGAAAACTTCGATTATTTTTTTTTTTCAGATTTTTAGCACTGGAGAAAAAAATATATAGGAAAATCTACATGTTTTGTTCCAGGCTACAAATTTAAATTGTTTATTTTTAGTTTATTTTGGTGTGATGCAATATAAATTCTATCTAACCACCTTCACTGACCTTTAAAATAAATTACAGGATAAATTAGGATTCACGAAGTTTATGTTGCAGGAGCTGTAACTTGAAACTCAAACTCATGTCATGCCGATAACACTAAAGAAGTGTGTTATGTGTATCAATATATATACTTGTCTATTTATTATATGGACCAAATATTATATAATATTGCATTTTTTGTCAAAATTTCAAAATTTTCTATATGTTGTGATGAATTGATTATTTTTCGCGGTAAGTGTTTATGAAAAATGTTTATCAATTTGGACCTCTTTGTCTCTTATTTTCATTCAATCTTCGCCTGGGCATAGTCATAAGAGTTTATTTTCTATCAAACATGAAATGCATAAGTATCGTTAGAGTGCTTTTAATATGGATATATCTATAGCTTAAAAAGAATTATTGATTATATTCTCTCACTGTCTGCCTTGAGTATTGCGTTAATGTGATTTTATATCAAGTCCACAAATTTTATTAAAATTAACTAAGATGACAACTTCTAACTTCTAGTTAAGTCGTGTTCAATATATGATTAATGTACAAACTACTTTTAGTTTTTTTTTTAATTTATTTCAAAAGAACGATAAAGCATCATAGATTTTTAATACAGAAAAAATAGTTGGCAAAAGTAAAGTGAGAACTAACTTCCATCATTTTTTTGCAATTCACAAAAGAAACATAAGCTATTATCAAATAAACATTGAAGATCAAACGTTACACTTAAAGCTCACATATGGAGAAAATTGAAAGTTTAATATTTTTTGAAACTGGCCAACATTTAATGTCTGTTAAGTTAGCGTTATTAATTCAAATAGAAAACATTGGAAAACATGTTTGCTTGGATTTAATTCCACTAACATGCCATTACATGTGACTAGTAAAAGATGCTTGTAGAACATTCAACTTCATCATCCCACATTAAAAAGTGAATTTAGATTTTTCAATGCTAATTCAAAAGGGCAAGGTTTGAAAATATTTTAGCTTTGGTTCTTTTGATGCAAGCTAGCTTTGCGATTATTAGCATGTCACCAGTTGCCTATGCTCTCAACCTTGGCACACCAACTCCATCATAACAGCCATATCCTGGACTATTTGTATATTTGGACAAATGTGCCAAACGCATTACACCGAACTGTGGAATAGAGATTTTCAAGTCGGTGATTGAAAATGGTGTCCCTACCAGTTTTTGTTGCACTAAACTCATTAGGATGGGAAAAGGTTGTCATGATGAAATGGTAGAGTATATCTCTCATGAACCACAGTTTCAATCTCATTTACTCGAGCACTTAGCAAGAGGAGGATAAGTGTACAATAGTTGCAACCAGCTCTTTGAATTAAATTAAAATGTATCGATATTTTATATGTATAAAGTGCGAGTTGAATAAGATTCTATATCAAAAAGTAAACTGAAATAATTTTAATATGAAATGTGGATTAAAAAATTACTAATATTTTACTAAAAATTACTGGTATTTTACTTAAAATTGAATTAATGTTCAATCTAATATTAGCTCCTCAATTTTTACTGATTGCATGTTGTACTTGTCGGAATTAAAATTTTATATCTACCTCATATATATGTACCCAACTAACTTATCTACAATATTCTTTCGCTAAACACCATAAATGGTAACTTTAGTAAGCTCCTAACAATGCTACCAATTATATGCATGCATGATAATTTAATATCTAAATTCATATAATTGCTAAAATTCTTAAAAATTTTAAGAGTCCATTGTATGGTAGATCCTTGTTAAAATTTGAAGCCATAAAATCTCAATTTCAAATGCAGCGTGAAAGCTTCTATGAATTTTTGTCAGATTTTTAGCACTGGAGAAAAAAAAAAGAAATCTACTTGTTTTGTTCCAGACAACATATTTAAATTCTTTATTGTTAGTGTATTTTGGTGTGACATAACATTAATTCTATCCAACCACTTTCACTGACTCTTAAAATAAATTTTGGGATAAATTAGAATTCACTAAGTTTACATTGCAGGAACAGTAACTTGAAACTCAAACTCACGGCATGCCGATAACACTAAAGAAGTATGTCATGTCTATCAATATATGTACTTGTCTATTTATTATATGAACCAAATATTATATAATATTGCATTTTTGTGAAAATTTCAAAAGTTTCTATATGATGTGATGAATTGATTATTTTTCACGGGAAGTGTTTCTAAAAAATGTTTATCAATTTAGATCTCTTAGTATCTTATTTTCATTAAATCTTTGCATGGGCACAGTCATAAGAGTTTATTTTCTTTCAAACATGACATGCATAAGTACGTTAGAGTGGTTTTAATATGGATATATTTTTAGATAAAAAAGAATTATTGATTATATTCTCTCACTATCTGCCTTGAGTGTTGCATTAAAATGATTTTATATCAAGTCCACAAATTTTATTAAAATTAAATAATATTACAACTTCTAACTTCTAGTTAAGTCATGTTCAATATTTTATTAATGTACAAACTACTTTGACTTTCTTTATTTTTTTTCCAGTTATTTCAAAAGAATGATAAAGCATTATAGATTTTTAATACATAAAAAATAGTTGGCAAAAAATAAAGTGAGAAGTGACTTCTGAAACAATGGTGATGAGAATAATTCTCTATATATCTATTGATAATCATGATGTGAGTATTTATACAGGTATGGAATAACATAAGAGCTTATGATAAACTCTAAGTAACAAACAGAATAACAAACAGATAAAAATACAATAGAAAGTGGAAACTAACAAGAGTTATTTTATCACCCTACCTCAAGTTGTACTGGTGTAGCAAACACAAACAACTTGCTTTGAAATTTAACAAACTTTCTCTTCGGTAATGGCTTGGTTAACACATTTACAATTTAATCATTGGAGCTAATGTAAGAAACGTGAAGCTCTTTGTTTGATACCCTGTCTCTGCCAAAATGAAAGTCAATCTCCAAGTGTTTGGAATGAGAGTTAAAGATTGGAGTTGATGTCAAATATGTTGCACTGAGGTTGTCACACCACAAAATGGGCTTAGAGAGTGGCAAGTCAACTTCGCGAAGTAAGGAGCAGAGCCAATGAAGTTCTTTTATGGTGTGAGCAATGGCGCGATACTCTGAATCAGTAGAAGAACGTGCAACAATGAACTGCTTGCAAGTACCCTAACAAATCATATTTTTCCCGACATAAACTATGTAACCAGTGGTGGATTTCCTATCTTCCAAATCACCACCACAATCCAAATCACTATAAGCGGATATTTGAAAATTAGATGAAGAACGAAGAAGTAGTCCATGAGTGCTTGTGGCCTTCAAGTAATGCAATATTCTTTTTATTGCCATCCAATGGTCATTAGTTGATGAATGCATAAACTATGAGACCTTATTGACCGAGTGATATATGTTGGGTTAGGTGATGCACATATACTGTAATCCTCCGACTATACTATGATACAGTGTAGGATCAGAAAAGGAAGTGCTCGAAGAGACAAGGTGATGGTGAGGAGTCGCCGGGATGGAGACAACATTGGCATCTTGCATCTTGGTTTTGGTGAGCAGCTTCTGTATATACTTGGTCTGAGTAAGCATTAATCTGGAGGGACAGCACATAGCCTCCATGCCTAAGAAATAGCTTAGGAGATTAAGACCTTTTATTGCGAAGCAATTTTGCATGGACTGAATAATTCAGTGAAGGAGCTTTTGATTGTTACCTGTGAGAAGCATGTCATCCATGTAAATGAGATAGTAAAGATGATCATTTCCCTTATGATAATAGTATAACAAACTGTCTATTTTAGAACTTTGAAATCCTAAACTTAGGAGAGAGATAGTGAGATATTTGAACCATGTCGTGGCTTCACGCCATAAATCAATCTTTTTAGCTTACATACATGATCTGGGAAGAGAGGATAGACAAACCCATGGGGTTGAGACATGAAAATAGTTTCATCCAATGCTCCATGGAGAAAAGCATTGAATACATCGAGTTGGTGAACCTCCCATTTGAATGATATAACCATAGATAAAATTAATCAAATGGTTGAAGGTTTAACCATAGGGCTAAAGGTCTCTGTGAAATCAATTCCAGGTCTTTGATGATAGCCCTTGGCTACCAATCGAGCCTTGTAGCACTCAATTGAACCATCTAGTTTGCACTTCATTTTGAATACCCATTTCGAGCCAACAAGATTTTGATTAGAAGAGGGTGGAACAAGTCCATAAGTTTGATTATGTAACATGGCATCATATTCTACTTGCATGGCTTGATGCCATTGAGGACTTCGGACAACTTAAGTGTAACATGTTGGTTCAGCTTTAAGTGGGGTAGAGGAAAAACAAGTTTTTTATTTTAATGAGCTTGTTTGTGATAGAGTAACCATATGGTGTTGGCAGGAAGGATTGGGTTTGGGATGGTCATTTTGGGTAAGATCAATGACCAGTGATAATCCAGGTGAGTTTGGAGAAGGGGATGCCGATGGTTATTGAGGTGTGGATAAGGGAGATGATGAAGAAGGTGTGACCGAATGGGTTAGAGTGGAGGATAAGGATAAGTGTTAAGGAGGTGGTTCGGTGGGAAAAGGTAATATAGGTGATGATAGATATTGGTTTTATATGGTCATGGAGACAGAATAGAATTGATAAAGAGAGGGTAGAAAAATTGTGGAAGGTGAGATATCTGATGTAGAGTCCTTGGCACTGACTGCTAGCTTAGACTCAGTCATGAATGGAAATTCCTGGTCATAGAAAAGAACATGGAGTGAGATAATTAATTTATGAGACTGTACATTAAAACAAATAAAGCCTTTATGAATCTTGCTATAACCCATTAATGCACATTTTTGAGAGCGAGGAGAAAGCTTATTTTCTGTATATGGGCAAAGCCATGGGTAACAAAGACAACCAAAAGTGTGCATGTGTAAATAATATCGATCTTTTTGGAACAAAGTCTTGAAAGGAGTGGGAAGTCGATTTATAATAGAAACAGCAGTGTTGAATGGATAAGTCTAATACTTATTTAGAACATGTGAGTGTTGTAATAAGGCTATTACTGATTCCACAATATGGCAGTGTTTACGCTCAGCACACCCATTTTGTTGAGGTATTTTGGGATAGGCACTCCTTTGAGTAATGCCATTATCTAATAGGTATGATGTCAAAGCTTGGAATTCACCACCCCAATATGCTTGAAATGATTTAATAGAACAATTAAAATATTTTTCTACCAGGTAATGAAATTTAATAAAAACACTAAGTACTTCATATTTGAATTTAAGAAAATAAAGTCATATGTACTTCCTAAAATGATCATAAAATATCACATAATATCAATTACCATGTACAGCAAGAATAGGAGCTGGGCCCCATAAGTCTAAAAAAATTAATTCCAATGGGTTTTTGGCTTCAAAATTGGATAAAGAAAATGGTAGTTTGTGACTTTTACTGACATTACAAGCATGACAAGCAGACAAATTTTTATTCAAAACAAAAGGTAAATTAGGTTGATGCAAAATAGTACGAATGGTGGCCTCATTGGCATGACCAAGAACATTATGCCATTGAGTAAAGGTGGCAGCATGGAAGGCTTTCGATGAAAAAGGAGGAGCTTTGTGTAAATCTTGGAACATGGAGTAGAGACCATCATCACAAGGGCCTGAATGTAGAATTGCCCTTGTGCGGATATCCTTAATGCCAAAATGGTCAGGGAAAATTTCTATTGAGACATTGTTAGCAACCCTACATGATTTAACTGATAACAAATTGCAACAAGAGTCAGGGACATGTAAAAGTGGATCTAATAAAAAGGAATCATTGGAAGAATGACCAAGAGCAGAACCTGTGTGAGTGATGGGAAGAGAGGTACCATTTCCAATTCTGACATCATCATGTCCTTCATAATCAGATTGTAAAGTCAGATTATCAAGTTGGGAGGTAAGATGGTGTGTAGTGCCAATGTCAAGGACCTATTGTTGAGGATTAATTAGAGAAGATGTGGTAGCCATGTGAGAGGTGGGTTTGTAAAAGAATGGGGAAGATGTTGTCCGATTCATCCCTTTGTTTCTTATTGTAGGACACTAATTTACTTGGTACCCAAAGCCATAACAGTTATATAGCATTGTGAATATCCATCAAGGATGGAGGGGAAATAATTCTGGTTATTATTTCTTCCACCATTGTTCCAACTGCGCCCTTTTACACGACTAAAACAACCTCCACATCCTCACATATAAGTAGATCGTCCTCAGCCTTATGTATTTACAAAGTGAGCTGTAGGTGGGATGGACACTTTGAACTGGTATTCTGAATTGAGGTCTTCTTCTTCGCAGAGCAACTGTCCATAGAGTTCATCATAAGTGACATCTTCGACTCTTTATTGAAGAGATCGTATAAAAAGTCTATAAGAGGAGTTTAATCCATTTAAAATAACTTTCACAGGATCACTGTCACTTACCGAGTTATGTAAGGTTGAGAGTTGGTCAAACATAGCTTTTGCTCGTTGAGCATATTGAGCAATTTTTTCTGAGTTTTCCTTTGTCAATTTGAAAAATCTCAATTTTATTGTTCTTGCTTGAGGCTTGGATCCTGCTGAATAGGAATTTGCAAGTTTGGTCCATGCTTCATAAGCCATTCTTACTCTAACGACTTGTGGGCTAAAAGCTTATGAGATTGAGCCTATATTCTAGCTCAAGACAAGTTAATCTTGTCTAAACTACTGATGATAAGCCGGATTGATTTGTCCATTAGTTAGAGTCGGATTTGGTGCTGCTATGACTCCATTGACATGACCGGCAAGATCATAGTTATTTAGCAACATTAGTAGTTAGTAGATAATTTATGGAGTTCAACTTAACTGGCAATTGGTGAGCTATGTTTGGCAAGGATTGAATCTGATTTGCATTAGTGAGAGTTGTGTTTGTATTTAGAGTAGTGATAAGATCATCCATAGGAGCGATGGTTGTTAGACCTTACTCTGCACTGATACTATGAAACAATGGTGATGAGAATAATTCTCTATATATCTATTGATAATCATGATGTGAGTATTTATACAGGTATAGAATAACATAAGAGCTTATGATAAACTCTAAGTAACAAACAGAATAACAAACAGATAAAGACACAATAGAAAATGGAAACTAACAAGAGTTATCTTATTAACTTCCATCAATTTTTTGCACTTCATAGAAAAAACATAAGCTATTATGAAATAAACATTAAAGATCAAACGTTACACTTAAAGCTCATATATGGAGAAAATTGAAAGCTTAATATTATTTTTTGAAACTGGCCAAAATTTAATGTCAGTTAGGTTAGCGTTATTAATTCAAATAGGAAACATTAGAAAACAAACTTGCTGGAATTTATTTCCACCAACATGCCATTACATGTGACTATAAAAAGATGCTTGTAGAACATTCAACTTCATTATCCCACATTAAAAAGTAAATTTAGATTTTCAACACTAATTCAAAGGGCAAAGTCCAAAAATATTTTAGCTTTGGTCCTTTTGATCCAAGCTAGTTTTGCAATTATTAGCATGTCACTAATTGCCTATGCTCTCAACTTTGACACACCAACTCTATCACAAAAGTCATATCCTGGACTATTTGTATATTTGGACAAATGCACGAAATGCATTACACTAAACTATGGAATAGAGTTTTTCAAGTCGGTGTTTGAAAATGGTATCCCTACTATTTTTTATTGCACTGAACTCATTAGGATGGGAAAAGGCTGTCATGATAAAATGGTAGAGTATATCCCCTATGGACCACAATTGCAATCACATTTACTTGAGTACCTAGCAAAAGGAGGAGAAGTGTACAAAAGTTGCAACGCTGTAGTAGTACCACCAGTTTTTTGAATTAAAATTAAAATTTAGCACTTTTTCAAGATCGATATTTTATATGTATAAGGTGCGAGTTGAATAAGGTTTTGTATCAAAATGTAACCTGAAATAATTTTAATATGAAACATGGATTAAAAAATTACAGATATTTTACTTGAACTTGATTTAATGTTCAATGTAATATTAGCTCCTTAATTTTTGTTGATTGCATGCTATATGTTGGAATTAAAATTTTATATCTATCTCATATATATGTACCCAACTAACTTATCTACAATATTCTTTCGCTCAACACTATAAATGGTAACTTTAGTAAGCTCTTAACAACGCTAACAATTATACGCAGGTGTGACAACTTAATATCTAAATTGACATAATTGCTAAAATTCTTTAAAAAAAAATTAGAGTCCATTATATGGTAGATTGTTGTTAAAATTGGTTGACATAAAATCTCAATTTGAAATACAGCGTGAAAGCTTCTATGATTTTTTGTCAGATTTTTAGTATTGGAGAAAAAAAAAAGATAATAAAATCTACATGTCTTGTTCCATGCAACATATTTAAATTATTTATTATCAATGTATTTCGGTGTGATGGAACATAAATTTTATCTAACCACTTTCACTGACTCTTAAAATAAATTTCAAAAAAAATTAGAATTCGCTAAGTTTACGTTGCAGGAATAGTAACTTAAAACTCAAACTCACGTCATGCCACTAACACTAAAGAAGTATATAATGTGTATCAATATATGTACTTGTCTATTTATTATAAGGGCCAAATATTATATAATATTGCATTTCTTGTGAAAATTTCAAAAGTTTCTATATGATGTGATGAATTGATTATTTCTCACAGTAAGTGTTTCTAAAAAATGTTTATCAATTTGGACCTCTTAGTCTCTTATTTTCACTCAATCTTCACCTGGGCACAGTCATAAGAGTTTATTTCTTTCAAATATAACATGCATAAGTATTGTTAGAGTGGTTTTAATATGGATATATCTCTAGCTCAAAAAGAATTATTGATTACATTCTCTTACTGTCTACCTTTGAGTATTCTGTTAATATGATTTTATATCAAGTCCACAAATTTTACTAAAATTAAATAAGATGACAACTTCTAACTTCTAGTTAAGTCATGTTCAATATTTTGTTAATGTACAAACTACTTTCACTTTTTTTTTCCAGTTATTTCAAAAGAACAATAAAGCATTATAGATTTTTAATACATAAAAAATAGTTGGCAAAAATAAAGTGAGAAGTGACTTCCATCAATTTTTTGCACTTCACAGAAAAAACATAAGCTATTATCAAATAAACATTGAAGATCAAACATTACACTTAAAGCTCACATATGGAGAAAATTGAAAGTTTAATATTATTTTTTAAAGCTGGCCAACATTTAATGTTAGTTAAGTTAGCGTTATTAATTCAAATAGGAAACATTAGAAAACAAGTTTGCTGGGATTTAATTCCAGTAACATGCCATTACTTATGACTATAAAAAGATACTTGTAGAACATTCAACTTCATCATCCCACATTAAAAAGTAAATTTAGAATTTTTGACACAAATTCAAAATGGCAAGGCTCAAAAATATTTTAGCTTTGGTCCTTTTGATCCAAGCTAGTTTTGCGATTGTTAGCATGTCACCAATTGCCTATGCTCTCAATTTTGGCACACCAACTCCATCACAAGAGCCATATCCTGGACTATTTGTATATTTGGATAATGCGCGAAATGCATTACACCAAACTGTAGAATAGAGATTTTCAAGTCAGTGGTTGAAAATGGTGTCCATACTAGTTTTTATTGCATTTAACACATTAGGATGGGAAAAGGTTGTCATGATAAAATGGTAGAGTATATTGCCCATGGACCTCAGTTTCAATCACATTTACTTGAGTACTTAGCAAGAGGTGGTGAAGTGTACAAAAGTTGCAACATTGCAGGAGTAACACCAGCTCTTTGAATGAATATTAAAATGTAGCACTTTTTCTAGATCTATATTTTTTATGTATAAGCTACGAGCTAAATAAGGTTACATATCAAAAAGTAAACCGAAATAACTGTAATTTGAAATGTGGATTAAAAAATTACTAATATTTTACTTAAACTTTAATTAATGTTTCAATCTATTAGTAGCTCCTCAATTTTTGCTAATTGCATGTTGTACTTATTGGAATTAAAATTTTATATCTACGTCGTATATATGTACCCAACTAACTTATTTACAATATTCTTTCGTTCAACACTGTAAATGGTAACTTTAGTAAGCTCCTAACAACACTAACAATTATATGTAGGCGTGATAACTTAATATCTAAATTCACATAATTGTAAAAATTCTTCAAAATTTTAAGCGTCCATTATATGGTAGATCATTGTTAAAATTGGTTGCCATAAAATCTCAATTTCAAATGCACCATGAAAGCTTCTATGATATTTTTTTTTTCTAGATTTTTAGCACTGGAGAAAAAAAAAGATAAGAAAATCTACATGTTTTGTTTAAGGCAACATATTTAAATTCTTTACTATTAGTGTATTTCGGTGTGATGCAACAAAAATTCTATCTAACCACTTTCACTAACTCTTAACATAAATTACGGGATAAATTAGAATTCGCAAAATTTATGTTGTAGGAGCTGTAACTTAAAACTCAAACTCATGTCATGCCAATAACACTAAAGAAGTATGTTATGTGTATCAATATATGTACTTGTCTATTTATTATATGGACCAAATATTATATAATATTGTATTTTTTGTCAAAATTTCAAAAGTTTCTATATAATGTGATGAGTTGACTATTTTTCATGGCAAGTGTTTATGAAAAATGTTTATCCATGTGGACCTCTTAGTCTCTTATTTTCATTCAATCTTCGCCTGGGCACAGTCATAAGAGTTTATTTTCCTTCAAACATGACATGCATAAGTATCGTTAGAGTGCTTTTTATATGGATATATATGTAGCTGAAAAAGAATTATTAATTATATTCTCTCACTATCTGCCTTTAGTATTGCATTAATACGATTTTATATCAACTCCATAAATTTTATTAAAATTAAATAAGATGACCACTTCTAACTTCTAGTTAAGTCATGTTCAATATTTTATTAATGTATAAACTACTTTCAATTTTTTTTCCATTTATTTCAAAAGAACGATAAATCATCATAGATTTTTAATACAGAAAAAATAGTTAGCAAAAGTAAAGTGAGAACTGACTTCCATCATTTTTTTATAATTCATAGAAGAAACATAAGCTATTATCAAATAAACATTGAAGATCAAATGTTACACTTAAAGCTCACATATGGAGAAAATTGAAAGTTTAATATTATTTTTTAAAACTAGCAAACATTTAATGTCTGTTAAGTTAGCATTATTAATTGAAATAGGAAACATTGGAAAACATGTTTGCTCGGATTTAATTCCACCAACATGCCATTACATGTGACTATTAAAAGATGCTTATAGAACATTCAATTTCATCATCCCACATTAAAAAGTGAATTTAGATTTTTCAATGCTAATTCAAAATGGCAAGGTTCGAAAATATTTTAGCTTTGGTTCTTTTGATCCAAGCTAGTTTTGTGATTATTATCATGTCACCAATTGCCTATGCTCTCAACCTCGACACACCAACTCCATCATAAGAGCCATATCTTGGACTATTTGTATATCAAGAGATGAGCTTAAGAAAGAAGTAGAGGAAATATAAAGAAAAGAAGTTTAAAATGGTGATGATAACTCTAAAGAAGGCAAGGAGCAACAAGCAAAGGACAATGATGGGAAAGAGCAACTATCTGTACCAAATTCATAGCAATATGTGAGAAGGATGCCTTTTCCACAGAGATTGAAGAAGCCTAATGATGAAAAGAGGTTTGCTAAGTTTTTAAATACTTTTTAAAAGCTTGAACTTAATATTCCTTTTACTTATGCTCTTGTAGAGATGTCAATATAAGCCAAATATCTTAAGGATATTATCACCAATAAAAGGAGATGGGATGACAACCAGACTATGGAATTAATAGAGACTTGTAGTTCCATCATCACTCATAAAATACCAACTAAATTGAATGACCCAGGGATTTTTACTCTTCTTTATGTAGTTGGTGCTCAAGAATTTCCTAAATGTTTATATGATTTGGGCACAAGTATCAACCTTATGCCATTTTTTCTTTTTAGGAAATTACAGCTTGGTGAGATGACCCCTACGAACATGACTTTGTAACTTGCAGATCACTCTACAAAGAAACCATATAGGATCATTGAGGATGTTTTGGTTAAGGTAGACAAATTTATCTTTCCTGTGGACTTTATGGTTTTGGATTTTGAAGAGGATAGTAAGTGTCCTCTAATTCTTAAGAGACCATTTTTAAATATTGAGAGAGTCATCATAGATTTCCATGAAAGGAAAATTAATCTTAGGGTTGGTAATAAGAGTGTAGAATTTGTGATGCCCAAATTGATGAAATACCTAATTGAAGAGGAATTTTACATGAGAGTGGAAGTTTTAGATAAGTGTGTAAGGGAGGTGAATTTGAATAAAGAAATTCTTGACAAAATTATGGAGTGTGAAGTAGATAGTGAACCCTCACAAGAAGCTACTTTTGTTAAGCGTAAAATTTTAATTCATATGGACTACCCCACTCCCCCATCTGTTGTTAAACCACCCAAACTAGAGCTTAAACCATTACCTACCCATTTGAGATATACCTTTTTAAGGGAGGGAAACACTTTACCCATTTTCATTTCCAACAAACTATCTATTGAACAAGAGAAAGGGGAATGTGAGATAGTGAGAAATAGGGTGAAGTGCATTGGGTGGAAAATTTTAGACATAAAAGGGATTAGCCCTTTAATTGTCATGCACATAATCCATATGGAAGAGGGGAGTAGAGCTATTATAGAGAGACAAAAGAGCTTGAATCCAAACATGAAGGAGGTGGTCAAGAAGGAGATCGTCAAGATGTTTGATGGAAGCATTATTTACCTAATTTCTGATACTGAGTGGATAAGCCTAATGGAGTGTGTACCAAAAAAAGTGGAATGACTGTTGTGGAAAATGAAATAGGTGAGTTGATTTTGAAGAAGATGGCTGATGGGTGGAGAGTATCTATTGATTATCGGAAATTGAACTCAACCACAAAGAATGACCACTTTCCTCTCCCTTTCATTAACCAAATGTTGGAAAGGATAACAGGGCATGCATACTACTATTTCTTGGATGATTATTCAGGTTATAATCAGATTTTTATTTTTCCAAAGGACTAGGAGAAAATAACATTTACATGCCTATATGGAACTTTTGCTTACTGACACATGCCTTTCAGACTATGCAATGCACTAGCTACTTTGTAGAGATGTATGATGCTAATTTTTTTTATTTCATTGAGAACATCATGGAGGTATTTATGGATGATTTTTCTATTTTGGTGATTCTTTTGAATTATGTTTGTCTAACCTTGATAATGTTTTGAAAATATGTGAAAAGGCTAACCTTGTTCTTAATTGGAAAAAGTGTCATTTTATGGTAAACAAAGGGATAGTCCTTGGTGACAAGATTTTGAGTGCAGGGATCGAGGTAGATAGACCTAAAATAGAAATTACAGAGAAGCTACCACCTCTAACAACAGTCAAAAGAGTTTGAAGATTTCTAGGAGATGTGGGTTTTTATAGGCATTTCATTAAAGAATTTTTCTTTAATTGCTAAACCTTTAACCCAATTGTTAGTTAAACATGCTCCTTTCGATTTTAATAATAATTGTTTAAATGCTTTTAATAGGTTGAAGGAGGCTTTGGTATATGCCCCAATTATTTCACCTTCAAATTGGGCACTTCCTTTTGAGATCATGTGTGATGCAAGTGACCATACTATAGGGGTAGTGCTTGGTTAGAGTAAAAAAAATAAGCTTCTTGTCATATACTATGCAAGCAGAACTCTTGCAGAGGCTCAATTGAACTACACCACAATCAACAAAGAGATGATGGCGGTGGTTTTTACTATTGATAAATTCAGATCTTACTACTTGGTTCAAAGGTTATTATCTTCACTGATCATGTGGCAATATAATATCTTATGGCTAAGAAAGATGCAAAACCATGTCTCATTCATTGGGTATTACTTTTACAAGAGTTTGACTTGGAGATCAAAGACAATAAAGGTTTTAAAAATGTTGTAGCTAACCATTTGTCCATATTAGAGGGTTATAAACACGTAAGGCAAGAAGAGGATATCAATGATGAATTTCCTGATGCTTTATTACTAGCAGTCCAACATTTTAGTGCTCCATGGTTTGTAGACATCACCAATTATTTAGCATGTGGAGTGCTGCCTCTAGCTTTTTCCTATCAATAAAGAAAGTGTTTCCTCTATGAGGTAAAGCATTATCTATGGGAGGATTCGTTTCTATATAAGATTTATGGAGATTTTTTGATTAGGAAGTGTGTTCCTAAAATTAAAATGTTAGAAATTTTGTCTCATTGGCATGATTTTGCATATGGTGAGCATTTTGGAGTAACAAAAACTATTGCAAAGGTGTTAGAGAGTAGATTTTTCTGGCCTACTTTATTCAAAGATGCTAAAGATTATGTGGAACACTATGATAGATGTCAGAGACATGGGAATATCTCTAAAAGGAATGAAATGCCACTCACATCAATACAAGAAGTGGAGATTTTTTACGTTTGGGGGTTGGATTTTATGGGTCCCTTTCCATAATCCTTTGGGAACTAGTATATCTTGGTTGGGGTAGATTATATGTCTAAATGGGTAGAAGCCATTCCTTCACCTAAAAATGATGCTAAAGTGGTGATAAGATTTTTTAAAAAATTGTTCAGTAGATTTAGAGTACCTCGAGCTGTGATTAGTAATGGAGGCTCACACTTTTGCAATAAGCAATTTGAGTTGTTACTTAAAAGGTATAGAGCTCACCACAGAGTTGCTACCCCATATCATCCTCAAACCAATGGTTAAGTGTAGGTCACTAATAGGGAAATAAAGAAAATTTTAGAGAAAACAATGGGCTCTTCAAGGAAAGATTGGGCATCTAAGTTGGATGATGCTTTATGGGCATATCGTACAACATTCAAAACTCCAATTGGTATGTCTCCTTACTGATTAGTTTTTGGGAAAGCTTTTCATTTGCTGGTGGAGCTTGAACATTAAGCTTATTGGACCATTAAGGCATTGAACTTTAACATAAAGGCAGTAGGTGAAAAACATTTGTTACAGCTCAATGAATTGGATGAGTTTCGATTTTAAGCATTTGAGAATAGCAAGATTTTTAAGGAGAAAATGAAATGATGGAACGATGCACATATTCCCAAGAAAGAATTCAAATATGGTGATCTTATTCTTTTATTCAATTCTATACTGAAATTATTTTCATGTAAATTGAGATCGAGGTGGAGTGGTCCATTCAAAGTGCAATAAGTCTTTTCTTATGGTGCACTTGAGCTTATAAATTCTAAGGGAGAGTGTTTTCAAGTAAATGGACAAAGTTGCAAAGTGTATCGAGGAGGATTTATGCCCAATGAGAAGGAAATTCTTTTCCTTCATGAACCTCAATGAATAATTCTGGTTTTGGTTATGCGAAAGACCTAAAAAGTAGCATTTTATTATGCTTATTATTTTTGTTCATCATTTTTTTTGTTCAGTGTTAGTCTTTTTATTAATATTTGTCTTATGAATTACAGTTTTCTTTTAAAAAAAGAAAAAAAATTATATATATATATACTTTGCATATTACTTTATATTTTCTTATTTCATTTCATTTCATTTATTGCTAAATTTGTGTGAATTAAAGTTATTAAGCACACTTAAAAATTTTGGTGCTTTGGAATTTTGTAAGTACAATGGTGAAGTGAAGTGCAAATTTGGTGAGGTAAACTTTGTCATGCTTGAATGAAGTGCTTTTTCAACAACCCACCTTCCTTCCTTCTCCTTCCACTTCCACATTTTCTTTCTCCCATTTTCCTTTTTTTTTCATTTCAAATCCCTAATCACTTCATTTCCCCTCTTTTTAAATCTCACATTCATCCATCATTTTTTTAGATTGCTTATTGTATTTTTTAAATCCTATAAATTTCATTTTTCTTATTGTAATTTTATTTATTTCATAATGCTAGGAACTAAGAATCCAACTAAGAGAGATAGGAGTACCATGGTAGGCTTGAGCAAGGGAAAGAATGTGATTGAAGATAATGAGGTACGTGATCTTGCCCAAGAATACCATGCTCCATTTCTAATCAAAACTCATGAAGAGGGAAAAAGGCATGTCATTCTTACTTCTAGAAAAATTTCCACTTGCAAATATTTTGAGAATCAAATTTTGTCTTAATTGGGCATTAAGGATGACATATATAGATAATGTGGCAGATTAGGATGGTCTAAATTTATTACTATACCATTTGACACCTATAAAGAAATCACACTTGAGTTCTTTACCACTTTGCTTTTGATTGAAGAGAGTGATAAGCATTTGGGTATTAGATTATGCGGTAAAGATTGTCATGTGAATTATGACATTATGCATCAAGTGTTTGGTTTTCTTAAGAATGGTATTTATCAACCCCCTAAAAATTGTGACCTTAAAGCTTTTTTGTATCAAATTTTTGGGCAAGATAATTTTAGGGGTACACATACTACACCTAATGGATTAATTACCAATCACCAGTATTTGATCATTCATAAATTCATGTATTCTATAATTTTTAGGAAAACTGAGGGGAATAAAGTGCCACTTCAAGAATTACTCTTTCTTTGGTGTATGCATACCAAAACTAAAGTCTCTACCACATATTTTATATTTCATAGCTTATGGAATATTGTGAATTCATCTTGTGTTGTCATTTCTATGGGGCACATTGTGATCGGTCTTACTTTGCAATTTGGTGTTTTTAATCCATCCACCATTAATATGTTTCTTATAGAGGTGGGCAAACTGCACCATTATCTTCTGACTCGTGTTGAAGTTATTACAAGTCATGATGAGTTAAAGGCACCAACTAATTGTAAGTGCCACCATTTATAATGTACAATAGAAGATCATGCACCAAATCTTATCCCTGAGAGTGAAAACATTGAGAATGGAGACAATTCTGGTACAAATGACAAAAATGGTTAGTAAAAAGTCTTAGAAAAATTAGAGGCCATGGAAAAGAAAATGGATGATAAGTTAGAAGCCATAGAGAAGAAAATAGTCAACCAAAATGATGAAATAGATTATTAGTTTTTCTATTTGAGGAAATAATTTTTTACCATAATTTCAAGCTCACAAAGTACATTGAATTGTCGGGATTTAAACTGCTTTCACTACCATCTTCACCAAAATCACCATCTTACTGGAGTTGTCTTCTCTTTATCTCATTTTTATTTTATTTCATTTAGTTATTTATTTATTGTGTTTTATTGTATAACCCACTTATGTTTCACATTAATGGCAATGTGAAATTTAAGTGTGGGGGGTGCATTTTGCATAGGTATAACATTTAAAATGTGTGTTTTATTTTGCATTTAATGTGTTATATTTTGCTTATTTTATTTTAATTCATTTTATTGTGTTTTATTGGATTGTGTTCATGCATGGGGTAGGAATATAATCAACTATCTCATATCTTTGATGCTTGCAACTTATCAATCTCATGAGCTTGACACATTGACATAGTTTTCTTAATTAATTGATTTAATCTCCATTTAATGTTTGATTTAATTTTTCAAAGCATTATGAGCAATCTATGGTTAAGGACATATTTTTACACCTTAATGAATATAATGCTTACTCTCTTTTTGAATGTGTAAATGTGAATAATTTAAGATGAACTAGAAAAATAGCGGATTGGATAGCTTGAGTCATTGGAATTGCTTGAATTTGACACAAAAAAAATTGTTATAGAATGGAGCTGAAATCTTTTATTCAAATGCACAGATGCTCCTTTACTTCAATGCTCTTCAAAGAGTACAAGTACCCTAAAACGGCTTTTTAGAGGGTTCCATGCTGAGTAGAACGGGAAAGGTGGGGGAATTTTGATGATTGGAACATCCACAACCAATTAAATTAAAAATAATAATAATAACTTTTGTGTCTTGTTAAAGGCAATTCTAGTAAAAGAGTTGTCTAATTTGTTTTCTTTCTTTGTGAATCTTAATTTATGAACATTTTTATTTTCAACAAGAGAGTTTACTTTCCATTTGATAATTTATATATATGTTCTTGATTATAGGTTGTTTGTTTTGTTTTTATAATTTAAATCTTATATTAGGTAGAGATTTTGTTATTCAGTTAAGTTAAAATTGATTAATGTGTTGAGTTCGTGTTATTGATACATATTGTTCTTATTTTCTTGCTTGAGGACAAGCAAGAAGCTAAGTGTGAGGGTATTTGTTTATGTGTTAAGTGTAATACTTTTCAGGTTGGTTTGATGCATGTTTGTGTTGTTTATTGTATTATTTTTATTTTCATTAGAATTCTTATTTTATTATTATTATTATTATTATTATTATTATTATTATTATTATTATTATTATTATTATTATTATATTTTTTGGTGTAATTTGTTTTGATTATGCTTATATATATATATATATATATATATATATATATATATATATATATATATATATATATATATATATATATATGATTCAAGATTTAATTCTCTTGATGGAGAAATGAAGAAGACATGCCATGGTGGGATACAAAATGATGAGGGAGACAACAATCATGGGAGACAATAATGATGAAAAAATGACATAATCATTAAAGAAAAAAAAAGAGAGAAGGAATGAAAGAGGAATTGATATAGGATGTAGAGGGAATTCATTACTAAGGATGAAGGATTTTTCATTACTAAGAGGAGAAGGCAGTAGGATATTAGGGGGGGGGGGGGGGGGGGGCAAAAGAGAAGATTGAAGACTGCTGAAATAGAAGAGGAGCTTCATAAAAAGAGTTCATTCTTTCCTTATTTATTTTTCTAAGTTCTTCACGTATTTTTTTTTTTGGATTTTAAAACATGATGAATATTATTTGTAGCTAAGTTTATTTATGTTGGGGGTTGTTGAACTTATTTTAATTTAAGTTGTTATATATATTGTTTTCTTTTTTATATTGCATTAAGCATTCATTAAGCTTAATTGTTTATAATTTGGCCATTCATAATTGATTTTTAATTAAGGTTAATTATTAAGAAATATTAGTCTTAATAGAATATGAATGCTTGATTAAGTGATTTAAGTCTAGAGATAGCTTAAATTATTTTAATTTTAATTGGTTGTGCTTCATGATTTATTTACTAAATTTGATTAGGTTTTAATTTAATGAGAATGAGCTAAAGCCTTTTAAATTGATAGAAATAAATTAAGTAATTGAATTCCTAAGAATTGCAATACAAAGAAGACTAATATTTGTAATCGACTTAATTAAAATATAGTGATATAATCCCTAACATTATTCTATCATTTGGTTGTTAAAATTTATTTTAATTCATTTTATTATTTAATTCATTTTATTATAATTCACTTAAAATTTTTTCTTAAACAAGTTAAAAATAAAATTAATAGTTGGATAAACATTTAATCCTCATGGAATTGACTTGTATTTATTATATATTACTTGACAAAAATCGTATACTTGTGAGATTCAATCAATGTTTATATTGTTATTTAAGCAAATTGTCTAAACTTCCTTTTGCTTTTGTCATTCATACAAGTACCTTCCCTTTTGAAATTTTGCACTCCGATGTCTGGGGTCCTGCTCCTATTTAGTCTATTAAAGGTCATAAATATGTTATTTTGTTTGACTTCCATCATGTTTTGCACTTCACAAAAAAAACATAAGCTATTATCAAATAAACATTAAATATCAAATGTTACAATTAAAGCTCACATATGGAGAAAATTGAAAATTTAATATTATTTTTGAAATTGGCCAACATTTAATGTTAGTTAAGTTAGTGTTATTAATTCAAATAGTAAACATTATAAAACTAGTTTGTTGGGATTTAATTCCACCAACATGCCATTACATGTGACTATAAAAACATGCTTGTAGAACATTCAACTTCGTTATCCCACATTAAAAATTAAACTTAGATTTTTTAACACTAATTCAAAATGGCAAGGTTCAAAAATATTTTAGCTTTGGCCCTTTTGATCCAAGCTAGTTTTGCGATTATTAGCATGTCACTAATTGCCTATGCTCTTGACTTTGGCACACTAACTCCATCATAAGAGCCATATCCTTGACTAATTGTATATTTGGACAAATGCGCAAAAAGTATTACACTAAATAGTGGAATAGAGATTTTTAGGTTGGCGTTTATGAATTGTGTCCCTACTAGTTTTTGTTGTACTAAACTCATTAGGATAGGAAAAGGTTGTCATGATGAAATGGTAGAGTATATCGCCCACGAACCATAGTTTCAATCATATTTACTCGAGTACTTAGCAAAAGGAGGAGAAGTGTATAAAAGTTGCAACATTGCAGCAGTACCACCAGCTCTTTGAATCAAAATTAAAATGTAGCACTTTTTCTAGATCTATATTTTATATGTATAAGGTGCGGGCTGAATAAGGTTCCATATAAAAAAGTAAACTGAAATAATTGTAATATGAAATGTGGATTAAAAAATTACTAATATTTTACTTGAACTTGAATTAATGTTCAATATAATATTAGCTCCTCAATTTTAGTTGATTGCATGTTGTACTTATTATAGTTAAAATTTTATATCTACATTGTATATATATACCCAACTAACTTATCTACAATATTCTTTCGTTCAACACTGTAAATGGTAACTTTAGTATGCTCCTAACAATGCTAACAATTATACACATGCGTCATAACTTAATGTCTAAATTCACAGAATTGCGAAAATTATTAAAAATTTTAAAAGTCCATTCTATGGTAGATCATTGTTAAAATTGGTGGCTATAAAATCACAATTTCAGATGTAGTGTGAAAGCTTATATGATTTTTTGTCAAATTTTTAGCACTGGAGAAAAAAAAATCTATATGTTTTATTCTAGGCAACATATTTAAATTCTTTATTATCAGTTTATTTCATTGTGATGAAACATAAATTCTATCTAACTACTTTCATTGACTCCTAAAATAAATTATGGGATAAATTAGAATTTGCTAAGTTTATGTTGCAGGAACAGTAACTTCAAACTCAAACTCATGTCATGTTGATAACATTAAAGAGGTATGTTATGTGTATCAATATATGTACTTGTCTATTAATTATTTGGACCAAATATTATATAACATTGCATCTCTTATCAAAATTTCAAAAGTTTCTAGATGATGTGATGAATTGATTATTTTTCATGGTAAGTGTTTTTGAAAAATGTTTATCAATTTGGAGCTCTTAGTCTCTTATTTTCATTCAATCTTTGCCTAGGTACCATCATAAGAGTTAATTTTCTTTCAAACATGACATGCATAAGTATTATTAGAGTATCTTTAATATAGATCTATTTGTAGCTCAAAAAGAATTATTGATTATCTTGTCTCACTGTCTGCCTTGAGTATTGCATTAATATGATTTTATATCAAGTCCAAAAGTTTTATTAAAATTAAATAAGATGACAACTTATAACTTCTAGTTAAGTCATGTT
This sequence comes from Mallotus nudiflorus, assembly GCA_947683625.1. Taxonomy (NCBI): domain Eukaryota; kingdom Viridiplantae; phylum Streptophyta; class Magnoliopsida; order Malpighiales; family Euphorbiaceae; genus Mallotus; species Mallotus nudiflorus. The sequence goes on along the minus strand of CANTUR010000591.1, from coordinate 324,007 downwards.
CATTATTTTATTAATGTGCAAATTAATTTTAGGTTCTTTTTTGTCAATTTATTTCAAAAGAATGATAAAGAATCATAGACTTTTAATTGAGAAAAAATAGTTGGTAAAAATAAAGTGAGAAGTGACTTCCATAATTTTTTTTGCACTTCATAAAAAAAGCATAAGCTATTATCAAATAAACATTGAAGATCAAACATTACACTTAAAGCTCACATATGGAGAAAATTGAAGGTTTAATATGATTTTTTGAAACTGGCGAACATTTAATGTCAGTTAAGTTAGCGTTATTAATTCAAATAGGAAACATTAGAAAACAAGTTTGTTGGGATTTAATTCCACTAACATGCCATTACATGTATCTATAAAAAGGTGCTTGTAGAACATTCAACTTCATCATCCCACATTAAAAAGTAAATTTAGATTTTTCAACACTAATTCAAAATGGCAAGGTTCTAATATATTTTAGCATTAATCCTTTTGATCTAAGCTAGTTTTGTGATTATTAGCATATCACCAATTGCATATGCTCTCAACTTCAGCACACTAGCTCCATCACCAGAGCTAAATCCTGGACTATTTGTATATTTGGAAAAATGTGCGAAATGCATTACACCTAATCGTGCAATAGAGATTTTCAAGTCAGTATTTGAGAATTAAAATTTATATGACTATTGAAGTAATTTGGAGGTTTGTTTTTCGAGATGGATCTAGGGTTTGGGTATTAGCGCAGTCAGGCTGCCCAAGCTTACTCTTCATCATGGAATTCCCTAGCCATAATGAGATGTTTGCCACCTCTACCAAGCCTACCTATGCAAAAGTAATTTAGGGATCCTCTATTTCTGCATTTGATGGTGTCATTACCTTAAACAAGGGTGGCTTCATAGCCATAAAAATAGATAAGCAACTCTATGACCAGTAATTAGCCTTATGCCAACATGCCATGATTGCATGAGTAGTTTTATCCAAAGGCAAGAATCCTTAGAAGTTAGCAGATTTTAAAACCAAAGTCTCTTTGATATGGGGGCTCTCTTCTGCATGGAAATTTATCTCAATGGGATGAGGGTTTTATCATGGGATTCTCAACTCCACTGTAGAGAAAAATGCATTATGCAGTCATGGTTCAATTGCACTCAAGCCTGGAATCCTTCATCTTCTGCATTGGACTCCTGATTTTGACCTTCGGTGCAAAAGCTACAAACACACAAGTTTGGGTTTGGCTCTATAAACTCCCTTAGGAGTATTGGCATCTGAAAATTCTAGCATCCATTGCCTAAGGGAATGGCGTTCCTCTTATAATTAATAATGCAACTGCCAAGGGAGATTTTAGCCATTACACTTAATTATTGATTGATGTCGACCTTTTGCATTAATTACATGATACTCTTCTGGTTGAACAAGTGGGGAAGAGCTTTTTCATTAAACTCGTTTATGAGAATTTTCCTTTATTTTTCTCTAACATCGGTCACTCCCCTTAAGTGTGTTATTTAGCCAAGCAATAGCCTCAACCAAAACCAAAATATGATAAGCCACTTTTAGTTGATAGACAAAAAGTTTGGAAGATAAAGGATCCAAACTTTAATGTCCTGATCTCTAATGTTTTTGCCCCGCTACAAACAGTAGTAGAAAATGAGATTAGTAAGGTCCCATATCATAAAGCAAATAACTAGGTGATTCATGAAAATCTTTTCACTATTACAAATATAGAGGTCCCTATAGAGCCTACTAAATGGCAATGATATAGCCTAACCCCTGATGTAGTAGAACATGACAATATCGTAGCAGTGCCACCTGATGCCCCTCCTCAAGATAAAATTGATTATGTTAAAGATAAATCAACTGTGAATGAGACAGATTTGGAAGTTATCCATGATCCTAATAGCGCTCTGGATGGGGCCACTTCTTGGGCAGACATGGTTGAATTAAAGGAGGAATATTTGATTCTGGTCAGAGGCAAAAAAATCTCAATAAAAATCAGCTAAGTACAAGGTTACTAGTTCTAAAAAGGTGCCTAGGAAACCTAAAAAATTGAATTTATGAAGATATTCTTCTAGAATTATAGAGGCTTGGGTTATGCTAATACCTAATGCACTCTTTTCAATTTTTACCATTTATATAATTTAGATTTTGTTTGTTTAGTCGAACAAATGGTGGTATTTTCTATAATTCTGCCCTCTTTTTGGGATTGTTTAAATCTTCATCTAATTGCTTCAAATGATAAGCCACTTCCAACTACCTAATTTTTGGGGAAAAAGGGTCTGCCTCCCCCCCCCCTTTTTAATTTGGTTTCATGAACAACATATTAGCATCGATATTCATTTTGCTAATGTTTTGTATAGAATCTCATTTGTTTATGGCAGTGTATATAGCACTCATTGCATGCATTTATGGGCTGATATCTATAATCTCTTTTTGAATTTTTCTAGCAGTAGATGTGTAATTGGTGATTTTAACATTACTCTTAGTGAAAATAAGAAAACAAAGACTCCAACTTCAAGTACTTGTCGTGACTTTCGCACTTTTATGGATGACTGCCTCTTATCTAAGATTCCATCACATGGTGCTAAATACACATGGTCCAATGGTAGACATGGCTCTCATTGTGTGGAGTGTATATTTGATAAAACTTTGGGTAATATGGATTTCTTTTCCTCCTGAAAGGAAATTTCTTGTGATGTCCTTCCTCATCATCCTTTGCTCCGTCGATGTGCTATGGTTGATAGAGCCATTTCAAGGTTTCATTTTCAAGCTATGTAGGTAACCCATACATCTTTGAGAGATTTAATTTTGGAAAATTGGACTATACCCATTAATCCATATCATCCCATGTAGACTCTTAGTGCTAAATTGAAGCGTCTTCGTAGTGCTCTTCGAATTTAGAATAGGGATATCTTTGGAAATCTTAATGTTAACATTTCTCGGGAAAATTCCTTACTTCAAGAGACTCGGGATGAAATGTCTAGATCGGGTTTCACTGATTCACTGCATAATAAGAAAATCGAACCTCATGTCTAGTTAGATACTCTTCTTAAGCAATAAGAGATATTTTATAAGAACAAAGTTTATCTAAATTGCTTATTATTGGGGATAGGGATTCTTTATTCTTTCACCAAAAATTGTTTAAAAGAAGTCTCATCATGGCATTCATCATCTTCGGATTAATGGGGTTATTATCGATAATAAGGATGCTTTTGAACAATATATTTTAAACTTCTATCAAGACCTTTTTAAAGTGGATCATGTCTATTTCTTCAAATATCAACTTTATCAAAGAGGTCATTCCCTCTTCAGTTGATGTTAAAGATAATCTCTCTCTCACTATTTGTCCCTCTCACGATGATATTAAGGCCACTGTTTTGAAGATGAATGCCCACAGTGCTCCAGGTCTGGATGGTTTTCATAGGTATTTTTTTATAAAACATACTGGAATATTTTCACCTTTGATGTTTGTACTACTATACAAAATTTTTTTTCTTTATGTATCATCACTACAAGTTTCAATTCCACTCTCATGATTTTGATTCCTAAGGTTCCTAATGCAATTTTTGTTGAGTAATATAGGCCTATTATTCGTAGCAATTTTTTCTTTAAAATAATAATGAAAATTATTTATTGATCGTCTTGCTCCTATTACGGGTAAGATTATCTCTTGATAATAATTTGGTTTTATTAAAGAGCGCTAAATTACTGATTATGTCATTGGTGCTTCAGAGGGTATAAATTTACTTAATAAGGCCTATTTTTTTGGGAATATGTCTTTAAAATTTGACATCTAGAAAGCCGTCAATATAATGGATTTGAATTTTATTCTAGATATTTTAAAAGCTTTTAAATTTTCTTTGCATTTTTGTAATTGGATTCTCTCTTTGTTTGGTTCTTCTCGCCTTTCAATTGTCATGAATGTTATGTCTCATGGTTATTTTTCTTGCTCCTATGGCATTCGTCAAGGAGATCCTCTCTCCCCTCTAATTTTTTGTATTGGTGAAGATTTTTTAAATTTTTTGCTATCGATCAATATGGACAAAGGGAAAATTATCCCTATAAGTTATACTAGAAGCTCTATTTTTCCTATACATTTCCTGTATGCTAATGATATTCTCCTTTTTGGGTGAGCTTCTATTAAAAATATTCATGCAATAATTTCAATTTTTCAAATTTATGGGCAAATATCAGGCCAGATTGTTAATTGGATAAAATCTTAAATTTATTTTGGTGACAAAATTAATGAAAGCCATATTGCAAAGTTGACTTTTCTAGCGAGAATGAAAAGAGGTCATTTTCCTTTTGATTACTTAAGAGTCCCTTTGTTTGTTAGGGCTCCTAAAAAGAGATGGTTAAAACCCACTGCAGATACAATTTGCTCTAAATTCTTAAAATGGAAAGGGAAGGCTCTATTGATGGCAAGGAGGCTTATTCTCAATCAATTAGATTACTAGTTCTCTTCTTCATTCATTTATAGCTTACAAATAGCCTCAATCTCTTATAAGTTTTTTTGGAGCATTATATGAGGAACTTTTTATGGTCAGAGTCTGTTGATGAGAGGAAACTAATCTCTGTCCTGTAGAGCCTCTCTTGTCCTCTAACTAAAGAAGGCTGACTTGGTATTAAGCAGGTGAATTTTTAAAATGATGCCATGCTTGGTAAATTAGCTTCGAAGCTAATTGCTTCTCAAACTTACCCTATGGCCATCCTTAGTCATCAATTTCTTCATCCTTCTAGCATCCCAATGATTTCCCCAATTCAATCTTCGATGTGGAGCTCTCTCAAAAAATTTATGTATTGATTTGGTCAAATATTTTATGGTTTGTTACTTCCAATAGTTCCTTAAAATTTTGGATATGAGAATGGATTATTCCCACTATAGCTTCATAGCTTGGTTTTATGGCTCAAGACCAATGCTTTTTAGTGGATTTGGTCTCCTCTTTTGTTGAGCAAGGCATTTGGTGTCTGTCCCATATCTTTGATGATATTATTAAAAATAATATTATAGCTATGTAGTTTCTTCATGATGATACTGATGCTTGTGTTTGGACAAAAAGAAAAGATGGGGTTGTTACTATCCAGAATATGTATAATCACTTGCAAATAGCCAAGCCTTTGTGCCCTTGGAGTTCTTTCTTTTGGAAAGAATTCTTCATTGATATTTATGTAAAAAAAGGTATTCCTTTTCCTTCACGTTGTGTTATTTGTCATTAACTTGAAGAAAATAATGAGCACTTGTTTGTTAATTGCTTCTTTACTTCTGCTATTTGGAATTCTCTATCTATTCTTTTTAACAAACATGTAAACATCTTGTGTACTCTTTTGGATTTAATTATATTAGCAACAAATCACTCTTTCACTTCCTAAATTTTAGCTTTATGGCATTCCACTATAGTAAATGGTATTTGGCTCATTTGGAAAGCTCGTAATGCTTTCATTTTTATGATATCGTGCCCAATATTCATGTCAATTTGTGAGCTCTTTAGTCCACTATTAAAGAGACATATTTCTTTAGATATGGAGTTATGCATAATGTTATGGATGATCTTCACATTTTAAGGCTCTTAAACATTAAAGGTATTGCTAGGAAAGCTCCATTTATTGTTGAAATTATTTGGTAGCCACCTCCCATTGGTTGGATTAAGGTGAACTTTGATGGTTCAACCTTAGGATCTGCTAGTTTAGCAGGATGTGGTGTGATTTTTAGGACTGCTCATGGTCTTCTGTGTGGTGCTTTTGCTTTTGGCATTACCAGAATTATGCTTATGTAGTTGAGCTTCATGCTGCTATAAAAGCTATTAAAATCACTTGGTTTCATGGATGGCACACACTTTAGGTTGAATTGTGACTCCTCTTATGTAGTTCAGCTATTTCATTTGAAGTCCACCAACATTCCATGGGAAGTTAAGCTGCTTTGGCATCAATGTCTTCATTTTGCTTTAAAGATGGTCTTGCGAGTCTTCCATATCTTTAGAGAGGGTAATGATGTTGCTGATTTATTAGCAAAGCATGGAACTACATATACCTCTTTCTGTTGGTGGAACTTTAGTCTAGAGTTTACTAGCTCATTTATTTGTAATGATTTTAGTAGGAGAGCTACTTACAAGTTTTGTTAGCTCTTTTCTTTTTCTGACTTTGTTACTTGGTGTTTCTTCTTTTTCTTTAATATTATTTTGGACTCTAGAAATGTGATACAAATGCTAAAAGTGTGTCAATCTAGTTGAGATGCTTGGGTGTGTTATTAATTTCTGCTCTCCATCTTTTACTTAAAAAGTCGGTGTTTGAGAATGGTGTCCCTACTATTTTTTTTTGCACTGAACTCATTAGGATGGGAAAAGATTGTCATGATAAAATGGTAAAGTATTTTGCCCATGGACCATAGTTTCAATCACATTTATTCTAGTACTTAATAAGAGGAGGAGAAATGTGTAAAATTTGCAACATTGCAGCATGCTACCAGCTTTTTGAATCAAAATTAAAATGTAGCACTTTTTCTAAATCTATATTTTATAAGTATAAGGTACGAGCTAAATAAGGTTCTGTATCAAAATGTAAAATGACATAACTATAATATGAAATGTGGATTAAAAAATTACTAATATTTTACTTAAACTTGAATTAATGTTCAATCTAATATTAGCTCCTCAATTTTTGCTGATTGCATATTAAAATTTTATATCTACATCATATATATGTACCCAACTAACTTATCTACAATATTCTTTCATTAAACACTGTAAATGGTAACTTTAGTAAGCTCTTAACAACACTAACAATTATATGCAGACGTGATAACTTAATATCTAAATTCATATAATTGCGAAAATTCTTAAAAATTTTAAAAGTCCATTATATGGTAGATCATTGTTAAAATTGGTTGCTATAAAATCTCAATTTAAGATGCAACATGAAAGCTTTTATGATTTTTTTTGTCAGATTTTAGCACTGAGAAAAAAAAAGATAAAAAAATTTACATGTTTTGTTCCAGGAAACATAATTAAGTTCTTTATTATTAGTGTATTTCAGTGTGATGAAACATAAATTCTATCTAACCACTTACACTAACTCTTAAAATAAATTACAAGATAAATTAGAATTCGCTAAGTTTATGTTATAGGAACAATAACTTGAAACTCAAACTCATGTCATTCTGATAACACTAAATAAGTATGTTATATGTATCAATTTATGTACCTTTCTATTTATTATATGGACCAAATATTATATAATATTGCATTTCTTGTCAAAATTTCAAAAGTTTCTATATGATGTGATGAATTGATTATTTTTCAGGGTAAGTGTTTCTGAAAAATGTTTATCAATTTAGAGCTCTTAGTCTCTTATTTTCATTCAATCTTCGCCTGGGCACAGTCATAAGAGTTTATTTTCTTTCAAATATGACATGCATAAGTATCGTTAGAGTGGTTTTAATATGTGTTGTGTTCTAAACACGCAAGCACACAGATCGTGAACTGTAGTACAAAAGATATCATTCCCACAAGTATTGTATATTTAGTACTAATATCTCTACTTATGTTCTTAGCTACCAAATCAATAAAGTAATTTAGAAAATCAAAATATAAATCTAAAAAACTAAAATTAAAAGAGAATTAAATGATAAAAACATAGAGCTTAGGTTTAGTTTCACTATTCTAATTAGATCATGAACACTTTAACAAACAAAACATTAATTTCAGTTAAGGGTAATTGTTCTAAAATATCTAAATACTCTCTCAAGTTTAATTAAGCATGTCAAGATTAAGATTCAACATGCTCTCATGATTAAGAAATTAATCTTAACTCATTAAGCTCTTTAATAATTATTTTATCCCCGAAGAGCTCGCTTACTTTTGTGGTCGAGTGGTCTAAGTCTTATGAGTCATAAGCAAATAAATTCTCCTATCTCTCATTGGTGAATCTACCCATAAACATGCAAACAAACTGGCCAAGAATGAAAGCATATATAAAATGTGGCTCGTAAGATTAACTGAAAATCAAATAATAAAGCTTTGTGTTCAATCATATCATAGAATAGCTACTCCTAGCCTAAACCCTAAAGGAATTTAGCCATGCATACTTGTGGTGAAGCAAACAAACATAATTAAAAGATTAAAGATGAAGAAAGAAATAATGAAAAATAAACCTCTTGAATTCTTGAATCAATTGTCTTGAATCTTAATTTAGCTCCTTGTTTGTTGCCTTTTAAGTGGTGAATCGAAAATTGCCCCCAAATACTTGTTAACATCCCCTTATATAGGAAAACTTAATAGGAGATCTTTTAGCCCTTTAATTCTTCTTCCTTTCTTACTTAGGGAAAAACTCCTTTCTTCAACACACACACTACACGACCGTACTGAGCCAGTGTGACGTTAATCTTTCCTACACAGTCTTTATCACAACCATGCATGATCTTGAATTAAGATTCTAGAAGGTTGCACACTTTCAAACACGGTCGTGCATGAAACTGTGTTGCATTTTCAAAACTTCTTCAATTTGAATATAAAGATGCACCAGCAATAACACACCCGTGTTTCACCTGTGTCACATGAAGCTTACATTCCAGTAGATTGCACTAGTATGACACAGGCATGTGCCAAACTGTGTTGCCCTTAATCATGATCTTGTCATGCAAATCCTTAATTTCTTTTGAATCCTTAGAGAGTATTTATTAACACTTAAATAAAATTCCTAATATAAACAAATTGATACCAAAAACAAATAAAAACTAAATAAAATATAAAACCAAAATAATTCTTATTTAAGCCCAATTCTACCCAAATTAATTTGAATACTTATACAAAACTCATTAAAATTCAACTCAAATATACGTAAACAATTACACACATCAAATTCCCCTACCCTAAAGCTTTTATTGTCCTCAAGCAAAAATCAAATTTGATAGTTAAAAGAATAAACTCAACTTCAATTAAAAATTTCAAGCTTCTAAGACATGTAACCAATTACACTGAGACTGAAATATATTTACCAAAGAGGATAGTTGAACAAAAGTATATTATATATAAAGAATTTACTAATCATAACACAAACACATAACTCTTTAAAATCCAATGAACATGACTCTAAAAAAAGAGCATTTAAGCTTATAATCCCTTTTGAAAACAAAAATTGGTTGTGAATGCATTTTACACTTCATTTCATAACATCTTTTCTTTTATTTGATGAGTGAGTTTTACACTCGATCTCACCATTTTTTTTATTCTCTTCAATCAAATCTTTCCACTCTTAGTCATTTCCCGTCGTTCCCATATTAGTAAGTGTGGATACTGCCAAATGGGTCCTTTGGATACTCTTACTCTAATTAGAGCATCGGAGTAGATTCAGAGCACATAAAAATTTTGATTTAAGTACTACTCTTACTAAAGAAAAGAGAGATTTTTTTTTAGAATTACAAATCAAAATGCATTCTCTCCTAAAATTATGCTCAAATTCAATCTTCAAGTTGATACTTAGGTCATGAAAACTAAATCATTCATGCATAATATCCCTGCCCAACTATCTTAATCGATAAATCATCCAATAATTTAGTAGTTGAACCAGAAAACAAGCTTATACACTATTTAGATTTTAACGAAAGTTGAGTAACAATTTTGCACAAAATGGAAAGAAAATATAAACTTTTTGAAAGCACAAACTAATTCTAATGTGGAGAAAAAGAGTTGAGGATTAATGAACTTAGGATAAGTAAAAAGTATTATTATTATACATTTATTTTAATTTGTTTTATTTTTTATTTTATATTTTTAATTGAAAATTAAACAAAACTGAGTTAAAAAGAAAGCTAAAAAAAAAAAAAGATAAAAGTAAAAACAAAAGACAATAAAATGACAAAACAATAAAATGATCAAACTCCCCCACACTAATGATGTCATTGTCCTTAATGACCCAAACATGAGAAAATAGCTTAGAAATAAACATAGAAAGATAAAGAAAAGAATATAAAAAAAAAAGGGAAAGGAAAGGTACTGCCTTATGATTGGTTGCTTCAACACGAAAAATGCTGAACATAAAAAGAGAATAATAAAAGTAAAAACTAATACAAAGAGAAAATAAAGAAAAATTAACAAGAATAGAAAATAATAGAAAAGAAACTAACAGTTAACATAAAAAAAGGATAAAAAAATAAAACTCGATACAACAAAAATAAAGTCCAAAAGCAAAAATAATAAACAGAACCATCTAGAAGTGTAAAAATCAACATCCTAAACAAAACTAAAAAGAAACAAAAAGATCAAAATAGACAAAAAAAAAGTCAATCATCCAAGGGTGAAGAATCATCTTCAAAGCCAATAAGGTCATGACCATCAAATGCTTCTTCATTATTATGAATTTCTTTAGTGGTAGTTGTAAAAGTTGATGTTGGATAAATAGGGAGTAGAGGCATGGTAATGCTGTGAGTCTGACAGATATTGATGATGCCAATACTTAGCCATTGAAGCATGTCAGACTAGAAATTCAATCCCATAATCAATTGCAAAAGAGATCCTTAGTAGAATAGAAAGGAGTCCTATCAATCCACTATACCTAGAAGTTGCACAAGATCCAACAAAAGTAGAAGAAATGGAATAACAAGAGAGAGGAAACTGGTCTCTAGAGGATGTCATAGGAGCATTGATGGATGACATGAGAGTGATGATGCAAGATGAACTAAGACAAGCTCTAGTTGGACTGATCACACCAGCTGCTGCTACTACACCTCCCATTGCGGACAATCCACCTATTGTGGTTAATCCAACTGCTAACAATGACAATACTGCTAGGAATATACCTACTGTGGAAATGAAATTGAAGGATGTTGAGAGTTGCATGGTTAAAAAGGCAAAAGGGAATCACTTGAGCAAGTTCAAGTGTTGGAATCTAAGCAAATGAAGGCACTTACTCAGAAGATGTCCAAAATGGAGGAATTAATAAGAGGAAAAGGCATCAATTACTTGTTTGACTTTGATGATGTGATGCAATTTGAGGAGGACAAGCTACCTGATAAGTTCAAAATGCCACAACTATAAAAGTTTGATGGTACTAAAGACCTAAGGATCCACCTTAGTCAATATACAACTACTATAAGCACCACTAAGGCTCCTTTGTCTATATTTACTAAGTTGTTTGTACTATCCTTGGAGGGCATGGATTTCAATTGGTATCATGGGTTGGAGAAGTCTGTTCGAGCAAACTAGAGAGAATTGTGTATCGCTTTTCTAAAGTAATATGACTATAATAATAGGCTTGAAGTGTCCATCAGGGATCTAGAATTGACTAAGCAAAAACCTAATGAATCATTTTCTAATTTTTTTACTAGATTTTGAATAAGGCAGGATTAATGAAGTACAAGCTGGCTAAAAAGGAACAAGTTAGGATGATAGTCCAAAATGTGTCACCTAATGTAGTTGAAAGGTTACAAATGATGAACCCCAAGACATTCGTAGATCTTTACAATGATGGCTTGCAAGTTGAGGAGATCGAAAGCGAGAAAAAGAAGATAGCTAGAAGCTCCAGAGCAAGAAACTACCCAACTGGGGGCACACAACAAGGAAATGCTAGTCAGGTTATTGGAGTCCATGCTATTCAATAACCCAGGAGATTCTCAAATTTTAACTAGCCTTTATCTAAAGTTATAGATTGATTAATCCAAAAGGCCTTTTTAGACCGTTAACCCCCTCTAGACCGCCAAACCCAAATCTCCTTAGCTTTGACACAAATAATTATTGCAAATTTCATCAAGTTATTGGCCACACCACTGACTCTTGCATGCACCTTAAACATGAAATTCAAAACCTCATAGACTTTGGAAAAATCATAGACCTTGAGAAATCCAATCCAAACCCAAATACCAAAAATAACCCTTTCCCAAATTACCAAAACATGCCACCCCCAACTACCATGATGATTAACTTAGGAGTAAGTAAGGAAGAAGTGCTTAACTCCTTTGAAGACCTAAACCTTAAAACCAATGAAAAACCTCCTAATGCCCCTAAAGATGAGGAAAGAGTAGAAGACTTGTTGGGACAACCTATTGGCAAATTTGACTACAAGGTGTTTTATTCCAAACCACCTTCTTTTGATGTACCCATTAAGTCAGTTACACCTATAAGATGGGGTAATGAATTTGATGATGAGAAGATGCCAAATAAAAAAGAAAAATGCATGGATGAGGTATGGAAGGATGGAAAAAAGAATCAGACTATTAGGGTTATAGACATTTGGTATAACTATAATGAAGAAGGCATTGAAGGCTATAATGTATGGGTTGATAATTCAAAAGTCGGTCATGTTACTAGAAGTGGTAAGGGTTACAAACTGATGGAGAAGGTTATAGAGAGAAGAAATTATTGAAAGAGAAGATTTAGATGACTTGATCTTTTAACAGTTTAAGAAGGCAATAGCAAATATGAGCATTTAGGAGCTCTTGATGCACTTAAGTAGCCATAAGAAGGCTTTGGTTAAGGGTTAGCTAAGATGAACATTGACACCACTGCAACCCCTAAAGTAATGGTGGCCAAGGTTACTAGCAAGAAGCATGGTGTTATCACCTATTCTGATGAGGTTTTACTTATGGAAAGGAGGAATCATAATAAAGCCCTATTCATCCTAGCTGAAATCAAAGGGAAGAATACCAATTATGTGATGGTGGATGATGGGTCTGTAATTAATATTTCCTTGCTACATATCCTACCCAAACTAGGAGTGAAGGTGGAGGATTTAACAAAATTTAACCTTATAATCAGAGCTTATGATGACAAAATAAGAAATGTAGAAGAAACATTTATAGGTCCTATAAAAACTATACCTATAGAGGCAATTGTGGAATTTACTATGTTGGATATCCCTATCACTTATGCCTTGCTTTTAGGTAGGCCTTGGTACCGTATATTGGGAGGAGTGCCTTTAACACAGCACTAGAAGGTGAAATTCCTATTGGACATAGAGGTAGTGACTTTAGATGCTAGTATAGGCAAGACTGTGTTTGCAGTTATGGATGGTCTTAAGCAGGTAGTTACCCCTCCTGATTTCTACATAGCCATGATTTCTGATGGAATTGAGATGGATCCAAGGGTTATGAGCATGATTAAGAAGATGAATTATCGACCCGGACAAGGACTGGGAAAGAATGAGCAAAGAAGGCCAGAGTTCCCAGATTTTAAAAGATAAAATAATACTAGAGGATTAGCCTATACAAGAGTCGAGCTTGGCAGTAAAGGAGCTACAAAAAGGTATTTTATCGAGAATAACTTCTTAAAGAATGTGGGATCACTGCAAGACAGCTTTGTCAAAGAAAGCAAAGAGAAGTTATACCTGGGTGAAAAGAAGCCTATCCAAGTAGCTAGAGTGAACATTCCTGGGTTTGAGTTCAATAAGTAGATAGTTGAGGGTCTAGTGCAAGACAATAAAGACAAGGTGATGAAGAAAGTTGCTAAGAAGATGAAGACTGAAGCCAATGAGGAGCTACTTTGTCTGCCACCTAACAAAGAACCATCATAGGATTTAGCTAGCATTATTAATAATAGTTTTAGTGATGGTTTTTTTATGAAGAAACTAATGTAATAATGTCCAGTTTGTTTAAGGATGAAAACTCTATTTTTCCTATGATTAATGATATGAACTCTAGTTTGGCTTACTTGTGTGATGTTGATTCTAATGATCTTATGCAATTTAATAATGATCATTCATGCATATTTGACATTAATTCTATTCAATTAGGTTCATTAAACATGGGTATAAATGAACAGCAAAAGCACATTTCTATATCACATGATTTAACTCCTGAAGAGAGGGAAAAATTAGAGAGAATATTAATAAAAAAAGGCAATATTTGCTTGGTCGTATGAGGACATGTCAAGTCTAGAAAAAGAAATTGCAGAGCATCACATTCCAATATATCTAATGACTAAACTGGTTAAGCAAAAACTTCATAGGTTAAGGCTAGAGTGGGCAGAAAAGATAAGGGAAGAAATTGCTAAGCAAATCTAGGCTAATTTCCTAAAACTGGTAGAATATCCCCAATGGTTAGCAAACATAGTACCAATTCCCAAGAAAGATGGAAAAGTTTATATATGTGTAGACTTCAAAAATCTAAATAAAGTATGCCTGAAGGATGACTTTCCTTTACCCCATATTGATGTGATTGTTGATAGCACATCATCTAGTGTAATGGACTCTTTCATGGATGGGTTCTCAGGTTATAATTAGATAATGATGGAAGCCATAGACAAGATCAAGACCATTTTTATCACGAAATAGGGGACATATTTCCATAAAGTGATGCCATTCAGAATGAAGAATGCAAAAGCAACCTATCAAAGGGCAACAACCGCTCTATTCTATGATATGATGCACAAAGAAGTGGAAGTGTATGTCGATGATATGATGGTTAAGTCAAGAACTAGGGAAGGACATTTTGAGGCTTTAGATAAGTTTCTGACAAGAATAGAAAGATACAATATAAGGTTTAATCTAAAGAAATGTATCTTTAGGGTCACTTCTGGAAAGTTGTTGGGGCATATAGTTAGCAATAGGGGAATCAAAGTCGATATAGACAAGATCAAAGCCATTGAGGAGATGCCAACACCAAAGATAGAGAAATAAGTATAAAGGTTTATTGGGAAGCTACAGTACATTAGCAGGTTTATTATAAAACTCATAATGGTTTGTGATAGCTCTTAAGGAAAAATTAGTCGGTGGAATGGAATGAAGAATTTCAGAAAGCCTTTGATAAGATTAAAGAATACCTTACCAATCCACCTATGTTGAGACTACCAAGGCAAAGTAAACCCTTAATCTTGTATTTGGCTTTAGAGGAAAAGCCATTGGGGGCAATGCTAGCATAAGAAGGACTATAAGGGGTGGAGTATGCAGTGTATCATCTTAGTAAGAAGTTCTTGCCATATGAAGAGTAGTATGATCTTATGGAGAAGACATGTTTGATTATGATATGGGCTACAAGGAAGATAAGGCATTATTTTCAATCCTACAAAGTACAAGCCATTTCAAAGATAGATCCTTTAAAGTACTTGTTTCAAGCACTAGCTTTAACTGGAAAGATGTCTCAGTGGTTGGTACTTTTGATTGATTTTGATATTAAGTACGTTATTACCAAGGTTATCAAAGGAAGAATAGTAGCAGAATTCCTAGCACGTAATGCAGTCAAAGGAAATGAGCAGTGGAATTTAGAGTTTCCAGATGAGAACTTAGCAGTAATATAACGATGCAAATGGAAGCTTTATTTTGATGGAGCTTTGAATAGTAGAGGAGTAGGGCTAATTCTTATCATATTAAGAGGAGAAAGCATCCCCATGGCTAAGAAATTAGACTTCAAAATTACAAATAACATGGCTGAGTATGAGGCATGCATCTATAGGGTGGAAGCAGCACTACCAGTCAGAGCTGAAGACTTACTGGTTTACAAAGATTCCATGTTAGTTATTAGCTAGGCTAATAAGGAATGGAAAGTGAAAGAAGACAGGTTGAAACCTTAAATATACTATTTGAAGAAGCTAATGAGAAATTTCATTAAATGTCTCTTAATGCATTTACCAGGACATAAGAATCAAATGGCGGATGCCTTGGCAACACTTTATTTAGTGTGGAATAAACCGACGGGGTTGATGATGAAGCCTTTTGGTGATAATGAAAACAAAAGCTCCATGTTAAGGTAAAGAATCAGTTATAAGTATTCAAATAGGGCCAAAAGAAAAGTCATGGTTTTATGACATCCAGAGATTCATCAAGGAGAGGAAATACCCAAATAAAGTGACTTCCAAAGAAAGCTATGCCCTTCATGTTCTTGCATGCCATTATGTAAGTCAGATGGGGTATTATACAAAAGAATGCCATATGGAATATAGTTGAGATGTCTTAAGAAGGATGAAGTAGAATAGGCGATGAGAGAGATTCATGCAGGGGTTTATAGGTTTCATATGAATGGGATGATTTTAATGAAGAAAATAATTTGACAGGGGTACTATTGGATGAGTATAGAAAAAGACTATATCCAGACAGTGAGACAATGCCATCAATGCCAGATACATGGCAACCTCAATCATCTTCCCCCTATAGTGCTAAATAGTTTAACATCTCTATGGCCCTTTGCAATATGGGGAATAGATATAATAAGGGAGATAAGATCAACTACCTCAAACTGGCATAAATATATAGTCGTGGTGATTGACTATTTCTCTAGATGGATAAAAGCAGAATCTTTTAGTACTTTGAAGGCTGGACATATGGCAAGGATCATTGAGAAGAATCTCATTTGTAGGTATGGGATCCCACATCATGTTGTGACAGACAATGGTGTTTAGTTTCAGGCAGAGATAGCTGAATTATTATATAGATATAAGATCAAGCATCATAAATCATCACCTTATCGACCTCATAATAATGGTGCAGTTGAAGTGGCTAATAAGAATATAAAGAGAATCCTCGCTAAGATGGTGAAAATGAATAAAGTTTGGTCTAATTATCTCCCTTTTGCCTTGTGGGGATATAGAACTACAACACGCACTGCTATAGGACAGACACCATTCTCATTAGTATACAGTTGTGAGGCAATTTTGCCTATAGAGATGGAAATTAAATCTTTAAGGGTTGTTATGGAAGCAAAAACCCTTGAGAGTGAATAGATGCAAAAGAGGTATGACTACCTCGTATCTCTAGATGAGAAAAGGATGGATGCTTTGTTTTACAATTAGATTTACTAGAGAAGAATAGTGAGGGCCTTTAACAAGAAAGTTAAACCTAGAAAGATAAAGGCTAAAGATATGGTGTTAAAGCAGTCAAGGGCAATGGTGTTTGATCTAAGAGGAAAATTCATACCAAATTGGGAAGGGCTGTATTTAGTCAAGACAATCCTACCTAAGGGAGCTGCAAAGATATTGGATCTAGAAGGGAATGAGTTCACTGAGCCAATCAACCTGGATTTCCCTAAGAAATGCTACCTTAAAAAAAGAGAAGTCTGTTGGCTAGAAAACCTAAAAAGGCTAGTCATATGAAAATTAGGACATTCCCGCTATTCAGAAAACCCATAAAGGCTGACAAGAAAAAATTATGAAATAAGGTAAATGAGGTGATCCCGCTGATTAGAAAACTTGTAAAGAGCTGGTCAGGAAGAAATTAGGAAAATAAAAGTGAGAGAAAAATGTTCAATTAGAAAATCCAAAAGGACTAACTGATAACAAAAGTTATGTCATGTGATGTAATAATTGTACTCATTTTGGCCCTAATTAATGAATCAAATTGAAATGGAATTTTTGTTTGAATATTGCATACTTTATCTTTATTACAAAGCACAAAGACTTAAAGGAAAAACAAAACATGAAAGTCTAAAAAAAACCAAACTTATGAGATCACTATTTTTGTTTTTGTTTCTTCTTTTGGGACTCATCTAGCAATACATGAGTCCTTTTGTACTTAGCAAATCCTGGTGGTTTTATAGCTTGCATGATAACCCAAGCCTTGTAATTGTCATTAGTAGTCATTTCAGCATTCAAATGCATGTTCCACTCCAATGCTCTGTGAGGCCACAGGTTCTTCATTTTGTCTAAGAAATCTTATCTCAGAGGGAAGCCTTAGAAGTTAGGTATAACAGTCACAATAAATTATGGATGACCATACTGACGAAAAAGGTGTGAAGGGGAAAAGAAGGTCAAAAAGTACAACCTAGAAACAGGAACACAGTGGTCATACAGGTTGATGGTTACAAACTTCAACTTCCACCAAGGATAGATCCATGTAATCTCAGTGTCAATAATACCTTTCATCTAATCAATCCATTGATCTATGGTATGCTTGTCCTTCATCTTCAATGGATAGGACTGTAGATGATGAGGCTGATAAATGAAAGCATTGGTGGGGGCATTAAGCAGACTCAATTTCTCCTGTAATCAAATCTAAAAAAACTACTAAGTTGAAAACCCGAAAGGGTAGCTTAGGCAAAAAAAAAAGAGCTATATACCTAAATGAGAAGTAAACCACTTGAGAATCAATTCCAAATCTTGAAATTATCTAATCCAATGATAGTTTCAGCAGGTATGATAGGCACAGGGTTAGCTCTAGTTTCCATTTGTTCTAGGATACTGATAATCCTTGTGTCAGCATCTCCATGAGAAGCCACTAGTAAAAATTGGGCATACAAGCAAAAAGAGATAGTCCTTATCTAGGCAACATAATTCTTATCCCTAGTCCCATAAGAAGTGACTAAAGAAGAATGACTGATAGTCCTAGGGATACATGTAAATGTCACTTGGGGGCATATCAAAGAATGCCACTAGTCTACCAAGAAATTGTAACTCAAGATCAGGAAGAGAAATCACAGTGGTTGAGTCTAAAGAATAACCAAGAATAGTAGCAAACTCCTCGATTAATGTACACAACTCTTGTCAATTGAATCTAAATATATGGTCCTTGACATCCCAAAAGGTGGTAGCAGCATGAAGAAAATTATGGTTTATTTTTATATTCTAAAGAGATATCAAAGACATGACATGATAAGCTAGCAGTCTATCCCAATCATCTTTATTAAGGCTCTAGAGAAACTTCTTCATCAAATCAAGGGTGGCTTGTGTTATGATAAAAGCCAATAAAAAGAAAGATAGGAGATCATCCTTTTGGCAGGCCCTTTATATAGGCATAAAGGATAATCTAGATAGGATTGGGATTTTATGTTTTTGGATCCAACTTAAATAAAAAAATAAGAATAAAAAAGGAGCAAAGAGCTGAAGCTCAATTTCTAATCAAAAATTCAAAATTCTGATCAAAATTCTAGAATTTCGATCGAAATTTTAGAAATCCGATCGGAATTCTAGAATTTTGTTTGGAATTCCAAAAATCTAATAAAAAATCTATAATTTCGATCAGATTTCCAAGATTTCAAAAAAATGGAGACTAAGGTCAAGTAAGTTTTAGGGTTTGATCCAAAATAAAAAGTCCATAATCCATTTAGAAAAGGGGGAATAGTTCATAGGGAAAAAGGGAAGATAAAATACAATCATGAAAGCACAAGTCCTAAAGATAAGAGATCAGTCATCCTAAGCTCTAGTGTCTAGCCAAGGACTCCACCCTCTAGCTGGATCATCCTTCTGATATGAGGGCATAGAAGTCCTAGAGTCAGGATCGTCGAAACCAAGACCAGCAAGCTATCGGTGAAGCCTCTTATTCTCATGCTCCAAATCTCCAACACATCTCTATTACATTAAGAATAGTTAAAATCATGCATATCATGCAAACATTTGCATACTTGATGTAAATACTAACCCTCTAACTATCTGTATAGTAAATACTCTCTGGGATGAATCGAGTCCATACAAATACTCTGCATGTGTCCAAGGGATCTGTAAAATAACATATACTAATTCAGCAACAAGTGCTAGTTTGTGCAGAATTGAAAATGTAAAATGCACTTACATGTGAAGCATTATAAGGAGAAAAGCTAGGAATCTAAGCTACATTAAAATAAATGTGTTGCTCAATGGGAGTCTACATCGCAGGAGCCCAATAGTACATATACCTATCCAATAGGGGAATATTGCCCAAAATGGTACTCAAGGAAGTATCACCTAAAACAGCTCCACTATGTTGAGTATGCTCAACCTCCTGCTCAGTCCTCTTAGTGTCACCCTCAATCTCCTCCTCTATAGCAACATCAGTAGCTTTTTCAACCTAAACAGAAAATAAATATCATCCATAATAATGAAAGAGAATAAAGTAAGATGTTGATAGGGAGGAAATGGTGATGGAAAGTAAACCTTAGTTGGGTCTGTAGGAACCTGCTCTAGGAGATTCCCTTGAATATACTCCTGATAGTGGCGAGAACACATGAGTAAAGTCAAAGTGTCATTTCCCTCAAGAGCTGCTCTGAGCTCAAGACCAGTCATGTTGCAACTCCTCAGTATGGAAGAGGGAATAGAAGAAGGAACATGCTTCTTCAAATGTCCCATATGCCAATGATAGAAAGGCTCACCAAGATACCACATCTGGTAACTATAACTAAGAAGCAAAATCCTCATAGTCTAAAGCCTCACAGCAGTAGTCATAAAATTGTATTGTTGGATGTCTTTAACACTAACCATCTAATCTAATCTGACCTACAAATTCATTCAAATAAAATTTATTTAACTTTTACAATTGATTAAATACTAATAATTAAATTTTTCTTATTAGATCCCACTCTAAAGAGTTTAGCTGGTCCCGATAAGTCTATAAGTCATACTTGATGCTAGCCAGATTAGAAGAACCCTATCTCTGCATCAATGGAAGACTCCTATCAGAGCGAATGGCACTAAAACCTCGAATCACCCCAATCTCAATGCCCCATATCTTAAAAGAAGAGCATAATTGAAATGAAAAAGGGTTGTAAAAGAGAAAAATAAAAAGGGGTAGAAGAAATGAATAAGACATACATGCAAAACATGCTAGAAGCTACACACTATCACAACACCTCTACAGATAGTATCCAGTATATAGTAGAGATAGGCAAGAGCTAAAAATCCCTAATTAAAAGTAGCAACTCTAGTAAGATCCTAAAGGGGACTAAGAAGCGCAATGCTAACCTCATGACCAGTCTCACAGAAGAGGGTAGTGCCTAACAGTATCAATAAGAAGATTCTTGCCTTCTAAAGGATTTAGTTAGGAGAAAGAAAGAAGCACATTCTTTCAATTCTTCCATGTCGGAACAAACCCGAGCAAGTCATGAACAAAGCGACTCCTGGTTTCCTTTGGAAAAGTGTAGCAGTGGATATCAAAAAGAACTGGGGTACCCCCTAAGGTGATCCTAGTAATAGTAAAGAAGCTCATAAGGGAAATAGTCAACTCATCCACTCATGTATGGAAGGTGTGAGTGGTGTCCATCCACCTTTTGATAAGAGTGAAAAGTCAATAGTGGTCTGACCTACCTTGAGCAGTCAGCAGAGTAGCAATGAAGTGTCAAAAGCCAGATGCCCAAATATGTTGTACTACCTCTCTAGATAAATTATAAAAGAGTTCTCGAGCCAAGTGAAAGAAACTTGAAAACTTTAATGGCTTATGAATAAAATTCAAAAAATGACAGGATTGCGTTCCTTTACAAACTTTTGATTTTTTTTCTATTTTCATTTTTTTCTTTTGGTTTAAAAAAAAGGATTGAAAGACTGGATTTCTGATTGAAAATTTAGAATTCTGATCGAATTTCTGGATTCCCAATCAAAAATCTAGATTTTCAATCGCATATCTAGATTCCTGATCAAAAATCCAAAATTTTGTATATGAAATTCATATTTTTGACCTAAAATCCATAAATATGACTAAATTTTGTTAGTCCTCTAACATGCTAAAACCAATTTCACAAAATTTTGCTTCAAATTGATAATTTCATGCAATTTTATCTAATTTGTATAAGAGATATCCTATAATTTCATGCATAAATATGTTAATATATTGACAGGATTATATTTTTGCAGAATCAAAAATAAAAGAGAAATTTACCTCATCTACAGCCTATGAGCATCTATGGAGGTACAGGCAAGTCAAAGGGAGCACCTCTTTGCTTTCATTGAGCCCCATATTGTTTTAAGTGAAATGTAGTTGAGATATGACCATTTTTTATTGTCTGGAGCTGCTTCCATGTAGTCTGCATTATGGGTAAGCCATAGGAACTGACAAATCTCAAATTGGAGGTTAGATGAAAAAATAATTGAAAAAATAAGATTTCAAAATCAAGAGAAAGGAAAAGAAAAACAAAGAAATGAAAGGGATAAGAAATGAAAAAATGGATTGGCATAATGCAAAGCTTATATTAAAATGGCAAACATCCACTTTAGTCCCTTAACTTCGTTTACATTTAAGTCCGACACTTCTCTTGCAATTTAGTCCTAAATTGCAATGCTATATGATATGATAATTCATTGAATTATTAAATTGTCAGTAAAAGAGAAATCAGACCATACAATCAAGAATAGTCAACATCATACGACTGTGTATGATGTATCCCTTTCAATCCAGACTATACGGCCGAGTATAGTCTACATCATACGATTGAGTATAATGTACCCTTTCCAATCCATACTATATAACCAAGTATAGTCGACATCATGCAATTGAGTATGATGTATCCTTTTCAATCCAGACTATAAGACCGAGTATAGTCAACATCATACGATTGAGTATAATGTATCCTTTTCATCCATATTATACGACTGAGTAAAGTCGACATCATGCAATAGAGTATGATGTGTCCCTTTCAATCTAGACTATACGACCGAGTATAGTCGACATCATATGATTGAGTATGATGTATCCTTTTTAATCAAGACTATATGATTGAGTATAGTCAATATCACATGACCGAGTATGGTGTATCCCTTTTAGTCCATACTATATGACTGAGTATAGTCGACATCATATGATCGAGTATGATGTATCCTTTTCAATCCAGACTATATGATTGAGTATAGTCGACATCATATGACCGAGTATGATGTATCCTTTTTAATCTATACTATACGTTCGAGTATAATCGACATCATATGACTGAGTATGATGTATCTTTTTCAATCTAGATTATATGTCTGAGTATAGTTGACATCATATGACCGAGTGTTATGTATCCTTCTAATCTGACTATACGACCGAGTATAGTTAACATTATACAATCGAGTGTGATGTATACTTCCAACCAAATTATATGATCAAGTATAGTCAACATTATATGGCTGAGTGTGATGTATCCTTCCAATTAGATTATACAACCGAGTATAGTCAACATCATATGACTGAGTGTGATGTATCCTTCCAATCTGACTATATGACCAAGTATAGTCAATATTGTACGATCGAGTATAATGTATCCTCCTAATATGTAC
This sequence comes from Mallotus nudiflorus, assembly GCA_947683625.1. Classification (NCBI taxonomy): domain Eukaryota; kingdom Viridiplantae; phylum Streptophyta; class Magnoliopsida; order Malpighiales; family Euphorbiaceae; genus Mallotus; species Mallotus nudiflorus. The sequence goes on along the minus strand of CANTUR010000591.1, from coordinate 301,184 downwards.
TATATGACCAAGTATAGTCAACATTATACAACCGAGTGTAATGAGCCCATCAATGCTATACATCCAAGTATAGCGTTTCCTCAGGTATTTTAAGATTTTGCATAGGGTTGCAAGGTAACACAAGCATTCATTGTGAACTGATGATTACATACAAGTAGAAGCCTTAAGAAGCACATGTAAGTATGTAAACTTTGTTCTTAAGAAATTGTGCACTTATTTGCTTTGCTACAATTTGTTAAGCAAACAATGCCAAAGGGGGCAACTATAAGCACCCAATTTTGAGATAATAAAGTATGGATCCAACAAAGGACTCCAATGATGAAAATGTTTTAAATAGGTCTTCAACACTTGAATTTTGAAACCTCAAGAGTCTAAATGCATTTTCAAAAAGAGTTTAATTCATTTTTCAAGGACCTAACTGTAATGTTTTTATAACTTAATTGAAAATTTTAAATTCTTTCAGGGATCTTTTTTGTAATTAAAAGTTTAAAAAAAGGGATTGAAATTCTATAATTCTGATCAAAATTACATAATTTTGATCGAAATTTTGTAATTTCGGTCAGAATTATATGTTTTCCATCCATTTTTCGTATTTTGACAGAAAATAAAAAATGTGTTTCCTGAATTTTAATTGGTTAAAAAATTTTCTTAATTCCTTTTTAGGATTTTTCTAGATTTTGAGGAAATAAAATCCTTTGAAAAATGAAACTCTGTTGTACGTGAGGAGCTAGGGTTTTTTATGTTTTTTTTTTAATAAAAACCTAGCTAAAGCTCTCTTGTGGGGGGACTCTCAATTCTTTTTTTTTCTGCACATTTTTAGACCTCTAACTCTCTTTTGGCCTTAAGATTTTTCTTGTCCTAGGTAGTACACAAAAGTATCCTCTATGATTGATTAGTGTTTTTTAAAGCAAAGAGCAATAGACCTTGTAGAATATAATAACAATTTTTTTGAAGACCTACTTAATAAACAACGGTGATTGATCTTAGTCTGAGGAGCCAACTATAGTGCATCCATAATCATTATCTTCTTTCCTAGCTTCTTTTATTTTTATTATTTTATTATTATTTTGATTTTATTAAATTTTAATTTTATTAAATTTTTATGGTTATTTTATTCACTAATCATTGTTTATTGTTTTGTGTTGGTGATTATGAAGGGGATTACATGATGATCTCACTTGGAGAACAAAATCCATGGAGGTCCATGGAATGCTATGGATTGAACCTTGTAGCTAAATATAGTTTCTAGTTTTTTTAATTGTTTATTATTGTTTTTTTCTATTTATTTTTGGGATTGTATTAATTTTTCTTTTCTTATTATTTTTAGTTGCTCATTATAATAGCCCCAATAGTGGAAATAATAAAATCACGTGTGTGTGATTGTGTGTTTTATTTTAATTAATCAGTTAGTAAAATTAGAGTTTTTAATTGAGTGATTAATTAAAATTAATGGCTATAGAGATCATTAGGTTTTTTTTATTAAAATTGGATTAGATTTAAGTGGTTAGAATTAGGGTTGTTTGTTAATCATTTTATTTATTGTTCATGGTCACTTTAATTAAATTAGGGTTTTTAGAAGAAATAAGTTTGATTAACTGTTTGATCTTTTATTTGATTATTTTTTATAGTTTTTATTTTTTTTGGCCTTGATTGTTTATATTTATGTGTTTTTGGGCCTTAAACTCACATTAGGCTTTAATCCATTTAAATAAATTTAGGTTTTTAGGTTTAATTAATTAAAATGAAAATTAGGCCTACAATTAATTAGATTTAGGGTAGAGATAACTTAAGCTCATTTAGTTAATTTAAATGGAAGCCCACCCAATTTAATTAATTTAGAACTAGTCCATTTAATTTAAGCCTTTTCCATAATATGTAGACTTAAGATCACTTTAGAAATAAAACATGTAGAACTAGACCCATTAATTTAAATACTTCATAATTTGTAGATTTAGGACCATTTTTAGAATTAAAATAAATAGACTTAGGTTCACTTAATTAACATTAAATAGGCATTGGGCCTGTAGGCGGCGGGGTTTAGCACGCATACAAGATTTTAGCAATTATGACACTGTTTGGGCTTAAGGCCCTAGAGAACACACTAACCATTATCACAAAGACATGGCGTGGAGATGAGGAGTCGCCACCCAGGGTAATGACTGGGACAAATTGAAAGGTGGTACTTGATTCTCTAAAAGAAAGCTAGCACCACCACCAGGAGATTCTAGGAATGGAATACTAACTTCTCTTAGTCTCATGTTCATTTAGAATTACTTTATAAATTATTATTTCATTCTCTAATTACATGTAATTTTATTAAACCTTATTTGAACATCCATCTAACCCTAAGGCATCTAGTCAATAAAATCACACATAAAAAATGCATTCAAGCACATCGTCCCTAAGTCTAAACTAAGTTAATTTTATTGAAAGTTAGCTAGATTTATAATTTTTATTTACAAATGAAAATGAACTAAAGGTGGACCTACATTATTATTAGTTAGTGAGCTTAAGTCTATTGATTTTAATTTTCTAAAGGTGGGCCTAATCTATAAGTTTTAAAGAAATTGGATTTTATAAGTGGGCCTAGTCTAACTTGATTTTATTTTAAGTGAAATGTGGGCCTAAGTCTATTTACTTTAAAGGAAATGAAATTAAATGGGCTGAGCTAAGTCTAAATTAATTTTAGTTAAAAAATGAGCCTAAGTCTAAATTAACCTAAAGGACTTAAATTGATTTTAATTAATTAACATAAACCATTATAAGCCTATTTTTAAAGTGGGTTTAGACCTAACATGAGCTTAGGGCCCAAAAGAATAGAAACATAAAAAACAAGCCCAAAAAAAAATAAAACTCAAAAAATGGATTAAACATACATTTTAGTGATTTTCTAAAAGCTTAAATCAATTTACATGCAACTCTAAATTAATCTACAACCATCATTGATTTTAATTGATTTTTCCTTAGTGAAACCCGAATTACTAATCCATTTTAAAAGTAGAAAAGTAAAATTTTAATATTCCCACTACTGGGGTTATTACAATATTCTATGTATTGAAAATTAAAATTAATTATAAACCTAAATTAATTAACACACAAAGCATAAAAAAAATAAATGCAGAAACATCAAACCCTAAAATCTAAACACAGTTTAGAATCCATGGATCTTCTATTTGATTTCTAGATATCTAGCAGTGACCTCATCAATCGTCAATTGGATTCCAAAAGGAAAACACCAAAAAAATACAGAAATCACATTAGCCAAATGAGTAAAATAACAAAATAATAATTAAAGGAAATTAAATTGAAAAGGAAATAAAATAATAATTAAAGCAAATTAAATTCAAAAGAAAATCAAAAGACAGGAGAAAATGGAAGTAAGATGTTATGCATATGCTCTTGGATGGCCCCTTAGATTGAGATTGTCACCATTTTGAGAATTAACTCTGCATTTATTGATCTTTGGACTTTTGAAAAAAAAAAAGCGTACTTTTTTTTGCAGTGAAGAAAAAAAATTTTTATGTGATTTTTAGGGTTTCTACATAGTCTAGAGCCCAGGCCTCACTCAAGCAGTCTCTGGCTTTTTAAAGCAGAGACCTGCGAACGGACTTCCTCCATTCAAGGAACTGATGCTATCTCTCAATTTTCAAAAAAATTTATGTGTTTTGAACAAGTAAAACCATAATTATCTTTTAATAAAATATTCAAAATTAATTTTCAACCAATTAGTAAATAGAAAAATACTAAAAACTGACCGAATATATTGCAAAATTGAAAATATTATGTAATACCGATTGGCATTTTGCTAATGCCAATCAACATTAAGCAAATTTCGGTCAGCATTAGGCAAATGTCGATTGGCATTAGGCAAATGTTGGTCAACATTAGCTAAATGCTGATTGGCATTTTGCTTATGCAGCTCGAAAAAGAAAATTTTTTAAAAAACAACACTTCTAAAATCATGATTTTGCAATTAGGTCCAAAAGACATTACAATTTAGTCCTTGAAATCTCAAATTTCAATGCTAGATATCAATTTCTCAATTAATTTTTCATCATAGAGGCTTTCGTCGCACTATGCATAATTACATCGCGAAATTTGGTGCTTACAAGGCCCGTTAGTCTTTAGGCTCACTTTAAATTAAAACATATAGATTCAGATCATTTAATTAAAATCAATGTAGATTAAACTAACTTAGGGATTATGAATTTAAATGAATGCATTGTTTACATATATTTTTCATGACTAGTTTGCATGGAGTTGATTATTTTAAATAAGGGTTTATATGAAATTGCATGTAAATAGAGGGTAAGATAGTAATTCATAAAGTAATTCTAAATGAACACAATACTAAAAGAAGTTGGTATTCTGTATCTAGAACCTCCTAGTTGTGGTGCTGGCTTTCATTTAGAGAATCGAGTACCACCATTTTTCAATTTGTCCCAGTTATTATCCTAGGTGATGACTCTTCATCTCCACGCCATGTCTTTGTGATAGTGGTTAATGTGTTCTCTAGAGCCCTAACCTCAAACAGTGTCACGATTGCTAAGATCTTAGGCGCGTACTAAACCCTGCCATCTACAATTTCTATACGATGTGATGAATTGATTATTTTTCACAGTAATTATTTCTGAAAAATGCTTATCAGTTTGGAGCTCTTAGTCTCTTATTTTCATTCAATCTTCATCTAGTCACAGTTATAAGAGTTTATTTTCTTTCAAACATGACATTCATAAGCATCGTTAGAGTGGTTTTAATATGGATATATATGTAGCTTAAAAAGATTGATTGATTATGTTCTCTCATTATCTACCTTGAGTGTTACGTTAATATGATTTTATATTAAGTCCGCAAATTTTATTAAAATTAAATAAGATGACAACTTCTAACTTCTAGTGAAGTCATGCTTAATATTTTATTAATGTACATGTTAATTTCAATTTTTTTTAATTTATTTCAAAAGAATGATAAAGCATCATAGATTTTTAATAGAGAAAGAATAGTTGGAAAAAATAAAGTGAGATGTGACTTCATCATTTTTTTTCACTTTATAGAAAAAACACAAGCTATTATCAAATAAACATTAAAGATCAAATGTTAGACTTAAGACTCATAAATGGAGAAAATTGAAAGTTTAATATTATTTTTTGAAATTGGCCAATATTTAATGTCAGCTAAGTTAGCATTATTAATTCAAATAGGAAACATTAGAAAACAAGTTTGCTGGGATTTAATTCCACTGACATGCCACTACATGTGACTATAGAAACATAATTGTAGAACATTAAACTTCATCATCACACATTAAAAAGTAAATTTAGATTTTTCAACACTAATTCAAATTGTCAAGGTTTGAAAATAATTTAGCTTTAGTCCTTTTGATCCAAGCTAACTTTGTGATTGTTAGCAAGTCACCAATTTCCTATGTGACATGTGTAATTTATCATATATTTTAGTTGAATTTTAATGAATTTTTGGATGACCAATTAGCTATAATTGGGTAGAAATTAAGATTTATCTTTTTTTATAGCTTCTTTGTTTATGATTTTATTGTTTTGAATTTAATTTCCATTAAATTATGATTTTTTTATTAAATATTAATAAATATTTCCCTTCTTGTAGGAAAGTTTAGAAAGGAACTCCAAAATAATCAAGGATTGGTGTGGCGTGGCATGCGTCATGGCACACTTGTGCCCATGTCATGTTCTGGAAGCTAAAATAAAGCAGTATAGCTTGAGACATAGGATGACAGAAGCCATGTCCATCTAAGCAATCTAAAGAATCATAAGAAGAGAAACACCACTTAGAGCACGACATGATGGAAGCCATGTCATATAATGAAGGATGTGACACCACTTCCATCATCTCGTGTTTGAAGCCATGTCAAGCTAAGAAAATTTCTTAAACAATAGAAGTTGAAGAATTCAAGTGCAAATAGGTTTCTATGAGACCTAGCTTATAAAAAGGGGATTCTAATTCGATTTGAGGGATTCATTCCCTACTTTCGAAAGACACAAAAAAACACTTAACAAGATTAAAGAATGAGGATTTGTGAAAGATTCAAGAACAATTAATATTTCTTCCTCTTCATCTTTTACTTTTTTTTATAATGTTTATGTTTATTGCAACAACTATAAGTGGCTAAACTCTCTTTACGGTTTGGATTTGCATAGCTATTCTACTATTTCTTTGGATCTTTATTTCCTTTCAATGAATTAATTTTTAGTCAATTTTACAAGTTGTGCTTTATGTCTTGTATTTGATTTTAGGCTTGATTATATACATTTTTTTTGGGTAAATTAGAGATAATGAAAGTTACATGATTTATCGACTTATAGACTTGTAAAACTTAAGAACCTCGATCATAAAAGTAGATAAATCCTTTAGGGAATAATAAATTACTAAGGAACTTAATGAACCCTAGTTCATTGACATGACCATGAAAATAGGCTAAAATTAACTTTGGTATTCTTAGATAAACTCGAAAGAGACTCTAGGTATTTTGAGTGATTTACCCTTGATTGAGTTAGTAAATTGAATTATGAATTGATCCAATAAATCAAGTGGTAGCTAGTGAAGCAAATCCAGACTCTAGTTTCCAACCATTGAATTTTAATTTTAATATTTCAAATTTACAAAGTTTATTCTTGCTTGTTAGTTTTCTTTATTTCATTCTAATAATTATTTTTTTTAGCTTGTGGAGATAAATTTAAGGCTAGTACTTGGTATCAATCTCCTCGTGGGAACAATTCTCATACTTGAATCTATACTACTTATAGCAAATCGTGCACTTACAGAATTTACCTAACAAGTTTTTGGTGTCGTTGTCGGGCATATTGGCAATACCAATATTAGCGTACTTTTTATTTCCACTAGACTAACATTTTTATTTTTATTTTATTTAATTTTCTTTACTTTTTTCTTTTGAGGTACTTGATTCTTGTTTATGCAAACAAGGTCAAAACAACTTGAATTAGAGAAAGTAAATCCAAAAATTGAAAAGTTTTACAAAAAGAATAGGAAGGAAAAAAGGGAAAAAGAGAGAAGAATGGTTGACCAAGTAGCATAAGGAGCTTAAGCTAGGGTTTTAGAAGAATATAGGGTACCAAGCCTCACTGGAAGCCAAAATTGCATTGTGAAACCAACCATTGACGCTAATAACTTTAAAATCAAGCCTTTATATATACAAATGGTTTGATAATATCAATTCAATAAACTACCATCAGAATATCATAATGCCCATCTAGCATTTTTCCTTGACATTTGTGATACTTTCAAGATCAATGGAGTGAGCACAGATGCTATTCACCTCCGATTATTTCCATTCTCATTGAAGGACAAGGCAAAATTATGGTTAGGGTCATTACCTCCAAATTCCATTAGTACATGGGATACACTTTCTAATGCCTTTCTCACCAAGTATTATCTGCCTGGAAAGACTACCAAGTATCGCCAAGACCTTGCTGGATTTAGGCAGTAGCCTAGTGAATCTATCTATCATGCTTGGGAAAGATTTAAAGATCTATAAAGACATTGCCCTCACCATGGCATTTCGGATTGGCTTCTCAGGTAGACTTTTTACTAAGGATTTTCTAAGTCTTATCAATTGCCATTGATGCTACTGCTCATGGGTCTTTTATGAGAAAAATGCCTAATGATGCATATGCACTCTTAGAGAAGATGGTGTCAAATAATTGTCAGTGGCATGGGGAGAGGAATTAGCTAAGGAAAGCAGCATGAGTGCATAAGGTTGACAACTTAATCATGGTAAATTTTAAATTAGACTCCCTCACAAAACAGTTACAAAAGCTTAATTTTCTAGGTTATCCATCATGGGTGCTATCTTGTGAAGTGTGTGGAGAAGGACATCCTATTACAAAATTTCAATAAGGTGACTTTTACTCCCAAGGCTGCTTAATTGAACAACTCAATGCCTTGAATAATTTTAATGGTAAACCTCAAGGAAATCCATATTTCAACACTTACAACCCTAGATGGAGAAACCACCTAAATTTCTCGTAGTCAAACCAAGGAGGAAACCAAGCTTTAAACTCAAATTAAGGGTATAAAACTCCACCTCCACCAGCGTTTTAATAAAAGAATTCTTATCCTCAAACTAAACCCAAATCAAACCTCAAGATAATGATGGAGAATTTCATCCAATCACAAGACAAGGTAATGCAAATAGTTCAAGCAACTCTAAAGAAGCATGAGGAAATAATGGAGCAATTAGCCACACATAATAAGATGCTAAACCACCAAATAGCATCTCAAGCAAGTTCCTTAAATTTTTGCCAGATGGGTCACTTTCCAAGCCAACCTAAAAATCCAAAGGAGCACGCAAAAGCTATAACCTTAAGGAGTGGGAAATAATTGCCTGAAGTTGAACACAAAAGTGAGGAACCAAGAGATGAGCCAAAATAAGTTCAAGTTGAAAGTGAACCAAAGAGTAATGAGCTCGAGCCTAAGCCAACAAGTACGCCTTGCTTACCATTCCCTCAAAGGATGAATAATGGAACGCTTGACAAGAAATTTCAAAAAGTGTTAAAGGTGTTCAAGTAACTCAACGTCACCATTCCCTTCTTAGAGGCAGTCACTCAAATGCCCAAATACGCCAAATGCCTTAAAGATATCATATCCAATAAGAGGAAGTGGGATCATCATGAAACTATACAAATGAATGAGGAATGTAATGCTGTCATTAGAAATAAGGTTCCTCCAAACCTTAAGGATCCATGGAGTATCACTATACCTTGTGCAGTTGGTAAATTGTTTATTAGTAGAGCACTTTATGATCTAGCAGCTAGTGTAATTCTAATGCCTCTATTTTTGTGCAAGAAATTTAATATAAGAGAGCCTAAACCCACTAATATTTTCTTGTAACTAGCTAACAGATCCATAGTTTATCCTAAAGGAATCTTAGACGATGTACCTATAAAATTTGGGGAATTCTATGTGCCTTGCAACTTTATGATCCTAGAGATGGAAGAAGACCTTTAAATCCCAATAATTATATGGTGGCTTGCTATAGCTAGAGCAATAATTGATGTCAAAAGGGGTAAAATCAAGCTTGAAGTTTGGAAAGAAGTAGTGGAGTTTGATGTCTTCAAGATGGCATAAGATAAGTAGAGTTTGGTTTTTAGAAAATAGCACCCTCAAGATCCACTAGAAGTTTGTCTAGTGCATGAAGTTGAGTTCGATGAAGAAGCTTATGAGGTAGTTGCATTTAATAACACTTTGAATGCACAATTAACACTTTCACATCATTAACCTCAAAGGTACAAACCCTTACCTCGTGATTTATGTTCTATAAATGGTTTGAAGGAGGAAGATGCACCTAAGGTTAAGCTTAAACAGCTCCCTTTCGATTTAAGGTATGCTTTTCTAAGACCAAACTCTACTTATCCCATTATTATTAATGATGAATTGAATGATGAAAAAAGTTGATAAGTTGCTTATAAGAGTTAGAGATTATTGGAACAATATTGGATACACCATTGATGACTTGAAAGGGATTAGCCTTTCTTTTTGCATGTATAGGATACATTTAGAGCAAGGATGTAATCCTTCCATTGAACATAAACATAGATTAAATCCTAACATGAAAGAAGTGGTTAAGAAATAGATCATGAAATTTCTTGGTACAGGAATCATATATCTAATTTCAGATAGTAATTTTGGATAGCCTTAAATAGTTGTGTTAGGACAGCAAAGAGATAAATATACTTATGTTATTTATTATGTTAGTCACACTCTTAATGAAGCTTAATTAAATTATACTACAATTGAAAAAGAGCTTGTAGTTGTGATTTTTGCAATTGATAACTTTCATTCTTATTTGACAGGTAGTAAGGTGATTGTCTTTACCGATAATGTTGCCTTAAGGTATCTTCTTTCAAAGAAAGATGTAAAGCCACGCCTCATCAGATGGATTCTTCTCCTTTAAGAATTCGATTTAGAAATAAAAGATAAAGTTGGGGCTAAAAATGTTATATCAAACCACCTCTCAAGGTTAGAGCTGTTGGATAAAGAGACTGAACTTCCCATTGATGATTACTTCATAAGAGAGCAACTCACGCAAATCAATAGTTTAACACCTTGGTACACTGACTTTGTGAACTATTTAGTTTATGGCATTTTGCCTCCCAATTGCTCCTACCAACAAAAGAAGAAATTATTTTCGAATGTCAAACATTATTATTAGGAGGAACCTCTTCACTATAAGAGATATGGAGATGGGCTGATAAAAAAATGCTTACTTGAAGAGGAAGTCAAAGACATATTTTTTCATTATCATTCCCTTGCATATGGAGGATATTTTAATTCCACTAAAACAATAGCAAAAGTACTTCAATATGGATTCTACTAGCCAACTCTCTTCCAATATGCTAGAGACTTTGTGCTGAAGTATGATAGATGTCAAGAAACAGGCAACATAGGAAGGTGTAATAAGATGCCTTTGAATGGTATTTTAGAGGTTGAGATCTTTGATGTGTGGGGGTTAGATTTCATGGGACCATTCCTAAGTTCTTATGGAAATAAAATTATTTTAGTGGGAGTGGACTATGTCTCCAAATAGGTGGAAGCAATATCATCTCCAACTAATAATGCTAAGGTTGTGACAAGATTCTTGCACAAGAACATATTTTTAAGGTTTGGAACATGAAGGGCAATCATTAATGATGGTGGCTCATAGTTTTGTAACCATTAGTTTGAGAATTTACTAAAAAATTATGGTGTCACTTAAAAAGTTACAACCCTTTACCATCCATAAACTAGTGGCCAAGTAGAGATTTTCAATAGAGCAATCAAAAATGTAATTGAGAAGACAGTAAATACCTCCAAAAAAGATTAGTCCTCTAAACTTGATAATGCTTCATGGGCATATAGGACTGCATTTAAAGCTCTTATTGGTACCTCTCCCTTTCGTTTGCTTTATGGGAAATCATGTCATATGCCTGTGGAATTATAGCATAAAGGATTTTGGGCTACCAAATTCCTCAATTTTGATTTACAAAGAGCTGGTTAAAAAAGTTGCTTCAGATGAATGAGCTTGAGGAATTCAAGCTCAACTCCTATGAAAATGCTAAAATTTACAAAGAAAGGACCAAAAAGTGGCATGACAAGCACATCTTAAAAAAGGAATTTAAAGAATGAGATTAAGTGCTCTTATTCAATTCAAGGCTTAAACTTTTTCCTGGAAAATTGAAATCCATGTGTTCAGGTCCCTTTTTAGTCCAACAAGTATTCCCTAATAGTGCTATTGAGGTTTAGAGCAAGGAGACTGGAGCATTCAAATTCAATGAGGAAAGACTTAAGATTTATTTCAACAATGAAAGTGTTCCAGCCAGTGCTTCATGTGCACTTCTCAATGTCCTTTGAGTTCATGAAAAGGAAGTCAAGCTTGCAACTTTAAATAATCACTAATTGGGAGGCAACCCAATGTCATCCTAGCATTTTTTTTCATTTTTTTATGAGTTTTTTTTCTTATTATTTTTTCTTTCATTTAGCTTAATTTTCTTCTGCTTTTCAATTAGGTGCATTGAGCATTACAAGACAAGGTTAGTTAGCTCAAAAATGCCAACTCAAAGTGGGACACACCATGGCATATGACATGATGAAAGTCATGCCAAGGTATGCATTTTTTCCCTTTAAATTGGCAAACTAACACATGGTTTCATGCATGGAATGATACAAGTTGTGTCTTATCAGATTGTGACATAACTTATAACATGACATCTATCATGTTGTGTCCAATTTTAAAGATTCTTTTCTTTCTTCAGCAGATCGTTGCATAGGTTGTTGCATGGCATGTATCATCTCGTGTCGAGCTCCTATTAGCATCGTCAAAATGACACCAACAATGACATGGGAACCGTCATCTTGTGTCAACATATCTGATAGTTTTTTTTTAAATAAATAAATAAATTTTTCTCTACTCCTATTACCCTAATGCTGACACATAATCCTTTTATATTCCTCTCTTATTCTTTTTTATTTTCCTTCTTACACTCATTTTCTTCTCTATTCAACCTTTCTTCTTTTATTTTTATTATTCTAAATTCTTCTCTTTTTCTTCACCATCCCCACCCCTCATCCTTATTAATTTCACCACATAATATATTTACCATAGGAAAGTCAAAACCCATATCAAAGAAGACAAATCCTCCTCTTAACAAGCGATTACACATGATGACAAACACGGTTTTGCCACCCTCTACTCACCGACCATCATCTTCATGCCAACAAGGTTTGAAGGCACCCACACATCACCTCCTTTAATTCCCTACTAAGGATCAACAAGATAGGTGTGCTACTCTCTACTCTTTACCCATTCATCCCACATATAAGATAGTTTATTATGATTTAGGTGTGATTGGGTTGAGTGAACTTATTTTGGATATGTTAGATCGGTCTAAGTAGGGTGGTCTGCTTAGCATTGATCAACCCATTCTTTGTGAATTATTTGTTGAGTTTTTAACCACCACTTTACAAAGAGCCTTATTGATTATAATAAGCTTGAGTTTGTTCAATTTCATTTGGGTAGGAAGAGCTTTCAATTTACTTTAACTAAGTTTGCTGAACATTGTGGATTTTATGACCCTATGTTTATTACTAGCCCTAAAATTGATTGCAATTTATTTGATTTTGGTTATGAGAGTCCCAAAGCCTTTTGGTTAGAAATCATTTATGCTCATGCTCATGGAGGCTCAACATTGTGTGGAGGCTCATATGTCACTATGTTTGCGAAAAATTTAGGTGTGTTTGACTAATGCTCTAATCTTATTCAGATTTCCACTATGCTTCCATTTAATCTTACTGTGATGAAAAAAAAATTTCTTGTTTTAATTGTGAGATGCATGATATATACCTATTAAGCATGATGTTGACATTCATTCTGGTGATGATGAGGCAGATCGATTTCAGCCTGTCCATGTACCACCTCCTTTGCATGCAGCAGGTCCTTTGTCATCTCCTTTAGCACCCACCATTTATGCCACTTTATAGTATCATTCTTCTTTACTGCATTGGCTTGTCAAAGGTGTCTCTAGTCTTTGCCAGCTTTATGGTCTTCCTTTACCTCCTCGTGAAAGGAAATGGTTATGCAACAATTAAGTGTGGTGAGCACATGCCTTAGATAAGGTGAAATTTCAAAAATTTCACTTGCATAACCCTTCATCACATTAAGATTTCCATTCCTATAGATCCATTTTTCATTTTACATATAGATAAACTATAAATCAATATATAAAACAACAACCTAGGAAGTCTAAGTTTAAGAATGCTTACAATCTGCTAAGTTTGATATGGACCACAAGTATTTTAAAAACTTTGGATTCTTTATTTCAACTTTTAAATCAAATGCTTAGCCTCCCAAATTTTAGGCCTCTAGCTTAAAACACCAAAGCTTCACTAATCACCTTCTTGCCTTAATTTGGTTAGTAGCAAGTGCCCTCTCAAATGACCTTAAAAATCTTGCACTAATTTAATCTCCTTGTAAGAACACTAGGGTTTTTGTTTACCAAATGTTGTTTCTATTTTTTGTGTCTCTTTATCTTCTTTATAAACTTCTTAGGCCATATATATAGAGAAAGCAACCACCTCATGGCATCATCTATGACATCATAAGTAAACCTCTTGACATCATCCATGGCATCATAAGCAAACCTCTTGACATCATCCGTGACATCATAAACACACCTCTTAACATCATCAATGACATCATAAGAAAACTTCTTGACATCATTTATGACATCATAATCATGCAAATTGATATAGTAAGTATACAATTTGTATAAGTAACTCACTAGTGTATAAAGAAGAATGTAGAAAATACATCTCATGTATAATGTCTACATTCATTCTTTACACTTAATCATGTAACCTAATCCTTATATTTGCCTTAGTCAAATTTATACACATAAGAGATAATGTGTGCCTAACATTATAAATTAGCCATGGTCAATATTTTACACTTAAGTGATAATGTGTGACACACATGGCAGGCCTAATAAGCCAAGCTTAATACTTATCATGCCCATAGTCAATATTATCCACATAAAGGATAAGGCATGCCTAACATGACAATTTTGACCAAGTCATGTTCACATGGATTTGGGCTTAGAAATTGGCCAACATTTGGCCGAAGCCTAATCCATTATACAAATGGGCCTAGATTAGGTTCATGAGCTTTCTCATTATTTTGCATTAACCTTTGGTCCAAAACTCTTTATGCCTAGGCCCAAACTCTTGGGCCATTAATCCATGTCTAAATAAAAACAACATATATATTATTAATTTAATACTTTAATTAATATCTCATATTAATTAAGTATAAATTAATAATTAAACCCTTTACTTGAATTGGATTTCATGATATGTTAGAATCATTGCTTAAAGCATAAATCCAATTCCATTAATCTTAATTATTTGATTAAACACTTTAATTAATAATTAGATTAATATTGATAATGATTTGGTGAAACTCTTTTAGCTGTGACTTACTAGGTTCATGTTTAATTAGCAATGAGAAGATAATATCAACACTTGATATTATTTGAAACTCCTTTTAAGTCTAAATGTGAAAATCCCAATTATGCACATTTAGTTATCATAAGTTGTGAGTGACCCCCAACATCAATATCACAACTACCCAATTAGAAATTAATGCATGTATTGATTCACATGAACCCTTTAGTCATAATTACCGTACACTAAAATCCCTTCATTATAAGATCCTGATATGGCCTAGAGTCATGGTTTAGTCAAACTCTAATAATTATATCATATGACCTCATCTCAAGTTCTATTCTTAATAAAATATGACCAACACTGAAACTCTTTTAGTTTTTGTCATATTTGTCCTAGTCAGGAACTTATTGATAATAAAATAACTTAAATAGCATAGGATCTTATCCCAGTTCAATCTAAGCAATGAATCCTATCTTGGCTTAACACTCATCCCTACACTTAACCTACTAGAGCCACCACACACTATATACCCATGTATGATTAACATATGTATGTAAGTGATAATAAACCCTAACCACTTAAATGTGGATGGTCATGTTACCCTAGGTCAAAGGACTATATACATCATTATGACCTATATTATGATTGTTGACTATAAGTGAATATCCATGCAATCCTAAATCTAATGTCATGTTTGATCCACCCATCACGTGTCTATTTTGATATCTTATGTCTAGTATTATAAGACTCACTATCTCTCACTATTAGTATCACATACTAATCAAGGAAAATAGCCAAAGGTGATAGTCTAATTAATATTACCCAAATATTAATTAATCAACCATGAACAGTTTTATAGCATGTATACTAAATAAATTTATAAATCATATTATCAACTCTTGATAATAAATTTATTTAACATTATGCTAATGGATAAATATTCAATTAAATAAATACTTTAAATAATATAATATTATTTTATTGCCATTTAGGATAATTTAAAATGTGAAATATATGATTGGCCTTTACAGCATACCACCTATGCCAACAATCTACCACTTGCACTAGAGCCAATCACTATAGTATTTTAGACCCATCTTCTCAAGATGTCAATCCAGCTGTAGTTATGTTAATGCTTTAGTAAGTGGATCAATAACATTTTTAGTTGAAGCTATCTTTTGCAAGACGATATTTCCTTTTCCAATAAGTTCCTTGATAATATGAAAACATCTTTCTATGTGTTTGGATTTTTTGTGAGACCTTGGTTCCTTTTCCAAAGCAATGGCTCCATTATTGTCGTAATAAAGAGGAATCAAGGACTCAATGGAAGGAACAATTCCAAGCTCAGTAATGAACTCCTTAATCCAAACAGCCTCTTTAGTAGCATTTAATGTAGCTATATACTCAGCTTTTGTAGTGGAATCAATTGTGATACCTTGTTTAGAACTCTTCCAGCTCACTGCTCCTCCATTACAAATAAACACAAACCTAGAGATAGACTTTCTATTATCTATATCTAATTGGAAATCAGAATCTATAAAACCATTTATTTGTACCTTCAGAAGTTAAGACTAAATCTTTAGGCCTTCTCAAGTACTTAAAGATTGGCTTAACAACTATCTAGTGTTCCATACCTGGGTTGGATTGAAACCTGCTAGTCAAACTAATAACATAGGCAATACCAAGCCTAGTATACAACATAGTGTACATCAAGCTTCCTATAGCCGAAGCATAAGGAACTTTAGCCATTTGCTCAATTTCATTGGGTGTTTTATGTGACATACCCTTGGATAAATGGATACCATACCTAAATGGTAACAATTCTCTCTTGGAATCAAGTATGTTGAACTTCTTTAACACCATTTCAATTCAATCATCGAGTGATTGAATGGTTTATTAATTAAGATAGTTAAACATGGTCATTATGTATGAAAAATTTAATTCTTGCAACCTAAGCATGATCCAAAAGATTGAATTTGAGCATGAAATTGGTAGATTAAGCATACTTTAACAAAAAAAATCTCTCTTTTCTTAAATAAAAGTAATGCTTAATTCTAAATTTTTACATATTTCTAAATCTACTCCAATGTTGTAATTAGAGTAAGAGTATCCAAAGAACCCACTTAGTAGTATCCACACTTAATAATACGAGAATGACAAAAGATTACTAAGAGTGGGAGATCGAATTTGAAAGATAAAAGGGATGAGATTGAGTGTAAGATGCACTCATTAAATAAAAGAAAAGATGTTATAAAATGGAGTGTAAAATGCATTCATAGCCATTTTTTTTTCTCCTAAAGTCACATTCATTAGATTTCAAATAGGTTATATGCTTGGGTTATTATTAATAAATCATTCATTCATGTTATATATTTTTTTATTATATTCTTTAGTAAACATATTTCAGTCTCGGTGTTGTTGACTTGCATATCTTAGAAGTTGTAACTCTTCGGTTATGATTGAGCCAGAGTTTAATGTTTAAATATGATTTTTGCTTGAGGACAAGCAAAGCTTTAGTATGGGGGAATTTGATATGTGCAATTTATCACATGTTTTAGTTGAATTTTAATGAATTTTGGGATGATCAATTAGCTATAATTGAGTAGAAATTAAGATTTATCTTCATTTATATATTTGTTTAGGATTTTATTATTTTGAATTTAATTTTCATTAAATAATGAGTTTTTATTAAATATTAATAAATATTTCCCTTCTTATAGGAAAGTATGGAAATGAACTCTAAAATAATCAAGGACTGGTGTGGTGTGGGATGTGTCATGGCATGCTTATGCCCATGTCCAATTCTAGAAGCTGAAATAAAGCAGTGTGGGTTGAGATACGGGATGAAAGAAGTTGTGTTCCCATATGAGCAATCTAAAGAATCACGAGAAGAGCAACACGACATGATGGAAGCCATGTCGTATAATGAAGGACATGACATCACCTCCATCATCCCGTGTCAAAAGCCTTGTCGAGCTGAGAAAATTTCCTAAACAATAGAAGTTAAAGAACTCAAATGCAAATAGGTTTCTATAAGACTTAGCTTATAAAAGGGGATTCTAATTAGATTTGAGGGATTCATTTCCTACTTTTGAAAGAAAAAAAAGAAAAAACACTTAACAAGATTAAAGAAGGAGGATTTGTGCAAGATTCAAGAATAATCAATATTTCTGCTTTGTCGTCTTTTACTTTTTTTATCATATTTATGTTTATTGTCACAACTATGAGTGGCTAAAGTCTCTTTAGGATTTGGATTTACATAGTTAGTTTACTATTTATTTGGATCTTTATTTTCCTTCAATGAATTAATTTTTAAGTCAATTTTACAAGTTGTGCTTTATGTCTTATATTTGATTTTAGGCTTGATTAAATACATGTTTTTGGTTAAATTAGAGACAATGAAAGTTTCATGATTTATTAGCTCATAGACTTATAAAAATTAGGAACCTCGATCACGAAAGTAGATGAATCCTTTGGGGAATAATAAATTGTTAAGGAACTTAATGAACCTTAGTTAATTGGCGTGACCATGAAACTAGGCTGGAATTAACTTTGATATTCTTAGATGAACTCGAAAAAGACTCTAGGTATTTTGAGTGATTTACCTTTGATTGAATTAGTATATTGAATTATGAATTGATCGAGTAAACCAAGTGGTAGCTAGTGAAGCAAATCCAAGCTCTAGTTTCCAACCATCAAATTTTAATTTTTATACTTTAGATTTAGAAAGTTTATTCTTGCTTGTTAGTTTTATTTATTTCATTCCAATAATTATTATTTTGTTAGCTTGTGGAGATAAATTTAAGGCTAGTACTTGGTATTAATCTCCTCGTGGGAACGATACTCATACTTGAATCTATACTACTTGTAGCAAACCGTGCACTTGCGAAATTTGCCTAACAAGTTTTTGGTGTCGTTGCCTGGGAGATTGGCAATACCAATATTAGCGTACTTTTTATTTCTACTAGACTAACACTTTTATTTTTGTTTTATTTAATTTTCTTTACTTTTTTCTTTTTAGGTACTTGACTCTTGTTTATGCAAAAAAGATCAAGACGTCTTGAATTAGAGAAAGTAAATCTAAAAATTGAAAAATTTTGCAAAAAGAATAGGAAGGAAAAAAAGGAAAGAGAGAGAAGAATGGTTGACGAAGCAACATAAGGAGCTCAAGCTAGGGCTTAAGAACAATATGGGGTACCAAGCCTTACTGGAAGCCAAAATTGCATTGTGAAGCCAACCATTGACGCTAATAACTTTGAAATCAAGTCTACATATATATAGATGGTATCATAATATCAATTCGGTGGACTACCATCAGAAGATCCTAATGCCCATTTAGACTCTTTCCTTGACATTTGTGATACTTTCAAGATCAATGGAGTGAGCACAAATGCTATTCGTCTCTAGTTATTTCCATTCTCATTGAGGCACAAGGCCAAATTATGGTTAGGGTTATTGGCTCCAAATTCCATCACTACGTGGGATACACTTTCTAAGGCCTTTCTCACCAAGTATAAGAAATGCAACATGTTTTCTTACATACAATATATTTAAATTCTTTATTATTCATGTACTTCAATGTGTTGCAACAAAAATTCTATCTAATTAGTTTTACCAACCCTTAAAATAAATTATGGGATAAATAAGAATTCTCTAATATTATGCTGCAAGAATAGTAACTTGAAACTCAAACTAATGTCATGCCGTTAACACTAAAGAAGAATGTTATATGTATCAATATGTGTACTTTTCTTTTTAATATATGGACTAAATATTATATAATATTGCATTTCTTGTCAAATTTTCAGAAGTTTATGAATGGTGTTACGAATTGATTATTTTTCTCGATAAGTGTTTTTGAAAAATATTTATCAGTTTGGAGCTCTTAGTCTCTTATTTTCTTTCAATCTTCAACTGGACATAGTCATAGGTTCTTACCTTGTTTCAAACTTGACATGCATAAGCATCGTTAGAATGGTTTTAATATGGATATATCTATTACTCATAAAGAGTGTGTGATTATATTCTCTCATTGTCTGCCTTGAGTATTGCGTTAATATGATTTTATATTAAGACTACAAAATTTATTAAAATTCAATAACATGACAGCTTCTAACTTCTAGTGAAGTCATGTTTAATATTTTATTAATGTACAAGTTAATTTCAATTTTTTTTAGTTTATTTCAAAAGAACGATAAAGCATCATAGGTTTTTAATAGAGAAAGACTAATTGGCAAAAATAAAGTAAGATGTGACTTCCATCATTTTTTTTGTACTTCATAGAAAAAACATAAGCTATTATCAAATAAACATTGAAGATCAAACGTTACACCTAAAGCTCATATGTGGGGAAAATTGAAAGTTTAATATTATTTTTTGAAATTGGGCAACATTTAATGTTACTTAAGTTAGCGTTATTAATTCAAATAGGAAACATTAGAAAACAAGCATGCTGGGATTTAATTCCACCAACATGCCATTACATGTGACTATAAAAAGATGCTTATAGAACATTCAACTTCATCATGGCACATTAAAAAGTAAATTTATATTTTTTGACACTAATTCAAAATGACGAGGTTCAAAATATTTTTAGCTTTGGTCCTTTTGATCAAAGCCAGTTTTGCGATTATTAGCATGTCACCAATTGTCTGTGCTCATGACTTCAGCACACCAACTCCATCACAAGAACCATATCCTGGACTATTTGATTATTTGGACAAATGCGCCAAATGCATTACACTAAGCTGTGGAATGGAGATTTTCAAGTAGATGTTTGAGAATGGTGTCCCTACTAGTTTTTGTTGCACTGAACTCATAAGGATGGGAAAAGGTTGTCATGATAAAATGGTAGAGTATATCACCCATGGACCACAGTTTCAATCACATTTACTTCAGTACTTAGCAAGAGGAGGAGAAGTGTACAAAAGTTGCACACTGTAGCGTTACACCTAGCTCTTTGAATCAAAATTGAAATGCCACACTTTTTCTTGATCTATATTTTATATGTATGAGCTGCGTGCTGAATAAGGTTTTGTGTTAAAAAGTAAATTGAAATAATTGTAATATGAAATCTGGATTAAAAATTACTAATATTGTAATTAAAGTTGAATTAATGTTCAATATAATATTAGCTCCTCAATTTTTGCTCTTTGCATACTGTTTTTGTTTGAATCAATATTTTATATCTACATCGTATTTATGTACCCAACTAACCTATCTAAAATATTCTTTCGTTCAATGGTATAAAATTATGTCAATTTAGATATTAAGTTATTAGGCTTGTGTATAACGCTTTGCCGTGCTAGGAACTTACTTAAGTTATCCGAAAAATCTTAAAAAATTTAAGAATCTATTATATAGTAAATCAAAGTTAAAAAAACTCAGAGAGATTATTGAGGCTGAGAAGTGATGATTTTCATTAAGCTAATGAGTGTTAAATACACAAGATACAATAAGATATAAATACAACTGCAGCTATATGATAAGATCATATATCAAATACAATGATGCTTAACCAAATACTGTTATACTAGTTTAGCCCGACACTCCCCCTCAAGCTGATGGTTTATAGCTCTTAACTGAAGCTTGGACAAGAATTGAAGAAACTATTTTCTTGGAAGAGGTTTCGTCATGATGTCTTCTAATTTATCAGCAGTCGAAAAAATAGAAACAGTGAGTGGGTGTTGTTGAACTTGCTAGCGAACGAAGTGGAAGTCCACTTCAACATAGCTTGTTTGAGCTTGAAAAATGGGATTGGAAGACAGAAATATGGTGCCGATGTTATCACACTAGACATAAGGTGGATGCAGAAGCGTAACACAAAGCTAATACAACAATAATTTTGGCCATTTAATCTCAATAGAAATATCAGCCATCTCTTTGAACTCGGATTCAGTTGATGATCGTGGGACTGTCTGCTGCTTCTTGGAATTCCAAGCAATTATGTTTTTGCCAAAAAAGATGAGATAACCGCTAGTTGACTCCCTATCATCCGGACTGCCTTCCCAGTCTGCATCACTAAATTCCATTAACTTCATTGGTGTAGATTTTGTAATCAGTAAACTCTGATTTGAAGTTCCTTGAAGGTAACGAATAACTCGCTTAAGAGCTTGAAGATGTATGTGGTCAGCTTGTGCACATACTTGCATAATTCATTGGCCGAATAAGACAAGTTAGGTCCAGTGAGAGTAATGTACTGTTGACTACCATATGACATGCGAAAATGGGTTGCCTCATTAGCATTCAGCAAATCACCTTCATATTTGGACAGAGGGGCTCCTGAGATTATAAGTGTTGGTAGAGACTTACAGTTTTACATGCTAAAATATTTTAGGATGTCATAAACGTAAAATTGTTGAGACAATAAAATGCCATTGTCATGAGAATGTAATTGAACCCCAAGGAAATAGTGTAGCACTCCCAAATCTCAAAGAAGCCGTTGATAGCTTGTCAATCACAATTTGCAAAAATATTGAGCCATTGCCTATTAACACAACATCATCTATGTATAACAAGAGAAACCACCTGTGGGAGTTCTTTTGATACAAAAATAGAGAAGGATCAATATTGGATTTCTTAAACCTAATGGATATAAAAAAAAAAAAAAAAAACTCAGCTTGTTGTACATAGTTTAAATTCGCTTAAATGATGTGGTGAATGCCTTAAAAACACACGTGTTAAAAAAAAAAACCCAATGGATTATATGTAATGGGATTAGAGAAAACATATATTAAAACAATGATATAATGATCATTTTTTGTAAAAAAAAAAAGACAATAAGAGTTCTTAAATGTTTGATTTTGAAACTATATGGAGGTTAATATTCGATTTTGAAATAAGAGATTTTGAAATGTCAATTACGTCTAATTTTATGGAGATTAATGTCATTTGCTCTTATAGAAGATAAGGGTATAATGGTCATTTTTGCAAAAAAGTCAACAAAAGTCCTTAAGTATTCAATTTTGAAACTGTATGAAGGTTAATATTCGATTTTTAAACATGAGATTTTAAAATGTAAATTAGATATAATCTCATGAAGATTAATATAATGTTCTCTATTATATAATTGCATTTCTTTATAAATTTTCAAAATCAACTATATGCTATGACAAATTGATTATTTTTCTTGATAAGCATTTCTAAAAAATGTTCATCAGTTTGGAGCTCTTAGTCTCTTATTTTCATTCAATCTTTGCCGAGGTATAGTCATAAGAGTTTATTTTCTTTCAAACATGACATGTATAAGTATCGTTAGAGTGGTTTTAATATGGATATATTTATAGCTCAAAAAGCATGATTGATTATATTGTCTCACTGTCTACCTTCAGTATTGCGTTAATGTGATTTTATATTATGACTACAAATTTCATTAAAATTAAATGAGATGACAACTTCTAACTTCTAGTGATGTCATGTTCAATGTTTTATTAATGTACAAGTTAATTTCACTTTTTTTTTCAATTTATTTCAAAAAAATGATAATTCATCATAGCTTTTTAATAGAGAAAGAATAGTTAGCAAAAGTAAAGTGAGGAGTGACTTCCATCATTTTTTTTTCACTTTATAGAAAAAACATAAGCTATTATCAAATAAAGATTGATGATCAAATGTTGCACTTAAAACTCACATATGGAAATAATTGAAAGTTTAATATTATTTGTTGAAATTAGCTAACATTTAATGTTACTTAATTTAGCATTATAATTCGATTAGGGAAACATTAGAAAACAAGTATGCTGGGATTTAATTTCATCAACGTGTCACTACATGTGACTTTAAAAAGATGCTTGAAGAATATTCAACTTCATCCTCACACATTGAAAGGTAAATTTATATTTTTTGACACTAATTCAAAATGGCGAAGTTAGAAAATATTTTAGCTTTGATCCTTTTGATCCAAGCTAGTTTTATGATTATTAGCATGTCACCAATTGTCTATGCCCTCGACTTCACCACACCGACTCTATCACAAGAGCCATATCCTGGACTATTTATATATTTGGACAAATGTGCCAAACACATTGCACCAAATCGTGGAATAGAGATTTTCAAGTCAATGTTTGAGAATTGCATCCCTGCTCATTTTTGTTGTACTAAACTCAATAGGATGGAAAAAGGTTGTCATGATAAAATGATACGATATATCACCCATGGACCACAGTTTCAATCACATTTACTCAAGTAATTAGTAAGAAGAGGAGAAGTGTACAAAAGTTGCAACATTGCAGCTGTACCACCAGCTTTTTGAATCAAAATTGAAATGTCATGCTTTTTCTAGATCTATAGTTTATATGTATGAGCTGCGAGCTGAATGAGGTTCCGTATCAAAAAGTAAATTCAAATAAATGTAATACGAAACTTGGATTGAAAATTTTCTAATATTTTACATAAACTTGAATTGACGTTCAATATAATATTAGATCCTCAATTTTTGCTAATTGCATGTTGTCTTTGCTTAAATAAAAAATTTATATCTACATCGTGTTTTTGTACCCAATTAACTTATTTAAAATATTCTTTGGTTCAACGTTGTAAATGGTAACTTAAGTAAGTTTCCAATAAGGCAAAGAATTGTATGCAATCATGATAACTTAATATCTAAATTAACAAAATTGTAAAAAATCATAAAATTTTTGAGAGTTCGTTATATGGTAGATCATTTTTTTAAGTAGAAGATTAGAGTCTAGAAATCAGAAAATGCATATGAGCATCACAATTAAGTTGACTACGTCTTAGCATTAACATCACACTTCTATTGTCCAAAATTTATTAAATGAAAAAATAAAAAGTTATATAGAGAAAGAAAAGGAAGTAGAGAGGCAGCAACCCCAATAATAGCTAATAAAACCAAAAATGGACTCTTCTATTATAATCATAAGAAATAGCAGAATTATAAAAAAAATAGAGCATAATCCCACCGAATGAAATATGATGTTATAGTACCATGCCTTGCGAGAGAATTAGCTACAAAATTACCTTCTCTGTAGATGTGAGAAACCCATAAGTGCATTTGAGAGACCAAATGAAGATACTGAAATCACTGCTACCTAAACTCTTAAGAAACGTGCTTCGATTTTGCTCGAAACATACTAACAATGTACATGGAATCACATTCAAGCCAAAGGGTATGCCAACCCTGTTTCAAAGCAATCTCAACAACTTTCATAGCTGCAAGGAACTCAACCACGAAAGTGAAATTAGAGCCAACACTCACAGCAAATGCACCCCGAGGCAATCCTCTAAAAGTATGAAAAATCCCACCTGAACCAGTAGCTCCCAGAGCATCCAATGTAGACCCATCAATATTAACCTTAATCCACTTACCAAGAGGAGGTTGCTAAGTAACTGAGATAATATTAGGAGCTAACCTTAGATTACCTGCAATCTGCAAAGAATCAAGAGTCCGAAGTTCATCCATGGAGTTGGACATTTTACCTATTAAAAAAAATCAGATTCTTTAATCAAGCTCTATAGGCAGTGTAAGGTTTAGTGAATATTAGGCAACTCTTGATAAAAAATTATAGCATTTTGAACCTTCTATATCACCCAAACACCATTAACAATTGTTGAATTCCATAAAACTGATAATTGCAAACTAAAACAATGTTGTATAGCAAGTAAAAATATATCCAATAAGAGTCAAAATGAATAATCCTCTTACTAAAAAGGCTAGATACTACTTGCCAAATTGATTAAGCAAAGCTACAACTAGTAAATAAATGATCATCTTACTCACACTGGGTAACACACAAAACACATCTCGAAGGAAAAGAGAGACCTTTCCTCCTAAGATTGTCATCAATAGGAAGATACTTCAAAATTGTACGCCAATAAATAAGTGATCTGGAAGGGGTAAAAACTCTTTCTAAATAAAAGAGCACCAACAAAGATGAGGGCAAGAAGGGCAAAAGAGATTGTACATCTACTTTATAAAGTGAACACCATACAAAGATTTCTGCCAAACTCAAGAGTCCAATTCATCTTTTATTTTGAAAACAGCAAGAATGTTAGATTTAATTACTTCATCAAAGATATGCGTAATATGCCAATCATCATCACGAAGAAAATAACTTACTGAATCAGTTAAAGAACGTTGAGCTCTAGCATTAAACCTAAGTTGATTAGCTATCGTAGGAGTAATCCATTCATCTATATAAAAATTAAGGGAAGTTTACAAACCAATAAACCACTTGATATCAGATCGAAGACATGAGCAAAGGTACTTAATAGAATACCAAATTGTAAATTGAAAATACACATTATGAGCGACCTTCCTCTTTTTTTTTTTTGGTTTGTGTTGGTTTTTTCATTTTCAAGGGACATGGCAACTTTACCAAGTGATTGGTTTCAAGGGGACGAAACGCTTTTGATTTTGTGGAATCGCCATCCAATTTTTAGAAAATCAATAAAAGAAAGGGACAACATCATGTCATTCAGCAAGTATTGTCCTCAGTAGAAATTTTTGGGTTCGGGAGATTGCATCTACTTCTTACTATTTCTCATTATATGATATTCGATGTATAATTACTGCGACACCCTAGTTTCAATGATGAAGGTTTATATAGCATTCACACAATACATCATAAAATATATGATAATAAAGCTGAGAATTTTATTACATCACTTTCCTAATAAAATATATATGAAAAGAAAAAATATTACAGAAAAGCAAATCTAATATAATTGATCTGCAAGGATAACGCGATCATTTACATAGCTTATTTGATGAATGATAGGATGATCATACTTGCAGTGATTATTTATGCTATAATAATGAATTATTATAATAGAAAGCATGGATGTGGTCATCACCAGACCAAAAGCATGATGACTCTGTTATGGGACATGAACTTTTTCAAATTATTGACATTTATGATGTGATTTCATGATTTTAAAAATAGAGGATGCAGGGTTATAATGTAAAATGAGCATAATAACACATATTATTTACGTAATATGCATGATTGCCAGTCTCATCACACAAGCACAACAGTATTCCCAAATGTTGGCGATAATAAAATAAAATGCAGTAAAGTAAAGTAAACATACTAAAAT
Organism: Mallotus nudiflorus; assembly: GCA_947683625.1. NCBI lineage: Eukaryota > Viridiplantae > Streptophyta > Magnoliopsida > Malpighiales > Euphorbiaceae > Mallotus > Mallotus nudiflorus. Next base: position 274,655 of record CANTUR010000591.1, on the reverse strand, counting down.
GATTGTGTGGTCCTCATACTCGACTCAGCTTATGTGAACTTTGAAGCTCTACTTTCAAGAGATTATCAAGCTTTCCTCAACGAGAGGTTCAAAATAAAAATAGAATGATGTTAGATTGTATACCTTTGAAGCATGCTTTAATAAAGATGAGGCTGGGTTTAGTGGAAAAAAGAATCTAACAACCTAAAGGAAAGGATGTGGGAGAACAAAAACTATATGGGAAAATGTTTCATGCACCTTCGATCGGACTGGCTCTTAAGTGTGTGCATGTCTTCACTTGCTTCCCCCTTCAAAATGGGGTTTATAGGGGTCTATTTATAGGAAAAAATGAGTAGAAAGAGGTGGTGTAGGCATGTTCACGTGCATGTGAGTGTATTTTTGCATATGACCATGCCAAGTGTGAGTGACCACGCACAATGTGTGCATGGTCACGTGCTTGGTGCATGGCCACATGCACCTGTGTGCATTTTCACATGCACTTTGATGCTATATGCGCTTTTCTCGGGTTCTACACGTGCTATTTCAGGTTTTTCCTTAGGGTTTTTGGGCCTTTCAGACACATTTTTGAAGTTTGTTTTGCCAAATTTAACTTTGATTTTAGCACATGACATCTTGGGGTGTTTAAGCACACTTTTAAGCGATACACGCTAATACTCGGGTTGTGTTGGACCATTCTGAACCACTTTCAAAGGTTTTAAAGCCCTTCGGATGTGTTTTCAAAGTCCATTTTTTTAAAATGGATTTCTATTTTTTATAATTTGAGGGGAGTTTTCTCGAAATAAAACTCTCGTTGTTATGATAATTCATATTTCTCAACGTTGAAGCACAACTTAATGACTCGGTGATTAATTTTGCACATTGGTGGGGTTGATTGGGCGTTTTAAGGTTGCACACTTTAGAGGTGTTATGAACAAGTAAACTCTAGTCATCTCATGGATTTGTTTCATCATTGGACCTTTTTAGGGCTAGTCAAATTTGAGGTATGACAGTTGCCCCCTGCTTCATATGTGTTGTATAGCCACCTAGCACTAGTGTCAATACACATAAAGCAAATGCAAAGATGCAAAAATGTTTTGATAAGGAGAGAGGTACTTACCTATGGGTTGTCTCTAGACATCTTGTTAAGATTTGACTATTGTTGTTATGTTTTGTTTATTACTATTGTTCTATGACTTGGTCGTTACGTAGGGGTGCTATTTTAGGACATATGTAAGCCTGTGATTAATGCAAAGTGTAGGATATGGATGCAACTATAACCTTTTTAGGTGTCACAAAAATGAGGAAGCTACTAAGCAAAATACAAATGCGATTATAACCTTCTTAAGTGTCACGCAAGTGAACATGTGACTATAACCTTCTTAGGTGTCATGCAAATGAACTTATAACTATAATTTTTCTTAGGTGTCACACAAATGAACATGTGACTATAACCTTCATAGGTGTCATATGAAATGAATATGCAACTACAACCTTCTTAGGTGTCACGCAAAATGAGCATGCACTTCTTAGGTGTCATGCAAATGAACATGCAACTATAACCTTCTTAGGTGTCATGCAAATGAACCTGCGATTATAACCTTCTTATGTGACACATGAAATGAATATATGACTATAACCTTCTTAAGTGTCATGCGAAATGAACATGCTATTAAGCAAATGAGATTACTCTTAAGCAGTATGGATGCTCCTAAGCAATGAAAGAGCTTTTAAGTAATGAGACGATGCTTCTAAGCAGTGAAAGTTTTCTTAAGTAATGTGGATGCTTCTAAACAATCAATAAGATAGTGGTAATGATGCAGTAGTGGTGCAATAGTGATGTAGTGATGATGTAATAATGATGCAGTAATGATGCAATGATTTATCATGCTGAGGATGTTATTTTGATGATTTGGAGTAAGATATTCTTACAGTGAATTTTCATTACTCTTCTTCTTTTTGTAAGATGTTGAGTTTTTTAAAGAAAGCAGTGGATGCACATTATCTTTAGACAAATAAAGTCCTCACCAGTGTCCTTTTATGTGAGTATAGTGCATATCTTATGCTCAAATAGAAGTTTAGGACTGTAGAAGTGAGTGTGCAAAGTCTTGAAGTGCGTATAAAACCGCATAAGAGCACGTGGAAGGGGGGAAGTGTATATAACTACGCATGGGGAGTGTGTGACTATGCATAGGGAGGCTACTAGAGCTGGGACATCTGCAACTAGGACTAGCACATCTAGTGCTCAGAGTTCTCAACCTTCCAGACTTTCTCAGGGAGATCTAATCCCCATTACTTATAGCTTAGAGACTCATGCTTGGGTGCATCCTTGTCGTGAGGTAGGTCCTTCTTCATCTTTATTTTCTGAAGCTTGTTCATCGATCATTTTTGTTGTTTATATTACTGCTTGAGGTTATCATAACTATAGCTCTATAGTTTTTACTATAATTATCTGTCTAGCTTTATTATAAATGTTGGTGGTTGATAGCTCTTATTTTACTTTCTCTTCATGACTGTCTACTTGCCATGATGCTTTTCTTTTCAACCTTTGTTACTGTTTTGATCCTGTTTAAGTGATAGAGAAAGATGAGTTAATATTTAGTAGTTGTCCTATTTTGCATGCTTTTATAGATTCCTATCTCCTCTGGTCAATATTGGTATATTGTTGCTAGGAGTACGCAGTAGTGCTTTTTGGAGTTTGCTACCATTTAAAGGGTATGATTTCTTTATTGTACCTATTTATTTTATGCATATATTTTATGTATGAGTGTATGACAATGTGTAATGTAGGTTGAGCACCATCTTGCTAGTCGTGAATAGGAGCGAGAGCGTGTAGCTTATCATGATTGCATCAGTGAGTTGGAGTCACAACTATCGTCTTTTGCAATGAATGGTGATGAGTCGAGATCAGACGAGGGAGATGCTTGAGTAGGATTATTACTTGCTTTTGATGGCAGCCATGGCCGATGTAGTTATTTTAGGTGCTAGGTGTAGGACTTTTGGTTTGTGGTTTGCATTGTCGTATTATTTTTCCGAGGTTATGGACTCTGAGTGTTGTATCTGGGCATTTTTCCACATGTTGTATGATGTTTAAAGGATGATGATTGTATATGCTTCATGCTATGTATCATTGATGATGATGTTTGCCATTACTATCATCTACCTTTTTTCCCTATTGTACTTAAGAAGTCTTCTTTTGGAGCTTCTTTTTCTTCCCTTTTTTGTCTAAGGTGTCTCCATTTGGAGCTTTTCACACCTAGTTGGGCTTTTTTTTCTTCCTTTTTTTTACTTAGGGTTTCTTCTTTTGGAGCTTTTTACACCTAGCTGGGCTTTTTTTTTATTATACGATAATGGTTGATCTTAAGGAGTGAGCTTAAAGAGGATGGTAAGAACCATGGTCATGTAATGTAAGAAAATGCAAAGCATGCTTGATGCAATTCATGATGATAAAATATGTTGCATTTTTCAAAGACATTTTGCATAAATTGGAAATCATTCTCATTTCACTATAATCATTCTCATTTCACTATAATCATTTAAGAAAATCACAAGTGCATTCATAAAAATTTTGAACTTAAGGTTACCTCTATCCTTAACTAGCCTTCTTAGGTTTTCCAGTTAAGTATTTTCTCTCTTTCCCTAATTTTTGCTTGAGCTGCCATTTTTAGGTTTTTAACTCAAGGGGAAGTCCCTAAATTTTTCCTGAGCTACCATTTTTAGGTTTTTAACTCAGCGAGATGATTTTTTTTGTGCCTTAGATGTAGTATTTCTTCAGGTAGTCTGTGTTAATAGGTTCAGAGAATTCATTGCCTTTAGAATCCATTAGCTTGACTGCCCTTTTTTATAAGACATGTTTGACCAGGTATGGGCCTTCCCAATTTGGTCTGAATTTCCCTCTAGGGTTTGAAACATTCTATCTTATTTGCTTTAGCACCTAGTCTCCTACTTTCACACTCTTGTATTTTACTCTTCTATTGAAGGTCTTAGCTAGTCAAGCCTGATACAACTGTGTGTGGTATAGTGCCTTGAGCCTTTGGCTATCTAAGAGAGTTAGATTATCATGCCTTTTTTGAGCCCACTATACTTATGGTAATTCAAATTTGATTGCTACTCAAAGAGACTTAATCTTTATTTCAATTGGAAGGACTACTTCTGATCCATACACTAATGAGAAAAGGAGTTGCTCCTATTGAAGTTCTGACTATTGTTCAGTACCCTCATACGGCATGTGGCAATCTGTCTACCCAGTCTTGATAAGTCTGAGTCATCTTTGATAATATCGTTTTAATGTTCTTCTTTGCAACTTCAACAACCCCTAGGTTGTGATCGGTAAGAATAAGATATATGATGTTCACCTTATAACTTCATAGTAGCTCTTTAACTTCCCCTTAGAATTAGACATCGTTGTCTGAGATGATGTGATGGGGGATCCCATATCAACAAAACAAGTTTCTTTTAATGAACTTAGCCACTTTCTTGGCTCCTATCCTTACGAATGATTTTTCTTCAACCCATTTTGTAAAGTATTCCACTGCTACTAAGATGAACCTATGTCTGTTTGAGGCTATCAGGTGGATTTCCCCAATTATGTCTAGCCCCCATGCTGAGAAGGGCCATAAAGAAGAGATGTAGTGTAGTTCAGTTGGGCGAAGATGAATGACATTTCTATGGATCTGACAATTATAGCATCTCCTTACAAATTTGATATAGTCTTCCATCATCGTCATCCAGAAGAACCCTTGTTTGATTAGCTTCTTAGCCAGGATTACTCTATTCATGTGTGGACCATAAATACCCTCATGTACTTCTTTTAATACTTTTACAACTTTAGTTTATCTAGACATCGGAGTTGTAAACCATCTAAGGTTCTCTTGTATAACACACCATGGTGTAATGTGAATTTTGATGCTAATAGTTGCATGACCACTTTGTCTCTTTCATTGCTTAATCAAGAAAGGCTCATTCCTTTAGATATCTCTAGATGTCCTAGAACAAGACTTTTTAGCTACTTTTATCTTTGTTATTCTACAGTTTTTATGACAAGGCTATTTTGATTTGAGTAGAATAAGAGGCTTCATAGGCATTTTGGATGGTCCTTCCCATACTGACGCCAGGGAAGCAAGTGCATTTGCCATTTGATTGTGGTTTTTGGGAAGAAGAATGAATCTGCATTTTCAGAAGGATATGGTGAGTAGCCTTAAGTAGCCCAAATAAGGCTTTAAATACTACTCTTTTAATGCCCACTCTTTCGTGGCATGATTGATTCTTAGCAAGGAATCTCTGAAGATTTTGACTTCTATGACATCCAGGGTTATTAGTGCTTTTATTCTGAGTATGCATGCCTCGTATTTTGCTTTATTATTTGTGACTCTGAACTCGAGCTTTTTAGCAATTGGTACTACTTCACCTTATGGAGATTGTAATATGACACTGATTCTTGTGCCCAATTGATTAATTGCTTTATCAAAGTATATGCGCCATCCTTGGATTTCAATGGCTAAGTTGAGATCATATAGGAAGTCCAGTTGGATTTCTTCTAAGTTTGGAATGGGGTTGAGAACTAGAAATTCAGCCACTGCTCTCCCTTTTACTGCTTTCTTAGTCAGGTATTGTATGTCAAATTTTGTTAGCAACACAAGCCACTTGGCAAGTTTCCCCACTAAAGAGGGAGCTTCATAGAGGTACTTCATTGGGTCCATTTTAGACATGCAAAATTCTATAAGATTGAAAATAGTGTCTGAGTTTCTTCATTGCCCATACCATTGCCACGCATATTTGTTAGACTTGGTTGTACTTCTCCTCATATGGTAGTATCTTCTTAATCAAGTAGTAAACTACGTGTTCTACTTTTGTTTCTCCCTATTGGGCTAACATTACACTGATTGCATTCCCTTTGATGGCCATATACAGGGTTAGAGGTTTCCTAGTTTTGTGGCATTAGGATTGGAGGGTTGGTTAAGTAATTTCTGATCTTATCGAATGCTAGCTGACACTGTTCATTCCATTCAATCGGCTAATCTTTTCTAAGTAGCTTGAAGATCAATTCACATATTGCTATTAACATAGAGTTGAATCTGTTGATAAACTATAATTTCCCTAGATACCCTATAATTTCTTTCTCTATTTTTAGTACTAGCATCTCTTTAATGGCTTTTGCTTTGTTTGGATCCATTTCAATCCTGATCTAACTGATAATGTACCCCAACATCTTTCTTGAAGTAACCCCGAATATGCATTTCTTTGGATTTAGCCTGATAATGTACTTTTTGACCCTTCTAAGGAACTTTTCAAAATTAGAGGGGTGTTCTTCCCTAGTTCTTGATTTAACTATCATGTTTTGATGTATACCTCCACTTCTTTATATATCATGTCATGGAACATTGCAGTCACCATTCTCTAGTAGGTTGCCCCTGCATTCTTTAGTCCAAAATGCATTACTCTATAGTAGTAAGTACCCTATTCTGTTATGAAAGCTATTTTTTCTTTATCTATAATGGCCATTAGGATCTTATTATACCTAGAGAATCCATCCATGAAGGAGAACATCGCACATATGGTGGTGCTATCAACCAGTATGACCATGTGAGGTAATGGGGAATCATCCTTCAAGCAAGCCTTGTTCATATCTCTATAGATAACGTAGATTCTAACCCTTCCATCTTTCTTCAGTACTGGTACCACTTTTGCTAACCATTCTGGATAGTCTACTACCTCTAAGAATTTTGCTCTTATCTGTTTCCCGATGTCCTCTTTCACTAGTTAGGCCCATTCTGGTTTAAGTCTTCTCAGCTTCTGCTTTACAAGTTTGTACCCTTCTTTAATAGGAATGAAGTGTTGAGAAATGTCTCTATCAATACCAGGCATATCGTTGTACATCAAGGCAAATACATTTGAATATTTTATTAATATTTTTTCAATTTCTCTCCTCTCTTTAAGGATAACATCTTTCAAAATATGCAGAATGCATGGTTCAGATTTCATGCTAATGTTAAATAATTTAGTGCATATAGAACGAATTCACATTACCATCAAGAAAGACATCAAACAAGTACGCAAAATTTGATTTCATTGCATTAACTTTAGAGTTCATTGCATTATCATTTTCAAACAAAGAAAAAGTACAGAGATCATCATCAGTAATGTCTTTAAACAAGATATCATTGATGCTTGATTTAAGGATGGCAGTAGCTTAGGCATGATTGATAGCTTCACTCTCAAATTCTATCTCTAGGTTTTTCATCAGCACACAAATGTTAGTCTTAGTGATCATGTTTGGTAAGTGCTTCTTCTTGGGGTTTCATTCTCTTTCTCAAGAGGTTGATATACCCACCCCCTACGAGTTACATGATTAGCTGCTAGTGAGGGCTTTTCAGCTGCTTGCTTATCTACTTTTGTAATGATGTTGTAGTCTTAAACAATGATTTCAAGATCATTAGAGTCATACCATATGTCTATCCCCATGTTCTACAGGTCCTGAAGTTGAATAGTATTGACCATCCCATCCTCGTTGTCAAATTCTTCTCCCCATCCTTAAGGTACTATGTCTTCTAAGAGTGTGTGAGCAGTAAGAGGTGCCATGTACTTGACTCTATAGTCAAATTTCCTAGATTGCTAGACTAGTAGATCCCATACTTCATGGTTACTACTAACATTTTTGTCTATGTCTGCTTATTGTGGGTAAGAGCAATCAATCACTTCACTATTCATGGGGAGAGTTGTATCCCTGTCTCTTTTTTGCATCATCAAGTGGGGAAGGAACTTTCAAGGCATTGGAATGTATTCAAAGGTAGAAGGGCATTGCTCATCTTCACTAGAATCATGAGGCTCAAGAATGGGTTTTGGGGGTTTGTCTTCTAGGGGCTTATCTTGGGTTTCTTGTATTGCTGGATTGATTTTTCAATAAATTCTTCTGGTAGATTGGAGGAGATCATATTGATGGTTGGTGAAGGCATGTTTTGATAGTTTGGAAAAGGATTAGTCTTGATACTAGGTCATTTTTTTTTGTCATCAATTTTTCTAGAGTCAATGAGGTCTTAGATTGCATTGTTTAGGGTTGTTCATGTATCAGTGGTATGGCCAGGCATCTAGTGAAAATGGCAAAATAAGTTTTGGTTAATTTAAGGTGGTAGTGCGTTTGGAAGGGGCCTAGGCTTTTATGGCTGTAGAAGGTTCTTTTATTGAAGTCTTAAGAATACTTCAGATAGTGGGAGGTTAAAGTTTGAGAATTTTCTTGGTGGTTTGATGGTATTGATAGATGGTGAGTTTTGGGTGTTGGGCTGGATCATGTTTATTTATGTGGTTCGGGTGAAGGTGTTTTGGGTGTTTGGTTGGGTATTGCGATGAAAAGTGTTTTTGGCTTGCTGAGGTTCCTCATCCTCAATTCTAATCCCAGCCTGATAGAAAGCTCTAAAGTTAGGATAATTAGCAAAGATCATCTATTTTTTGAAGTGTGGTAGTGCCCTTTTGATTATCAGCTCTATTTGTTCATCCTTAAGAGGATGGTTTCTCATCTTGATTGCCTTTCCTTGCCATCTGGTGACATAATCAAAAAAAGCTTCACCGGGTTTCTATCTTATGGTCTCAAGGTCCCTTCGAGTGATGTCTAACAAAGTGTTGTATTCATACTACTTGATAAACTTCTAAGTTAGTAGTAGCCAAATATTTTTTATTTTATCTTCATGGTTAAAGAACCATGCCCTCAGTCCTTCCTCTAGTGATGTGAAGAAGAATCAAACAATCTATGATTCTGTAAGCTTTGTGGTATCCATAAAGGTATAATATTACCTTAAATGGGCCCTCGAATCTCCTGTTCTTTCAAACTTAGCAAAGTTTGGTAGCTTAAAATCATCTAGAAGTGGATCATTTTTTAACAGCGCTAGGTTAGTGAAGCCTTTAGAGCCATGAGTTCCCTTATCTTTAAAGGTGAATTCCAACTTAGCCATCATATTGGCTAATAGTTTGACCTCCCCTATCAATTCAGGTTTGGTCATGTTAGTAATTTTTACAGCTTTTGGTGCATTCTTGAGATCTTGGTAGTAGTCATTGTCATCATCAGCTTAAACTGAAGTATAGGGAATTCCCTTTGCCTTATCTACCCTTAGGTGAACAAATGCAGATGCTTCATTCAGTGGTGTGCTATTCCCATTTTGGGCACTTTGGCTTTGATTTGGGCTTAAAGGATTTTAGCTCTAGTGCCATCAGTGAGCAACTTTTGGATCCCTTCTTTTAGCTTATCTTTGAATTGCTGACATAATGTATCTTCTTGGTCACTCATGTTTGAATGTAGTATTCTTGTACATTTATTAGGGTTAGCTAAATGAATGATTCATGATGTGTGCCTGCAAAAGAAAAGGGTTATGCATAGAGTGGATGCAAGAAATCCTATGATGGAAAAATGATTGTTCCTATAAAAAAACAGTGGTTAGTATGTACTATCTATATCTATGTGATGTATACATTATTTAAGCTTCTTAGTTTTTCTGCATAATGAATAAACCAATCACAAGCAAGCTCTTGCTTCTAACCTTATTTCTCCATGAGGTCATTTAGTCTCTTTCCTAGGTGGGTTTTGAACCTATAGTAATCAAGGGACTATGGTTCCACTCTTAGAACTAGGTTATTTCAATTTATGTTGGTCAAAACCAAAGGGTAAACTAAAGAATGATACTTAAATGCATTTGAAGAATCACATAATGTCAATGTGAGGATCAATTGTCAAACTTTAAATGATGTCCAAAGCCTATATGTGCTTGTATGTGTAGGACCAAGGTTAATCAAAAGGAGTATGAGTTCTTACGCCCACATCAATATTCAATATTCTTACCGTGAGTCATGAAAGTATAATTTGATAGTTTACAGTTTGATTTTGCTGACATAGAGGTCCATAATCTAGTTGGGTTCCTAACCCCATTCATTTCATCTGATAAGCTAAATGGACAACATCTTGAAGGTTCCATCATCAAAGGATGTCATTATTTATTAATTCATATAGACTATTCAAGCTGAGGTACATGATTCTTATTATTCCTCATGCTTCGGACTCACACAAAGTAGATGAGAACCACATGGTCCTAAGTGTAAATTTTCTATGAAAACTGATGTTATGATGTAATTCAATGATTGGCACTAGGAGGGTTATGTCATTTATGAGTATCAGGTCAAACGGACAGTGTTAGAATAAGGATAGCATGCATAGCTTGGTGGAATCCTAGTAGATGTTACTACTAGTTTATCTACATAAGATGAGTCATGGTGAAAGGCTAAGGGTTCCTTTAGCAAGAATGCCCCCATATGACTAGGGTTATGGACTATGGTCAGTGAGTTTAGCATTCTTTTAATAACTCAGTCACTCCCCTTAAGGACTTGGGTTACAGACTCTAGTCAAATAGTCCCGCAAATGCACGAGTAAAGACTAAAGGTGATAATACCATATCTTCATCACCATGTGACTCAAGTAGAACCATGGTGGAGATGTCATTTAATGTTATAAAGTCTTTTAGGGACAAGTAGTGCACATGTGATGTGTAGTGCAAATGCAACGGTGAAGGGCTCTATATGATAGATTATTATATAATAAGAAATAGTCATTTTTTACTTGATCCCTCCTACTTAGAAGTCCCTAGTGGAGTCACTATTGTAAGCGACCTTCCTCTTTTTTTTTGGTTTGTGTTGGTTTTTTTTGTTTCTGAGGGACATGGCAACTTTACCGAATAAGGACAAGTGATTGGTCTCAGGGGGATGAGACGCTTTTGATTTTGTGGAGTCACCACCTGATTTTTAGAAAGTTGGGAAAAAAAAGAGACAACATTAGATCACTTAGTAAGTATTGTCCCTAGTAGAGATTTTTGGGTTTGAAAAATTACAGCTACTTTTTGAATATTTCTCATTATACAATATTCAATGTATAGCTACCGCAACTGTTAGTGATATGCACTAGGTCAATCATTTGTGATTATGTATTGACTTTCTTATTTTATTAATAAAGAGGTATTATATTATCATTTGATTTTATGATAATTACATGAATGGTTAATTCTTACTAAGGCCATCAAGTATGTGACTTGATAGTAAAACCCTTAGATTAAAATAAGAGTTCTATTCTAATTATCCCTAGCCATTTATTCATTATATGAATTTTAAAGTATTAAGGCTAGTATGATGTTGACTGATGGTTATGTTTTACTAATCATAATTATGAGATATTAAGTCAACTCATAGGTACATGATGAGAGATCATGTACTGGATTGACCCACTATGAGAATACTACATAGATTATTGTCATAAGTATTTCTTATCACAGTAATTTTATTTCGGTCCTTTGACCTTGAAATCATCATGAATTTCTACATAGCCATTTTATGTTTTGACACATTCTAACATTGTCTTTAACCGGATGATTAAAAGAATGTTGTTGGATATAAAATTAGTTATGTGAGGAATGTGAGTGATTTAGAAGGAATTTATCCCTCATTATTATGAGAAAGATATCTAAAGGCCCCTTAATGAGATAGACTGAATAAAATGCATGGCCATGCTGAAATGAATTGATAAAGAGTTATCATTTTCAGTCTACTTGGAATCAAGTCATAATATTGAACTATATAAGGATGACATTCTATGCCTTATGTTCAATTAAGATATCATGTGATAAAGGGACAATAAAATTCACTATAATTAGGTTATGTCGGATTATTGACTTCACATGACTTGGGTAGTCATAATGTCTTGCTAGAGGCCACTTATGACTTGTAGGCCTAAATAGAGATTTAGGCCCACTGCCAATGTTATGTGAACCTACAGGGTCACACACTTAGAATAAGCCCAAAACGGATATGGGTTTAATAAGCCCAAAATAAACTCTATGGAAATAAATAATTAAAGTGTTTTATTTATTTATTTATTTATTTATTTAAGATAAATGTTATTTTAAATAAATAAATAAGATATTATTTTTGATTTATTTTTAAACAAAATCAGAATATAATAAATGGAAAATTACCAAAAGGTTATTGGTAAGTGAAACCCTAACTTGGAGTCTATAAATATGTTATATTCTCTAGGGTTTCACACACTTGTTTTTGCCTCCAAATTCATTTTCTTTCTCTAACAAAACAAAGACAGAGTTTTTCCTTTTTGTTCTTGATTTGTGAGACAGTCAAGAGGTTGCTAGCACACACACTCAAATTCGTTTTGTGAAGGGTTGTTCGTGTGGATACCTATAGAGGATGCATCCTTTTGGAGACGTCTTAATCCGAACAACCAAGCCAAAAAGCTCGAGGTAAGGTGTCACCGGTGTGAACCTCCTCTCACCCTTCTAGAGAATCTTGCCTCTTCTGCATTTTGGTAAGATTATTAAAAACCCTAGATTTAATCAATTAGTCGAATTACATGGATCCTGGCTTGGGAACGTGATAAAATTTTAATTTTTCCACTGCGTTTGCATCACGGAACCCAACAGTGGTATCAGAGCCACTTGTAATTCGATTAATTGATTCTGTGTATATGTGATATATGTTAGGGTTTAAGATTCATTTTAAAAAGGGTTTCAAAGTTATCAAAAGGGGTTTTTATTTTTTTTGTGACAATTCTGGGTAATCTATTTGAAAACGGAATTAAACATTAATTTGATTAATGTTTGTAATGGTTTAATGTGATTAAACTAAAAGCAATTTTTGATTTTATGAATTAAGAATGTTGTTTCATGAAAAACGAATTTTGTATGATGTTTTTATGAAAAACGAATTAAGAATAATGTTTTGATTAATATGATTAATTGAAGCAGCATATTTATTTCCTATTTTAATTAGAAAAATGTTTTCTATTTGATTAGGAAAATCGTTTTTAATTAAATCTGAAACAGAAATTCTGTTTTCAAAAACCTAATCACTTAAGGATTTAAATCTATTATGTATTCTATTTTGATTAATATGATTAATTGAAGCAGCTTATTTGTTTCCTATTTTAATTAGAAAAACGTTTTCTATTTGATTAGGAAAATCGTTTTTAATTAAATCTGAAACAGAAATTTTGTGATTATGCAGATTATATGTTAAGGGCAATCTATTGAAATGTTAAACAGATTATGCATAATGGATATGTTTTCTATAGATTCGTTCAAGCTGTAATTTTGATTACACAAATTAGGGTTTTCTTAATGGATGCGTCTGTTTTAATAAAAAAAAAATTTGATCTGTTTTGAATAGATTTTTCAGACTGTAAAATGTTTACAAAAAGTGATGTTTTTAAGCAACAAACTGATTTAATAATATGATTACGAAAATTGGTTAATTGCTTCCTTGACACAAATAAGGGTTTTAAGGTGGCTGTTTTAATTGAGCGTTTTTGTCTATTTTGAACAAATTGATTTTATAGTAATTTGATTACAAAAATTCATTAATATTCAGAAATTTGAAAGGCAACTCACCGAAGAGCTACGGTAAAGTGTTTACCGTCGGACCCGCTGACCAGTCAGCGAGACCGCCACCTGGGGCGCTACCCCCAGACCCCACCAGGGGCGCTGCCCCTTGGACCCCACCAAGGGGCGATGCCCCTTGGAACCCCACTAGGGGCGCCGCCCCTAGGACCCCGCAAGGGGCGCTGCCCCTTGACCCCAAAAGAATTGTCACATTAGTTTATTTTTAATATAATGATTGGATTTAATAACTAAATAGATTATTATGTTATACATGTTTGTTATTTTATGCATGGTGCATAGCATGGCCCTCAGACCAATGTGATTGGATTTTATTTTTATGGGTTGTAATTTTAAATACGGCCTGCGAGTCATTTTTGTTTTGTTGTATTTATTTTATTAGAAAAGTGTAGAATAAATTACAACAATTTTTGTAAATCAAGACCCATGGTGCAATTCAAGTTAGAGGCCCAGGATGGAGATCCAAGGTGGGAACCAAAAAAGGGAGATCCATGGTAGAAGATGGAGATCCAAGTTGGAGGCTCAATTTGTAATTGTAATATTACCTAGGTTTGACCATTGATCTTCATATTGGCTTATGAAGATCAACTTAGATTTGGGCCATGCTATGTCACATTTATTTATTTATTGTTATGTATGCGATGCCATGTGATGCCATGTATGTGATGCCATATGATGTCATGCAATACAACATAACAATAACTGAATACGATTAAATAAAGACGAACCCTCATTTAATATTAAGTCATTATAATGCCTTCCATAAGTTCAACACTTGTCAAGCCTTAGATTATTATATATGAGCCTGCCAAAGCAGGGTGTATAAATTTATCTGGGGAAGGCAAGTTGGATAATGGTGCTATCCAAACGTTTGATATGGTTTGACTTAACTAGGTTATCAAAATGGTTTTGGACCTAGGGCATTAGATGGGATTTTTAGCCATGAGATGTGATGTCAAATCCCATACCATCCAAGAGTTACATGAGATGTAATTGATAAGAGTTATCTACCTAAATAACCATATTTTAGGTCATGAGCCAAAGCTCACTTAGAGTATGGTGAAATATGGATCTTGGCCCACTAAAATTTCTAAAATTAACTTAGAGGGTTATTGATTTGAGTAAAATTAGTGGGAGTTTTTATTATGCCTTATACATATTTAATAAAATACTGAATGGACTTTGCATATATTTGTTGTAGATAATGACTTCAAACACTACACCTACCATGTCACTACGATCGATCCTTGAGAATGATAAGCTCAATGGGACTAATTTTCTTGACTGGTACAGAAACCTAAGAATTGTTCTTAGGCATGAGAGAAAGGAATACATCCTTGATCAACCCATCCCTAAGGAACCAGTTGCCAATGCTCCTAGAGCACAAAGGGATGCTTATACCAAGCATCTAAATGATTCTATTGATGTCACTTGTGTCATGCTTGGATGTATGGAATCTGAGCTGCAAAAGCAATTGATGGAAATAGAGGCTTATACTATGATAGGCCATCTCAAGGAAATGTTCCAAGAGAAAGCTAGAATTGAAAGGTTCAATACCATCAGGGCATTGCTTTCTTGCAAGCTGACTACTAGCGGCTCTGTCAGTCCTCATGTTCTCAAGATGAAGGGTCATCTTGATCACTTGGACAAGCTTGGTCTTAATATTGAACAAGAACTGGCTGTGGATATTATTCTCTAATCTTTGCCTGAAGCTTATGATAGCTTCATTATGAATTTCAATATGCATAGTATGGAGAAGACTGTTTCAGAGTTGCATGGGATGCTAAAAACTACTGAAAAGAACATCAAGAGTAACACCAAGGATGTTCTCATGGTCAATAAGGGAAAGGGGATGAAAAGGGTTGGAAAGGGCAAGGGCAAGGTCTTTAAAGGCTTTCAGAAGCCCAAGCCAAAGCCCAAGCCCAAATCCAAAGCTGAACCAAAAGAAAAGGAAGGAATCTATTTTTTCTATAATGAGCCAGGCCATTGGAAAAGAAATTGCAAGCTCTATTTGGATGATCTGAAGAAGAAAAAGGGTGGTGAGACTACCTCTTCAGGTATTCATGTTATAGAATTAAATTTATCTGCTTCTGCTTCTGATTCTTGGGTATTAGATACTGGATCAGGATCTCACATTTGTATAAATGTGCAGGGTCTAAAAAGGAGTAGATCATTGGCAAGAGGCGAAGTGTACTTACGAGTTGGCAATGGAGCAAGAGTTGCTGCTTTAGCTGTAGGAACTTATGAGTTACCTTTGCCTAGTGGACTTATTTTATCTTTAAAAAGTTATTATTATGTACCTACTTTGTGTAGGAATATTATTTCTGTTTCTTGTTTGGACAAGAAAGGATTTGAATTTATTATTAAGAATAATAAATGCAGTATTTATCACAATAACATTTTCTATGGATATGCTCTATGCACTAGTGGACTCTATATTTTAGATGCCGAAGACACTAATGAAATGCCAATCTATAACGTTGATACAAAGAAGTCTAAATCTAATGATTTAAACTTGACCTACCTCTGGCATTGTCGTTTAGGCCGTATAAATGAGAAACGCATTTCAAAGCTACACCAAAATGGGCTTTTAAATTCATTTGATTATGAATCATTTGATACATGTGAATCTTGTTTACTTGGAAAAATGACTAAAACACCTTTTACTGGACAAAGTGAGAGGGCTAATGACTTATTGGGCCTAATACATTCTGATGTATGTGGACCATTAAGCTCAACTGCTAGAGGAGGTTTTCAATACTTCATAACTTTCACAGATGATTTTAGTAGATATGGTTATCTCTATCTAATGAAACATAAATCTGAATCTTTTGAAAAGTTTAAAATTTTCAAGAATGAAGTACAAAATCAAATTGGTAAAAATATTAAAACACTAAGATCTGATCGAGGTGGTGAATATTTAAACCAAGAATTTACAGATCATCTTAGAGATTGTGGGATTATTTCACAATTGACTCCTCCAGGTACACCACAATGGAATGGTGTGTCTGAACGTAGAAATCGAACTCTATTGGATATGGTTCGATCTATGATGAGTCAATCTGATCTTCCAATCTCTTTTTGGGGATATGCTTTAGAAACTGTTGCATTCATTTTGAATAGAGTTCCATCAAAGACAGTTGAAAAGACACCATATGAGAAATAAACTGGAAAAACTCCCAGTTTGTCTTTTCTTAAGATTTGGGGCTATGATGCTTTTGTGAAATGTCAAATCTCAGATAAACTAGCACCCAAATCTGACAAATGCCTTTTTTGTTGGATATCCTAAAGAAACTAAAGGATATTACTTCTATAATGCGTCTGAGAACAAAGTGTTTATGTCTCGGAATGGTGTATTTTTGGAAAAAGAGTTTATTTCTAAAGGAACCAGTGGGAGCACAATGCAACTTGAAGAAATTCAAGGCCCACAAAATAGCATTGTACCTGATATGGAACCGTAGCTGAATCAACAAGAAGTTGTTGAGCCTTCACAAGTACCAAAAGGCCCAAGGAGGTCTGATAGGACGCGTCAAATCCTCATGAGATATGGATTTCTCATAACTAGTGATTATAATGTGTTAATTGTGGATCAAAATGAGCCCACATCCTATCAAGAGGCCATAAATAGTCCTGACTCTGAGAAATGGCTTGAAGCCATGAGATCAGAAATGCAATCCATGTATGATAATCAAGTATGGAACTTGATTAACCCAAATGATGGTTTAAAAACTATTCGGTGCAAATGGGTTTTCAAAAAGAAAATTGACATGGATGGAAATGTGCATACCTTTAAGGCAAGACTGGTTGCAAAAGGTTTCAAACAAACACATGGTATAGACTATTATGAAACCTTTTCACCAGTGGCTATGCCAAAATCTATTCAAATTCTCCTTGCCATAGCTGCATACTATGATTATGAAATATGGCAAATGGATGTCAAAACAGCATTTCTTAATGGAAATTTACTTGAGGATGTGTACATGACATAGCCAGAGGGTTTTGTTAGTCCTGAGAATTCTGAAAAGGTATGCAAGCTTCAAAGATCCATTTATGGATTGAAGCAAGCATCTCGGAGTTGGAATCTTCATTTTGATGAAGCAGTCAAAGAATTTGGCTTCATTAAAAATGATGATGAACCTTGTGTATACAAGAAAGTTAGTGGGAGTGCTATTGTGTTTTTAGTGTTGTATGTGGATGACATACTACTCGTTGGAAATGATATCCCTATTTTACAAAATGTTAAATCATGGTTAGGGAATTATTTCTCAATGAAAGACTTAGGTGAAGTTGCTTATATATTAGGCATCAAGATCTATAGAGATAGATCTAAAAGGCTTATTGCCCTAAGTTAAAGCACTTATATTGATAAGGTATTGAACAGGTTTAATATGCAAGATTCCAAGAGAGGATTCTTGCCAATGTCATATGGCATTAGTCTCAGCAAGACTCAGTGTCCTATGACATAAGATGAGCGAGACCGCATGAGTAAGATTCCATATGCTTCTGCTATTGGATCTATCATGTATACAATGTTATGTACTCGACCTGATGTTTCATATGCCTTAAGCACAACGAGTAGATACCAATCAGACCCAGGTGAAAGTCACTGGACAGCAGTTAAAAATATCCTTAAGTACTTGAGAAGAACTAATGATGCATTTTTACTATATGGTGGTCAGGAAGATGAGCTAGTTGCAAATGGTTACACAGATGCCAGCTTCCAAACTGACAAGGATGATTTTCGATCACAGTTAGGATATGTGTTTTGTTTGAATGGAGGTGCAGTGAGCTAGAGGAGTTCCAAGCAAGACACTGTTGCTGATTCTACAACAGAAGCTGAGTACATAGCTGCCTTAGAAGCAGCTAAGGAAGCTGTTTGGATTAAGAAGTTCATAACTGGACTAGGTGTTGTTCCTAGTATATCAGATCCAGTGAACTTATATTGTGACAATAATGGAGCTATAGCCCAAGCTAAGGAGCCCAGATCACATCAGAGATCCAAACACATACTCAGGCGTTATCATCTTATTCGAGAAATTATTGAGAGAGGAGACATCAAGATATGCAGAGTACCTATAAATGATAATGTTACTGATCCACTGACTAAGCCTCTTCCACAGCCTAAACATGAGAGTCATACTAGGTCCATGGGTATACGATACGATGTTGATTGGGCCTAGTGCAAGTGGGAGATTGTTAGTGATATGCACTAGGTCAATCATTTGTGATTATGTATTGACTTTCTTATTTTATTAATAAAGAGGTATTATATTATCATTTGATTTTATGATAATTACATGAATGGTTAATTCTTACTAAGGCCATCAAGTATGTGACTTGATAGTAAAACCCTTAGATTAAAATAAGAGTTCTATTCTAATTATCCCTAGCCATTTATTCATTATATGAATATTAAAGTATTAAGGCTAGTATGATGTTGACTGATGGTTATGTTTTACTAATCATAATTATGAGATATTAAGTCAACTCATAGGTACATGATGAGAGATCATGTACTGGATTGACCCACTATGAGAATACTACATAGATTATTGTCATAAGTATTTCTTATCACAGTAATTTTATTTCGGTCCTTTGACCTTGAAATCATCATGGATTTCTACATAGCCATTTTATGTTTTGACACATTCTAACATTGTCTTTAACCGGATGATTAAAAGAATGTTGTTGGATATAAAATTAGTTATGTGAGGAATGTGAGTGATTTAGAAGGAATTTATCCCTCATTAATATGAGAAAGATATCTAAAGGCCCCTTAATGAGATAGACTGAATAAAATGCATGGCCATGCTGAAATGAATTGATAAAGAGTTATCATTTTCAGTCTACTTGGAATCAAGTCATAATATTGAACTATATAAGGATGACATTCTATGCCTTATGTTCAATTAAGATATCATGTGATAAAGGGACAATAAAATTCACTATAATTAGGTTATGTCGGATTATTGACTTCACATGACTTGGGTAGTCATAATGTCTTGCTAGAGGCCACTTATGACTTGTAGGCCTAAATAGAGATTTAGGCCCACTGCCAATGTTATGTGAACCTACAGGGTCACACACTTAGAACAAGCCCAAAACGGATATGGGTTTAATAAGCCCAAAATAAACTCTATGGAAATAAATAATTAAAGTGTTTTATTTATTTATTTATTTATTTATTTAAGATAAATGTTATTTTAAATAAATAAATAAGATATTATTTTTGATTTATTTTTAAACAAAATCAGAATATAATAAATGGAAAATTACCAAAAGGTTATTGGTAAGTGAAACCCTAACTTGGAGTCTATAAATATGTTATATTCTCTAGGGTTTCACACACTTGTTTTTGCCTCCAAATTCGTTTTCTTTCTCTTAGAAAACAATGACAGAGTTTTTCCTTTTTATTCTTGATTTGTGAGACAGTCAAGAGGTTGCTAGCACACACACTCAAATTCGTTTTGTGAAGGGTTGTTCGTGTGGATACCTATAAAGGACACATCCTTTTGGAGACATCTTGATCTGAACAACCAAGCCAAAAAGCTTGAGGTAAGGTGTCACCAGTGTGAACCTCCTCTCACCCTTCTAGAGAATCTTGCCTCTTTTGCGTTTTGGTAAGATTATTAAAAACCCTAGATTTAATCAATTAGTCGAATTACATGGATCCTGGCTTGGGAACGTGATAAAATTTTAATTTTTCCATTGTGTTTGCATCACAGAACCCAACAGCAACATCCTAATTTCAGTGATGACAGTTTATATAGCATTCACACAATACATTAGAAAATATAGGATCATAAAGCTGAGAATTTTATTACATCACTTTCTTAATAAAATACATATGAAAAGAAAAAAGATTGCAAAAAAAGTAAATCTAATATGATTGATCTAAGGATAACACGATCATTTATACAGCTTATTTGATGAATAATAGGATGATCATGCTTGTAGTGATTATTTATGCTATGATGATGAATGATGATGGTATAAAGGATGCATTAGGTCATCACTAGACCGAAAGCATGATGACTCTATTCTAGGACATGAACTTTTTCACATTATTAACATTTATGACATGATTTCATGATTTCGGAAATAGATGATGCATGGTGATGATGTAAAATGAGCATAATAATGCATATATTATTCACGTAACATGCAAGATTGCCAATCTTATCACACAAGCACAACAGTATTCCCAAATGCTGGCGATAATAAAATAAAATGTAGTGTAGTAAAGTTATGTGCTAAAATGATTGTGTGGTCCTCATACTTGACTTAGCTTATGTGAACTTTAAAGCTTTAGCTCGAGAGATTATTAAGCTTTCCTCATTGAAAGGTTTAAAATGACAGTAGAACAATGCTAGACTATATACCTTTGAAGCATGCTTTGACAAAGATGAGGCTGGGTTTAGTGGAAAAAGGGTTCTAACAACCTAAAGGAAAGGCTTTGGGAGAGCAAAAACTATATGGGAAAGGGTTTCCCTCGCCTTCGATCGAACTAGTTCTTGAGTGTGTGTGGGTCTTCACTTGCTTCCCCCCTCCAAAATGGAGTGTAGAGGGGTCTATTTATAGGAAAAAAATGTGTTTAATGGGGTGGTGTAGGCCTAGTCACGTTCGTGTGAGTGCATTTTTGCACATGGCCAAGATAAATGCGTGTGACCATGCACAGTGTGCCTATGTGCATTTTTATGCGCACTTCGACACTGTACACGCTCTTCCTAGGTTCTATATGCATTTTTTAGGGGTTGGTTCCTAGGGTTTTTAGGCCTTCTAGACACATTTCGAAAGTCCATTTTTCCAAATTCAACTTTGATTTTAGCACATGACACCTAGGGGTGTTTGTGCACACTTCTGAGTGATACGCGCTAATACCTAGGTTGTGTTAGACCACTTCTAGAAGTTTTTGAGCCCTCTGGATGTGTTTCCAACATCCATTTTGTCAAAATCAACTTGTATTTTTTCACAAAGCTAGGTCCCGATCTAACGAAACACGCACCGGCCCGATAAGCTGAGTATTTTGAGGGGATTTTTCTCAAAAGAAACCTCATGCTGTTCTGATAATTCATATTTCGCAAGGTCAAAGCACAACTTAATGCCCCAGTGATCAATTTTGCACACTAGTGGGGTCAGTTGGGTTTTTTAAGGTTACACACTTCAGAGGTGTTACAAATAAGTAGACTCTAGTCATCTCAGGGATTTGTTTCATCATCGGGCCTTTTTGGGGATAGTTAAATTTGAGGTATGACACACATCTCTAGGAATACCTAAAGAGTGAAGAAATTGAATGCAGAATATTTTGAATGGGAAATTAGTTGAAACAATCATCTTCCAAGCAAACTTATTAAGCATAGCATCATTTAAAATATGCAAATGCTTTATCCTAAGACCACCTTCTTTAATAGGATGACAAATAAGACTCTAAGGCAGAGAGATTAATTTTATTTCCATTGTGGAACTATTCTAAAAGAAAATTTTACATGCAACATTCAATAGAATGAATAAGAGCTAAAGGCCACTTGTATATTATTAAAGAATGCAATAAAGAGCTTATAAATACACTTTAAATAAGAGTGAGTCTACCAACCATGGATAAGGAACTACCTTTCCACTTGAAAATTTATTGCATATATTATTTGCAATTACCTTTAACCATCTACATTTTAGAGTGCTTGCAAACAATGAGACACCCAAATAAACATAAGGAAAAGTACCTTTTTTCATACCTGCAAGCTGCTGCTTCCTAATCACCCACCTTTCATTGATACTCATACCATAAAAGATCTCAAACTTTGACTGATTAACAATTTGAATAGAAAGATAACCATAGGTCCTAAAAATAGCATTAATGTTGTGAATGTTCTTGAGAGTAGCTTTCCCAAACAAAAGAATATCATCAACATATAAAAAGTGGGTAGGGAAATGTAAATCTCTTATATAGGACATAGCAACAATTTCACCCTAATTAACTTTTAATGAAAGCAAGCGACTAAAGAAGTCTTCTCCAATACAAAAAAGGAGAGGAGCAAAGGATCTCTTTGGTGAACTCCTTAAAAACATGGAAAATACCCCTTTATCTGACCATTAAACAAAATGGAGAGTCTAAAAGATGAAAAAAAATAGATAAAATCCAATCACAAAACTACAAAAAAAAAATCCAAAAGCCCAAAACATCTAAGATGAAATTCCAATCCATTATGTCAAAACCCTTTTTTAATATCAATTTTTAAAGCCATATGTCTACCAAAATAGGCTTTATTGAGAAGATTGGCACCTTTTAAAGCTCTTACAATGCACTCTGAGATATTTTAATCCTTAATGAATCCAAATTGATGACAAGAAATAATTTTGGAAGTAATACCAGCTAGGCGATCAACAAGAATCTTTATAATAATTTTAAAACTAAAATTGCTCAAAAAAATAGGATGAAATTGTTCAGCCATAATTGCATCTGCTACTTTTGGAATTAGAATCATGAATCAAGAATTAATTCTTAAAGTATCAAAGCCTGTTGTAAAAAAACTATGAACAACAAAGCAAACCTTACCACTAATAATATCCTAGAAAGATTTATAAAAAAATACCTGTAAATCCATCAAGTCCTGGAGCACTATAAAGATCCATCCCGAAAATAGTGTCATTGATTTCATCTGAAAAGGAACATCCAACTAGAAGCATATTATCTTTATCATTCACCAAAGAGGGCAACACAGACTTAATAAAATTAATATTTGAAGAAATAGTGGAATCTACTCTAAAAATAGATTGATAAAATATAAGAATGTGTTGCTTAATAATAGATTTATCCTATGAAATCACCTTATTTATTTTGAGATGATGAATGCCATGATTGGGCTTTTTCCTAGTAAAATGCTAATGAAAAAATGAAGAATTTTGGTCACTAGAAGCTAACTATTTAATCCAGCTTCTTTCTTTGAGGAAAATCTCTTGTTGTTAGAGATGGAGATCAAAAGTAGCATGGGCACTCAACTCTTTCCTATGAAGCTCATTTGAGAAACCTTTAATAGATGTTGCAAATTGGATATCTTATAGTAAAGAACTAGCTTAGGTGATGTTAGCATCCAATCTTCCAAAAACCATACGGTCCCAAAGTCTTAGAGCATGACGAAGGCACTTTAGCTTGACACCAAGCACTTGCATAGGCGGAAGAGCATCAGTTAAGAGACACCAATAATTCTTGATATAATCATGTATACTAGTGTGAGTTACCCACATTGCTTAAAAGTAAAATCTAGAACTACCATATCTGACAAAGCACAGCAAAGATGCGAGGGGGAATGATTTAAATGATGCCTTGGTAAAACCGAATAGGATATTTTCAACTAGAAATTAAAAAATGATAAGTTGCCTAAAGCTCTATTTAGTCTACTCTCAACTCAACTATTACCATGTCTTCCATTACACCAAGTGAACTGAGCCCCATGAAAAGGAACATCAGACAAACCACATAAATCCATAAAAACACATGTTCAAGAAGCAAAAGATCACCCAGATTTCTCCTGGGCACCTAGAACAACGATAAAATCACCAGTGACACACCAACTAGAAACCAGAGCATTAGAAAAGGTAGAACGATCGGACCAGAGGCTCATGCGGTGATTTTGCCATACACTACCATAAATAAAAGACAATCTATGTAAAGAGTTAGCAAAGGAAATATCCATAGAAATATGTTGTTCCTGCACATACAGGAAAGAAGGAGCAGGAAAGCATGCTTAGAAAGCACCCAAATAAAAGGTAAAAAAATAGCATTAGTTACAACTAAAGATAAATTTAAACCATTCCAAAATGATTATGGAATAAAAGTAAAAGCTACTAATGGTTCTACCAAATAAATATAGTCTCGAGTATGTTGTTTGTAATATGAATGAAGAGTGCATTGAGTATCAGCATTCCCCATACCCTTACAGTTCCAAAATAAAAGCTTTATAAGTTCAATTTTTCTAGTTTGTTAGTCATCCGTTTAGAGAGAGCAACTTTGTATTTTTCCTACTTAAGGTGTGATTTTTTTGCTCTTCATTATAGTCCATTGCTTCTCCTCTTCTTCTGCAGAATCTGCCCAAGAAATCCGAGTAGAAGAAAGGAGTCTACCTTCATCCAATGGAAGTTGTTGATCTTTCATATCAGAGGTTACATCATGATTAGATGAAAATTTAGCGCCAATAACATTAGCTCTTGCATCTATAAGTGTAGGTTCACTATGCTTATTCCCATAAACAACATTATGAATTTAATGATCATTAGAATCCCTCTCCTGCGTTATCACATGAGCAGGCGACAAGCTATTTACTGCAACAATGATATTAACTTCAATTGGACTGACAATAGCAGTAGGATCATCAACTGTTCAATCTTTTAGTTGGCCATCAAACTAAATAATAGTGGGTGAAGAAGCTTTAGTGCGCTCATGACAGTGCTCATCATATTGAAATCTAGACTAAAGTTTGTCAAAAGTGTTGTTTATCAGAACCTCAGCATTCCTTGGCCTCCAAATTTTTGTACCAACATCAAGCTTGTCCATCTTTAGCTTCTCCACCATCTATTTTGTCCCCATTATGCATTCATATAGTGAATGGCCAATATTAGAGAAAATAGGGTAGAAGGATGGTCAGTTTCGTAGACCACATCAATAAAAAAACTTTTTCCAATTCATTCAACTAGCAAACTTTCTAGGAGTTATTTAGACAAATCAATGTCAATCAAGACTGTAGCACAGTGACCTAGCTCACCATTGATGGTAGCGTTATCAATTTTCAATGGCACACTAATACCACCAGCAATAGAGGCTAGAATTTTTTGGTGCCAATACTCCCATGGTAATTTATAGAAGCAAACCCAAAGTTGTGTGTTGGTAGACTTCTGATCAAAAGGATCGAAATCTAGAGACCAACACTGAAGTCTAAGAATACCAGCCTTTAAAGCAATGGAACCACATCCCCAAACTGAATTTTTTTCTTTCTTAAAATCCAGACTGAATTTTTTTCTTTCTCAAAATTTAGTATCACATGATAAAATGTTAGGCAAATTTTGTAAGTGTACAATTCACTACAAGTAGTATAGATTCAAATATAAGTATCATTCCTATGAGGAGATTCAAACCAACTACTAACCTTAAATTTATCTCCACAAGCTAACAAAATAATAATTATTGGAATGAAATAAATAAAACTAATAAGCAAGAATAAACTTTCTAAATCTAAAATATTAAAATAGAAATTTGATGGTTGGAAACTAGACTGGATTTGTTCACTAGCCACCACTTGATTTACTAGATCAATTCAAAATTCAATTTACTAACTCAGTCAAGAGTAAATCACTTGAAATATTTACAGTCTCTTTTGAGTTTATCTAAGAATACCAAAGTTAATTATAGCCTATTTTCATGGTCACATCAATTAACTAAGGTTTATTAAGTTCCTTAGTAATTTATTATTCCCTAAAGGATTCGTAAACTTTCATGATCAAGGTTCCTAAGTTTTATAAGTCTATGAGCCAATAAATCATGCAACTTTCATTGTCTCTAATTTACCTAAAAACAAGTATTTAATCAGGCCTAAAATTAAATACCAGACATAAAGCACAACTTTTAAAATTAACTAAAAATTAATTCATTGAAAGGAAATAAATATCCAAATAAATAGTAGACTAGCTACACAAATCCGAACCCTAAAAAGAGTTTAGCCACTCATAGTTATGGTAATAAACCCAAACATGATAAAAAAAAAAGTAAAAGATGAAGAAGAAGAAATATTAATTGTTCTTGAATCTTGCACAAATCCTCCTTTAATCTTGTTAAGTGTTTGTTTGTGTCTTTCAAAAGTAGGGAATGAATCCCTTAAATCAAACTATAATCCCCTATTTATAAGTTAGGTCTCATAGAAAAACTATTTGCACTTTAATTCTTCAACTTCTACTATTTAGGAAATTTTCTAAGCTCAACATGGCTTCAAACACGGGATGATGGAAGTGGTGTCATGTCCTTCATTATACGGCATGGCTTCCATCATGTTGTGTTCCAAGTCGTGTTGCTCTTCTCATGATTCTCCATATTGCTATTATGGGAACACAACTTCTGTCATCCTATGTCTCAACCCACATTGCTTTATTTCAGCTTCCAGAATATGACATGGGCTTAAGCATGCTATGACGCATCCCACGTCGCACCAGTCCTTAATTATTTTATAGTTCTTTTACAAACTTTCCTATAAGAAGGGAAATAGTTATTAATATTTAATAAAAAATCATTATTTAATGGAAATTAAATTCAAAATAATAAAATCCTAAACAAAGATAAATCTTAATTTCTACCCAATTATAGCTAATTGATCATCCAAAAATTCATTAAAATTCAACTAAAACATGTGATAAATTACACACTAAAATTTTGCTTGTCCTCAAGCAAAAATTAGATTTAAACATTAAACTTTGGCTCAATCATAACTAAAGAGTTATAACTTCTAAGATATGCAAGTCAACAAAACCGAGACTAAAACATGTTTACTAAATAAGATAATTAGAAAAAAATATACCATGCATGAATGATTCATTAATCACAATCCAAGAACATAACCTATTTGAAATCCAAAATTGGCTATGAATGCCTTTTACTCTCCATTTCATAACATCTTTTCTTTTATTTGATGAGTGTGTTTTACGCTCCATCTCATCCCTTCTATCTCTCAAATTCAATCTTCCCAATCTTAGTAATCCCATGTCGTTCCTATATTACTAAGCATGGATACCACCAAGTGAGTCCTTTGGATACTCTTACTTTAATTAGAGCATTGGAGTATATTCAAAGCATGTAAAAATTTAGAATTAAGAATTACTCTTACTTGAGAAAAGAGAGATTTTTTTTTTGTAAACTTAACCTTAATCTCCCAATTCATGCTCAAATTGAATCTTTCGGATCATGCTTAGGTTGCAAGAATTAAATTTTTCATACATAATGACCATGTTCAACTATCTTAATTAAAAAACCATTCAATAATTCAATGATTTAATTGAAAATGCACACTTATATACCTTCTAATCGTAACTAAGCATCAATTTTGTATAAAAATCAAAACAAAAAGTTTTTTAAGACAAATATTATAAAAATATAGGAAAATCAATTTGAAATTTAATGAAAATGGAATAATCCCTAAACCAAAATTTTAAAATTGATTAATTTATCTTTTAAAAAAAATTGAAAGGAAATTTAAAGTGCATAATATACAACATGACAACAATATGCCAAATGGGACCACATCACACCTAAACCACCTAAATGCATGGGGTTATGTAATTATAAGAAATATATAACCCTCCCCCACACTATCCAAGGCAGTGTCTACAATGATGAAAATAATAGAAACAAAATGAAAAATAAAAGAAAAATAAAAATAAATATGAACCATAGAAAAAAAGAAAAAAAACATAAGAAAGAAAAGGAAAATGAAGTACTGCCCTAAATCCGGTTGCTTGTGAACAAATGTGTATCAAGACCCAAACTTGAAGAAAAAGCAAATGAAATATACAACAAACATAAAAAAAAAAAAAAAAAAAAAAAAAAAAAAACAGACATAAACTATTAAAGGTCTAAACATGAACATAAATATAAGGTCAACAAAAAATATAAAAACAATAACCAAAATATCTAAAAGATAAGAAAATTAACTAAAAGAAATAACACAAATAAAATTAGTCATCAAAAAGTGCATCATCATCATGACCCACCTGTCCACCATCAACAGCATCGTTAGCAATGTCGATGTCATGAAATTCTTTGGTACCAACAGGAGTGGAAGATAAAAGAAAGACCGAGCAAGGAGGTAAAGGAAGACCATGAAGCTGGCAAAGACTAGAGACACCTCTGACAAGCCAATGTAGTAAAGAAGAATGATACTATAAAGTGGCATCGATAGTGGGTACTGAAGGAGGCAAAGGGGGACCTAATGCATGCAAAGGGGTTGGTACATGGACAGGCTATGGTCAATCCTCCTTATCATCACCAGAATGAATGTCAGCACTGTGCTAAATGGGTATATACCACCCATGCTGCAGTTCAACCAAGTGAATCTTTTTCATCACAGTACGATTAAATAGAAGTATAGTGGAAATCTGAATCAGATTAGAGCATTGGTCAAACACACCTAAATTCTTCACAGGCATAATGACATATGTGTAAGCACCCAATTTCAGGATGCAATTGTGCACAATTGTGACATAAGCCCCTATGATGAAATTCATTCAATAATTGAACTTGGTTGTCAACTTTCTGGACTTTAGGGACTAAATTGCAACATTTTTTAGGATTTGATTGTAAATAAGTCTATTTTGTATGGGTCTTTTGGTAATTAAAAGTAAAAAAATTAGAAATCAAAATTATGGATTTCCAATCAAAAATCCACAATTATGATTAGAAATTTAGATTTCCAATCAGAAATCCAATTTTCTGGTCGGATTACACAATGTTGATGCGTAAAAGTCCCATTTTTTTATTTTTCGTGTATTTTTTCTTATTTTTGTCGACATTTTTCAGTGTTTTGATTGGTTAAAAATTGAATTTTTATTATTAGTTTTATCTAAAAAGATTTTGATGCATTCAAAACATGTAACTTTCAAAGATCAAAACCTTATCTTATCAGTCTGTTTTGAGAGATGAGTTTGTTCCTCCAATAGAGGAAGCCAGTACGCGCAGACTCTGCATTTAAAAGCAGAGTCTGCATGCGTGCGTAAGGGAACCTTTTTAGGGAGGATTTTCTTTTTTTTTGGGAGACATACACAAAGACGGAGACTCGCACATAAACCCTAAAAAATTTAGACACCATTGAGAAAACCCTGTGCATTAAAAAACTTCAATTTTTCTGTCAAAGCTTTTTTATACGGTTCTTTCAACAAGAACGATTCACCATTGTTTTTTCAATCTGAGTCCAGAATCAACAACAACTCAATTTCAACGGTGAAAATCCTAGTCTGAGGGGCTAAAAAGGGCATTTGCACAACATCTAAATCTTCAGTGTTATTCTCTATTTCATTTTTTACTCTTTTCTGTTATTTTCTATTTATGATTTTTCTTTTATTTTTTGTTATTGTTTTGATTATTTGATTTCACTACTAATCTAATTACGTTTGTGTTTTGTTTTGATATCTGCATGTGGATTGAGGAGGATACTGTATATGTTTTAATAAACAAAAGGTCCATGGAATCCCATGGAACAATGTAAGAACATGTATTATTTTCTAATAGAACTTAGGATTTCTTATCTTTATTTTGTATCTTGGTATCATGTGTAGTTTTTTTATTTATGGATGTATAATTATTTAATTTTAAATTTTATACGTAGTTTATAATAGCCCCAGTAGTGGGAATACTGAAAGATTTAATTTTTTGCACTTTAAAATTAATTAGAAAAACTAGGTTCACTAGGTAAAATTAATTAAAATTAATGGTAGCTTTAGTTAATTAGGGTTTGTATGTGATTAAATTAAGTTTTCTAGAAATCATATGTGAATGTATTTTGATTTAATTTTGTTATTTTTTTATGTTTTTTATGTTTTTAGGCCCCAAGCCCACGTTTAGGTCTAACCCACTTAATAAATCGGCTTAAAAATGGTTTAGGACTTTTAAATAATTAAAATCAATTTAGGCCCATTAGGTTAATTAAATTTTAGGTCCACTTAGTTACTTAAAACTTGTTTAGACCCACTTAAATTCATTTCTTTTAAAATAAATAGACCTAGGCCCACATTTCACTTAAATAAAACCAAGCTAGACTTAGGCCCATTAATTCAATTTTCCTTTAAAATTGAATAGACTTAAGCCCATTTTTAGACAAAGTAAAATAAATAGATCTAGGCTCACTAATTAATAAAAAATGTAGGCCCACCTTTAGTCTCTTTCTCACTTGTAAGTAAAATGTAAATCTAGCTAACTTTTTAATAAAACTAACATAGTTTAGACTTAGTGACAACGCGATAAAGTGCATTTTTATGTGTAATTTTATTGACTAGATGCCTAAGGTTAAATGGATGTCAAATAGGGTTTAATAAAATTGCATGTAATTAGAGGATGAAATAATCATTTATAAAATTATTCTAAATGAACATGAAACTAAGAGAAGTTAGTATTCTGTATCCAGAATCTCCTAGTTGTGGTGTTGGCTTTCTTTTAAGGAATTAAGTACCACCTTTTCGATTTGTCCCAGTTATTACCCTGGGTGGCGACTCCTCATCTCCATGCCATGTCTTTGTGACAGTGGTTAGTGTGTTCTCTAAGGCCCGGAGCCTAAACAGTGTCGCAGTTGCTAAAATCTTGGACGAGTGCTAAACTCGCCATCTACAATATGAGCCTCCACATAATGCTCCTTTTTTGTTACCTGCCATTCCCTCCATTTTTAAATAAAACCCATAACCCAAATAAGGAACTAAGCCTTTAGTAAAATAGCTCAAGTAGAAAAGGTCATGAAGGCTAACTACCCCAATGCTTTCTCTCCTCCCATAGATAGTAAAAGTAATAAGCAGATGGAGATAACGAGGGGTACTACTAGCTATATTCAAATTTTACTAAGTCAAGGATCATAACTAGCATCAGCAGGAGCATAAATGATTTTTTACCAAAAGGCTTTGGGACTCTCAGAACAAAATCAAATAAAGTGCGATCAATTTCAGGGCTTGTAGTAAACAAAGGGTCATAAAATCCACACGTTTAACAAACTCAGTTAAAGTAAATTCAAAGCTCTTCCAACCCAAATGAAATTCAACAACTCAGGCTTATTATCATCAATAAGGCTTTTTGCAATGTAAAAGGTGGTTAAAAACTCAATAAATAATTCATGAAGAATAGGTTGATCAATGCTAAATAAACCACCCTACTTAGAATGGTCTAACATATCTGAAATAGGCTCACTCAACCCAATCACTCCTAAATCATGGTAAATTATCTTATATAAGGGTTGAATGGGTAAAGAGTAGAGAGTAGCAAACCTATCTTGTTGATCCTTAGTGGGGAATTAAAGAAGGTGATATATGGGTGCATTCGAACCTTCATAGCATGAAGATGATGGTCAATGAGTAGAGGGTGGCAAAACCATGTCCGTTATCATGTGTGATCGCTTACTAGGAGGAGGATTTTTCTTTTTCAATATGGGTTTTGACTTTGCCATGGTGAATATGTAGGCAAATTGACAAGGATAAGGGGTGGGGATGGAAAAGAAAAAAGGAAGAATCTATAATAATAAAAATAAAAGAAGAAAGGTTGAATAGAGAAGAAAATGGGTGTGAAAAGGAAAATAAAAAAGAATAAGAGAGGAATATAAAGGGATGATGTGTCGGTGGTAGGGTAATAGGAGCAAAGAAAAATTTTATAGACGATGGGGTTTAGAGCACGCCTAAATATCTTAGAAACTGTGACCCTATTTGAGCTTAAGGCTCTACATAACACACTAACCACTGTCACAAACACATGGCATGGAGATGAGGAGTCACCACCCAGGGTAATAACTGGGATAAATTGAAAAATGGTGGTATTTGATTTCTTAAAAGAAAGCCAATACCATAACCAGGAGATTCTAAGTACGAAATACTAACTTCTTTCAGTCTTATGTTCATTTAGAATTACTTTATGAATTACTATTTTATCCTCTATTCACATGCAATTTCATATAAACCCTTAAAAACAATCAACTCTAGCAAACTAGTCATGAAATGTACAAGTAAACAATGCATTCGTCACAATCCCTAGGTTAGTCTATTCTACATTGATTTTAATTAAATGAGATAAATCTACATGATTTAATTTATAAGTGAGCCTAAAGACTAATGGGACCTAATTCCTTTTAATTAAATGATCCTAAGTCTATTTATTTTAATTATAAAATTGGGCCTAGATCTACAAATTATGAAATATTTAATTTAGTGGACCTAATTCTACATGTTTTAATTCTAAAGTGATATTAAGTCTACAAATTATGGAAAATGCTTAAATTAAATGGGCTAAGTCTAACTTAATTAAATTAAGTGGGCCTATATCTAATTTAGCTAAATGGGCCTAAGTTATCTCTACCCTAAATCTAATTAATCATGGGCCTAAAGATGCATTTTAATTAATTAAACCTAAAAAAACTTAAATCTATTTAAATGGGTTAAAGCCTAATGTGGGCCCAGGGCCCAAAACACATAAATATAAGCAAAAAAGCCTAAAAGCAATAAACAAATCAAAATAAATAAATAAAATATCAAACTATTAATTAAATATATTGTAAAACCCTAATTTAATTAAAGTAAACATGAACAATAAATAAAACAATCAATCAAGCAACCCTAATTCTAACCACTTAAATCTAATCCAATTTTAACCAAACAATCTAATCCAATTTTAACTAAACACATAAATATAAGCAAAAAAAGCCTATTCAAGTATCATTATTCCTTACTGGATGGGCCCTTTAAACTTTTGAGGTCTAAAGTCCCATTGAATATCAAGTCACCTTGTTAGTGCTACCCTTTTCCTTTCAGATGCTTCCCATGTTCATATTTTGATTACCTTTCTGCATTCTTACAACACTGAGTTTGAATATTAGTAGAAGAGTATTTATACAATCTTCCTTAGGCTTAAAGACTTTATTATGAAAAGTAAGTATTTCACAATAAATGTATGCAAGTGTATGCATCTTATGTATGACATGCATGATCCTAATAGGTCTCTTATTTGGAATAGAGCAATGTTGTTGATCTTGGAGTATAAGAATGAGTTGCCTTATGAACAGCTTGTAAGTTTGAGCATTGAATGTTTCACTGTTGGTACTTCTAATGTCAGAGCTTCTGATACAGTTCATTGGACTAATGACCAGGCTAGCGAATGAGGTCCATGGCTTTACAATAGAGCTTGTGATTGACCAATGCACTATGGAACTTTTCTTTTTGTTACTATTTTTGTTGTATGATAATTGATGTATTAGCTCTTACACTTGTTTTTGCCCTAAGATCACTTGTACTAGCTCTTATACTTCAACATCCATCATCGCTCTTTGAATATGGACTCAATAGCTGCATTTTGCCCCCAATTCCATTATAGATTCATTCATGCTATTCTAGTAGTCTTTTTTTCATTTTTTTATGCAAGAGAACAAGTGTGTTCACTATTGTTGTTAATCCTTTGACTTATTAACCCTATTAGTTGCAATCTCATGCATTGAAGATGCAGAGGAGTGGGTGAACTAACTGAAGTGAGTTCTTGATGATGAAATTAATTGGAATTACACTTCATAGAACTCTTGAGCAGAATATAAGGCTTGATGTTAATGTAATGATTGATGATAGTTATAAGACAAAACTTGCAATTTAAGTTACTGAGCCACCTGAATTCTCAAGGTATAAGGGGACACTAGGCTTATAAGAAAAATTACAAAAAGGTGACAAAAAAGGAAACATAACTAAAATAGTGATCTTATAGCTCTAATTTAGCTTTGATTATGTATTATCTTTCCATTTAAATACTTATGCAGTATGATACAGATGAATATGGGCTATTTGAACAAATATTTCAAATTCAATTTTAATCATTCATTAAGGGAAAAATGAGAACATGCATTACATTACATGATACAACTCCTATTATTAGCCAGTCGTGAATTTTTTCTCTTTAATTTTTACCTCACTGTTCTTTTTTATTTTTCTCTCTCCTTATTTTTTCTCTTTTTTTCATTCTACTTATTTTTTTCCAAATTTCCTATCTTCAAAAGTTACATCATATGATATATGTATGTTCTTTGAATTTGCATTTATGCCCTTACTGAATGAATCTAATTGAATTGAATTTATGTCAAACATGCAAATGCGATCAATATCATAATGCACTGTACCATTAAGATGATAATACATAAGTAAGCACGATCCAAATTCATATCATCAATCATAAAAACAACACAAGTTCTAAATAAACTAAAATTTTATTCAAAGAAGATAATAAGAAAATTTATTTCCTATTCTAGATGCTAGGGATGCTGAGTCTCATAGTGGTTGTCCTTTAGGTGACTGACATAACAATTCTTCTTGCATCTTCTTATCGACTATCTCCATGACTTCATCTTTTTGTTCCTCAAATGTGCATTTTTCTTTCTTGTCTAGCAACTTCTCATCATCAAACTCATCATCACATCCTATAGGCACAATTGACTCGAAGGATATGTCAAAAGAAGGTGGTTTAGTATAAAACACCTTATAGTCAAACTTGCATAAGGCTAACCCAATAAGTCTTCTACTCTTTCCACATCTTTGGGGGCATTAAGAGATTTCTCATTGGTTTTAAAGTCTAGGTCCTCAAAGGAGTTTAGCACTTCTTCCTCACTAACTCTTAAGTTGATTATCACGGTAGCTAAGGGTGGTACATTTCAGTAGTTTGGGAAAGGATTATTTCTAGTGCTTGGGTTTTCAGGGTCTGTGATCTTTCAGGAGTCTATAAGGTTTTGGATTTCATGTTTGAGGCAGATGCAGTTATCTGTGGAGTGTTAGAGGTTTTGATGCAATTTGCAGTGCTTGTTTGGGTTATAGCCTGGGGTTTTTGGTTTTAGTAGGTTTGGATTAGGTAAAGGTTGAAGTAAGCCCTTTTGCATCAGGCACTCTAGGACTTTTGACAAAGGTTGGTTAAAATTGGAGAATCTCTTTAGTTGTTGAACAACATGCACTTCCACAATCTGACTAGTGCTTCCTTGTTGTATGCCCCCAGTTGGGTAGTTTCTTGCTCTAGTGCTTTTAGCAATCCTCTTTTTCTAATTTTTAATCTCCTCAACTTGTAACCCGTCATCATAATGGTCTATAAATGTCTTAAGGTTCATCATTTGTAACCTCTCAACTAGATTAGGCAACACATTTCAAACTATCATCCTAACTTGATCCTTCTCAGCCAATTTGTTCTTCATTAATCCTGCCTTATTCATGAATATAATCAAAAAATCTAAAAATGATTCATTAAGATTATGTTTGGTCAATTCTAAATCCCTGATAGACACTTCAAGCCTAGTTTTACGATCATATTATTTCAGAAAAGCGGTACACGGTTCCCTCTAGTCCATTCGGATAGATTTCTCCAACCCATGATACCAATTAATAGCCATACCCTCTAAGGATAGTACAAATAACTCGATAACCATAGACAAAGGAGCCTTAGTAGTGCTCATAGTAGTTATGTATTGACAAAGGTGGATCCTTGGGTCTACAGTACCACCAAACTTCTACAGTTGTGGCATCTTAAATTTATCATGTAACTTATCCTCCTCAAATTGCATCACATCATCAAAGTCAAATGAGCATCCAAAGCCTTGTCCTCACATCAATTCTTCCTTTTTGGACATCTTCTAAGTCAGTGCTTTCATCTACTTAGATTCCAACTCTTAAACCAGCTCAAGTGATTCTTTTTTGGCTTTCTCTACTAAAAGGTTCTCCTCATCCTCATATTTCATTTCCATAATAGGCACATTCCTTATAGTATTCAATAGTTGCCCCCCAATCGGTGGATCTTTTATAACACTAGTAAGTGGAATTACGATAATGGGTGCAAATGCAACTGCAAGTGGTGGCATTAATACAGCCAAAGCTTGTCTTAATTCATCTTGCATCATTGCTCTCATGTCATCCATCAATGCTCCTTTGATGTCCTCTAGGGTCCATTTTCCTCTTTGTTGTTCCATCTCTTTTATTTGAGTTGGTGTAGCTTCTAGGTAAAGTGGGTTAATAGGGCTCTTTTCCAAACTGTGAAGGATCTCTTTAACTGTTGATTTTAGACTCAAATTAGTCAGTTCTCTCTAATCTACCATTACACTATTTCCAAACATAGGAACACCTAGATGAATTTATGATGGCTGAAAGATAAATTGTTAATATGATGCATGTATGCATGATGCACATGCTATGCAACAAGTAACACAAGTAACAATCAAGTTAAGTATATACATCCTTCCAACCTTATTACTCCCACACACGTATTCAATGGCAAGTCTCTTTTCCTAGGATTTTTAGTCTTGGCCTTAATATCAATAGGGGATATCAAGAACTGAAGCGCATGCCAAATATCTTAAAGTAGTAAAGCATAGAAATAATATTTCCAGGCATAAAAGCATAGCCTAATCTTTATTAGTCCTAATGGGCTTCTAACGTATGGGCTTAGGCCTTTATAGATAGAAAAACCTCATGACAACATTCACATGCAATTTAGGTAATCCTATGGGAAGTTACTAAGCCACTACATGAGCTGAGTCTGGTGGAAAAGTTAAGGTATTGTTAGCAAGATGCCTTCCTTAAGACTTGAGTAACAAGCCAAGGTCAGAGGGGCCTAGCATCCTTTGCAAACTTGAGAGAAGACTACCCCCCTTTTAGGACTTGGGTTATAGACTCTAGTCAAATGAGCCTGGTAATCTCTCTTGAACTAAGTTAAGGCTAAGAGTGATGGTTAGCCAATTTATAATCCCATGAAGCTAGTGGAATCATGGAACCATAAACCGACGCCATCGGTTAATAGGGACATGCAGAATGAATGCAAGAATAAAATAATAATTAATAAAATAATTCTAAAGAACACAAGTAGATTTAGTATCTCTTATCCCCAATGGAGTCACCACTGTAGACGACGAGGTTTAGCGCATGCCAAAGATCTTAGCAACCATGACATTGTTTGAGCCCAAGGCTCTAGAGAACACACTAACAACTCTCACAAAGACATGGTGTGGAGATGAGGAGTCACCACCCATGGTAATAACTGGGAAAAATTGAAAAATGGTGGTACTCAATTCCATAAAAGAAAGCCAGTACCATAACCAAGAGATTCTGGGTATGGAATACTAACTTCTTTTAGTCTTATCTTCGTTTAGAATTACGTTACGAATTACTATTTTGTACTCTATTTACATGCAATTTCATATAAACCCTTAAAAATAATCAACTCTAGGCAAACTAGTCATGAAATATACAAGTAAACAATGCATTCATCACAATCCCTAGGTTAGTCTAATCTACATTGATTTTAATTAAATGAGCTAAATCTACATGATTTAATTTATAAGTGAGCCTAAAGACTAATGGGACCTAATTCCTTTTAATTAAATGATCCTAAATCTATTTATTTTAATTATAAAACTGGGCCTAGATCTACAAATTATGAAGTATTTAATTTAGTAGGCCTAATTCTATATGTTTAAATTTTAAAGTGATCTTAAGTCTACAAATTATGGAAAATGATTAAATTAAATGGGCTAAGTCTAACTTAATTAAAGTAAGTGGGCCTATGTCTAAATTAGCTAAATGGGCCTAAGTTATATCTACCCTAAATCTAATTAATTATGGGCCTAAAGATGCATTTTAATTAATTAAACCTAAAAAAACTTAAATCTATTTAAATGGGTTAAAGCCTAATGTGGGCCCAGGGCCCAAAACACATAAATATAAGCAAAAAACCCCAAAAATAAAAAAAAACATCAAAATAAACAAATAAAATATCAAACTATTAATTAAATATATTGTAAAACCCTAATTTAATTAAACTAAACATGAACAATAAATAAAAAAATCAATCAAGCAACCCTAATTCTAACCACTTAAATCTAATCCAATTTTAACTAAACAACCCAATGATTTCTATAACCATTAATTTTAATTAATCACCTAATTAAAACCTTAATTTTACTAACCAATTAATTAAAATAAAACATCCAACCGCACACACAAAATTTCATTATTCCCACTATTGAGCTATTACAATCAACTATTGAGAATAATAAAAAAAATTAATACAATCCCATAAATAAATAAAATAAGATAATTAAATAAAAAACCTATAAACTACATTTAGCTACAAGGTTCCATCCATGGCATTCCATGGACCTCTATGGATTTGGTCCTTCAAGTATGATCATTATATAATCCCCTCCAAAATCACCATCACAAAAGGATAAAACAATGATTAGTGAATAAAATTATAATAAAAATTTAAATAAAATTGAAATTCAATAAAATCAAAATAATAATAAAAGAACAAAAATAAAAGAAGGTAGGGAGAAGATAATACTTATGGATGATTGTGAATGAATAGCTCCTCAGACTAGTAAGATCACTATTGTTTTTTAATAAGCCTTCAAAACTTGTTATTCTTCTTCTCAAAAATCACCAAAAAAATAAATCACCAAGAGTTTTTTTTTTTTTTTGAAAAAGAATGCTCGGTATTGAGAATTAAGAGTTGAGTCCCCCTACTCTAGGAGCCTAAGCTTTCCTTTTATAGTGAAAACCCCAAAAAAACCCTAAGTTCTACATACTGAAGAGTTACAATTTTAAAAGGACTTTATTTCCTAAAGAATTAGATAAATCCCAAAAATAAATTTAAGAAATTTTTTTAACTAATCAAAACTCAGGAAAAAATATTCTTATTTTCTATAAAAAAAATACAAAAAATAGATGGAAAACATGTTACTCCAGTCAGAATTCTATAATTTCAATTTTTTTAACTTTTAATTACAAAAAGACCCCTAAAAGAAATGAAATTTTTCAATTAGGTCTTAAAAGGTATTACAATTAAGTCCTTAAAAAAACCAATGAAACTCTTTCTGAAAATGTATTCAAACTTTTAAGGTTTCAAAATTCAAGTGTTGAAGACCTACTTATAACATTTTCATCATTGGAGTCCTTTATCGTATCCATATTTTATTATCCTGAAATTGGGTGTTTACAAATTTATTTATTTATTTAAAAAAAAACTATTAGATCTATCAACACAAGATAATGGTTCTTGTGTCATTGCTTGTGTCATTTTAATGATGTTAATAGGAGCACGACACAAGATATACATGTCATACGACAACCTGTGTAGTGGCCTGCTGCAAAAAGAAAAGAATCTTTGAAAGTGGACATGGCATGATATATGTCAGGTTATAAGTCATATTGCAATCTAATAGGACACGACTTGTATCATGCCATGCATGAAACCATGTGTAAGTCTACCAATTTAAAGGAAAAAAAGTATACTTTGGCATGGCTTTCACCATGTTGTGTGCCATGGTGTGTCGCACTTTAAGCTAGCATTTTTGAGCTAATTGATCTCGTCTTGTAATGCTTGATGCACCTTATTGAAAAGAAGAAGAAAATTAAGCTAAATGAAAGAAAAAAATAAAAATAAAAACTCATAAAAATAAAGGAAAATAAAAGAAAGCTAAGAAGACATTGGGTTTCCTCCCAATTAGCACTTGTTTGAAGTCGCAAGCTTGACTTCCTTCTTATGAACTCAAAGGACATTGAGAAGTGCACATGAAGCACTGGCTGGAACACTTTCATTATTAAAATAAATCTTGAGTCTTTGCCCATTAACTTTGAATGCTCCAATCTCCTTGCTACAAACCTCGATAGCACCATGAGGGAATACTTGCTGGACTAAGAAGGGACCTAACTACCTAGATTTCAATTTTTTAGGAAAAAGCTTAAGTCTTGAATTCAATAAGAGCACTTTATCCCCTTTTTTAAATTCCCCTTTTAAGATGTGCTTGTCATGCCACTTCTTGGTCCTTTCCTTATAAATTTTGGCATTTTCATAGGAGTTGAGCCTGAATTCCTCAAGCTCATTTAGTTGAAGCAACCTCTTTTTGGTAGCCCAAAATGCTTTATGCTCTAATTCCATAAGTAGATGACATGATTGCCCATAAAGCAAAGGGAATGAGAGGTACTAATAGGAGCTTTGAATGTAGTCCTATATGCCCATAGAGTATCATCAAGTTTAAAGGACTAATCTTTTTTGGAGCTAGTTATTGCCTTCTTAAGTATAGTCTTTATTGGTCTATTGGAAATCTCTACTTGGCCACTAGTTTATGGATGGTAAGGGGTTGTAACTTTATGAGTGACACCATACTTTTTTCGTAAACTCTCAAATTGATGGTTACAAAAGTGTAAGCCACCATCACTAATTATTGCCCTTGGTGTCCCAAACCTTAAAAATGTGTTCTTGCACAAGAATCTTATCACAACCTTAGCATTATTGGTTGGAGATGTTACTACTTCCACCCATTTGGAGACATAGTCCACTCCCACTAAAATAAATTTATTTCCATAAGAACTTGGGAATGGTCCCATGAAATATAACCCTACACATCAAAGATCTCAACTTCTAAAATACCATTCAAGCATCTCATTAAGCCTTCCTATGTTGCCTATTCGTTGACATCTATCACACTTCATGTTGAAGTCTCTAGCATCTTGAAAGAGAGTTTTCCAATAGAATCTGCATTGAAGTACTTTTGATTTTTTTTGGTGGAATTAAAATATCCTCCACATTTAAGGGAATGACAATGTGAAAGTACATCTTGGACTTCCTCTTCAGGTAAGCATCTTTGAATCAACCTATCTCCACACCTTTTATAAAGAAAAGGTTCCTCCCAATAATAATGTTTGACATCCGAAAAGAATTTATTTTTTTATTGGTAGGAGAGTATGAGATACCTTTTATTTTTTTGAGGAATAGGACTTTTGTGTTATGGTTTTTGTTACTTTATATCGGGTCTTTCCATTTTCAAGGGACTTGGAAACTTTACTGAATAGGGATAAGTGATTGATCTCAAGGGGACAAGTTGCTTTTGATTTTGTGGAGTCACCACCTAATTTTTAGAAAATTAGGAACAGAAAGGGACAACATCGAGTCACTCTACAAGTATTGTCCCCAGTAGAGATTTCTAGGTTTGAGAGATCACATCTACTTTTTGACTATTTCTCATTATATGATATTCAATGTAATGACTACTTCTGCAACACCCTAGTTTTAGTAATGACAGTTTATATAGCATTCATACAGTACATCAAATAATATAGGATAATAAAGCTAAAAATTTTATTATGTCGCTTTCCTGATAAAATACATATGAAAAGGGAAAGATTGCAAAAAAGTGAATCTAATATGGTTAATCTGCAAGAATAACACAATCATTTACACAACTTATTTGGTGAATGATGGGATGATCATGTTTACAGTGATTATTCATGATATGATGATGAAAGATGATAATATAAAGGATGCATTGAGGTCATCACTAAACCAAGAGCATGATGACTCTATTTCGGGACATGAACTTTTTCACATTATTGATATTTACAATGTGATTTTATGATTTTAAAAATAGAGGATGAAGAATGATGATGTAAAATGAGCATAATAACACATATATTATTCACGTACCATGCAAGATTGCAAGTCTCATCATATAAGCATAACAGTATTCCCAAAAGTTGGCTATAGTAAAATAAAATATAATGCAATAAAATAAACATGCTAAAATAATTATGTGGTCCTCAGACTTGACTAATCTTGTGTGAGCTTTAAAGCTTTAGCTTTGAGAGATTATCAAGCTTTTCTCATTGAGAGGTTCAAACTGACAGCAGAATGATGTTAGATTATGTACCTTTGAAGCGTGCTTTAACAAAGATGAGGCTAGATTTAGTGCAAAAGGGATCTAACAACCTAAGGGAAAGGCTATGGGAGAGTAAAAACCATACAAAGAGGGATTTCCCATGCCTTCGATAGGACTGACTCTTAAGTGTGTGTGTTTCTATTTGCTTCCCCCTTAAAATGGGGTATAGGGTCAATTTATAGAAAAAATGTATAAAATGGGGTGGTGTAGGTGTGGTCACACGCATATAAGGGAAGGGAATTATTGCGCGTGGCCATGCCAAGTTCACATGGCCACACATAGTGTGCTCATGGTCATGCACTTGGCGTGTGGCCACACACACACATGTACATTTTCACAAGCACCTTGACGCTCTATGCTCTCTTCCTGGGTTCTACGCATGCTATTTTACGATTGGTTCCTAAGGTTTTTAGGACTTTTAGATGCATTTCTAGAGTCCATCTAGCCAAATTCATCCTTGATTTTAGCATATGACACCTAGGGGTGTTTACGCGCACTTTTGAGCAATACGCACTGATACTTAGGTTGTGTTGGACTATTCTAGGATCACTTCTAGAGGTTTTAGAGCCTTGCGGACGTGTTTCCAAAGTCTATTTTATCAAAATTGACTTCCATTTTTCATAAAGTTGGGTCTTGATCAAATGAAATACCATCGGCCTAATGAGTTGAGTATTCTAAGAGGAGTTTTCATGAAATAAAACCTCTTGTTGTTTCGATAATTTGTATTTTGTAAGTTTTCAACACAATTGAATGGTTTAAGGATTGATTTTGTAAACTTATGAGGTCAGTTTGGTGTTTTAAGGTTGCACACTTCAAAGGTGTTACGAATGAGCAGACTCTAGTCATCTCGAGGATTCATTTCATCATTGGACCTTTTTGGGGATAGTCAAATTTAAGGTATGAAAGTTGCCCCCTGCTTCACATGTGTAGCATAGCCACCTAGTGCTAGTGTCAATACACTTGAAGCAAAATGCAAAGATGTAAAAAATGTTTTACTAAGGAGAGAGGTACTTACCTGTGGGTTGTCTCTAGATGTCTTGTCAAGATTTGATTGCTATTGTTCTCTTTTGTTTATTATTGTTGTTCTATGATTTGGTTGTCACTCAAGGTGCTATTTAGGATATATGCAAGCTTGTGATTCATGCAAAGTGTAGAGTGCAGTGATAATTGCATTTTACTATTAAAAATTAGACTCTTTAAACTCTTTTAAATTTAATAATATGTCATTTTAGATGTATAACTCTCTATTCTCTACATAATTATTAATAAAATTTGCATTTAAAAAAATATTAGGAGATTTAAATAAAATATAGACATAATCATGCATTAATTTAATAAATTAAGATTTTTATATTTTCAGTGTAATTTTGTATTATTCTTATTAAGCTTTTATATTTTCTGTAGGAATTAAAATATCAGGTGTGCAATGCTGAATGAGAGTCAAAATTAATAAAGTCAAAGAAAAAAGCACAAGTGTGCTTGGACTAAGCACGGGTGTGCATGGACCAAGCCCCGTGCTTAGTCCAAGCACTGGTGTGCTTAGACAAAGCACGATTGTGCAAGGCTCAACATGGCCATGCCAAATCCAAAGCCAAAAATGGCACGGTCGTGCACTCGTCAACATGGCCATGCCACATTGAAGAGCAAAAATGGTATGGTTGTGCCTTTATTCACATGACCATGCCATAATTTCTAAAGGCAAGGACACGGTTGTGCCCCAATTAACATGGTCATGCAAAGAACTTCATGCAAATGTTCACGGTTGTGCTATTCTAATTTTGGTTATGCACGGCCAAGCTTGTACATTTAAGGAATTTCCATGTGGATGCATACATCACGTGCAACCCTAATTCTAAGGATATAAGAGCATCTTAAACTTGAAAAGCAGTGAAGGAATGAAGAGAGCAGAAAATAACAAACAGAGCAAATTAGAGAAAAATAGAGAGAAAAGTACACAGAGACAGAGAGGCAAGGAAGAGGATAGAAGAAACAGAGACTATTTTTCCAAAATTTTTATTTTATTCATTTATTCATGTTTTTAATAATTTTATGTGTAACTAAACTCTTTTAGAGTTTGGATTCATGTAGCCAGGATTACTGCTTGTCTGGATATTATTTTATTATTGTTAATTATCATCAGTCAATTTCTCAAGTTTTGCATCATTAATCTTGTGTTTAATTTAGGCATGATTAAATGCATGCCTATGGATAAATTTATGACAATGAAAGTTGCATGATTTGTTAGCTCATAAAACCTGTGATTCTTAGAACCCTTGATCATGAAAGTAGACAAGACCTTAAGGGATTAATAGATTGTTAAGGAACTTAATAAACCTAAGTAATTCATTAGACCATGAGAATAAGATGTGTTTGCTTTAGGTATACCTGAGTGACTTTGAAAAAAGCCTTAGGAATTTATCAACAGTAT
The DNA here is from genome assembly GCA_947683625.1 of Mallotus nudiflorus. Taxonomy (NCBI): domain Eukaryota; kingdom Viridiplantae; phylum Streptophyta; class Magnoliopsida; order Malpighiales; family Euphorbiaceae; genus Mallotus; species Mallotus nudiflorus. The sequence goes on along the minus strand of CANTUR010000591.1, from coordinate 230,382 downwards.
ACCCTTGACTGAGATTTACTAACTAAATTAACAAAATCCTATAATTCAAGTAAGTGCTTAATGAATGAATCCAAGCTCTAGTTTTTAAATCCTGAATTTCTTTAGATATAATCTATTTACATTAGCACTCTATTTATTTATTAATTTAATTTTCTAGTTTAAAAATCATTCATTATATTAGCTTGTAAGAGGCAAGATCACACTTAGTGCTAGGATTTTTCATCTCCCAATGGGAATGATACTCACTCATCATATATTACTTATAACGAGCTATACACTTATGAAAACTACTCAATAAGTTTTTGGCGCCATTGCCGGGGAGATCGGTGAATACCTACATTAGGATAGACTTTTTTTTCTGCAAGACTAATAGTTTTATTCTTGTTTTATTAATTGTGTTTAACTTTTTCTTTTCAGGAACTTGATTTTTGTTCATGCAAACAAGGTCCTAGAATCCTGAATTAGAAGAGCTTAATCCAGAGATTGAAAAAACTTGCAAAAAGAATAGGAGGAGACAAAGACTCAAAGCAATGGCAGGTCAGGGAGCTCTAGCTAGAGCTCTAGAAGAATATGGTGTACCTAGTCTAACAGGAAGTCAGAATTGTATAGTGAAACCCAGCATCAAAGCCAACACCTTCAAAATCAAACCAGCCTACATCCAGATGGTTTCACAATACCAATTCACAGGACTACCTTCAGAGGACCTTAATGCCCACCTCGCTTCATTCTTGGATATCTGCGACACCTTTAGGATAAATGGAGTTAGTCCATATGCAATAAGACTCATATTGTTTCCATTTTCCTTAAGGGATAAAGCCAAGCTATGGTTGAGTTCATTAACCCCAAATTCAATCACTTCATGGGACCTTCTCTCTAAGGCTTTCTTGATAAAGTATTATCCACCTGGAAAGAATGCTAAGTATTGTTAGGATTTGGCTAGATTTAAGTAGCAGCATGGTGAATCATTGTATGAAGCCTGGGATAGATTCAAAGATTTATAGAGAAATTGTCCTCACCATGGAATTCTAGACTAGTTATTGATGCAGACCTTTTACCAGGGACTATTAGAATCTCTGCAGATTATAATAGATGCCACTGCTCAAAGCTCTTTTATGAGTAAAACACCAGCAGATGTATACGCACTTTAAAAGAAGATGGCATCCAATAACTACCAATGGCATGGAGAGAAAAACCAACCAAGGAAATTTGTTGGACTTTATGAAGTTGATGGTTTAAGCATGGTGAACGCCAAATTGGACTCACTTACAAAAAATTGGAGAAGCTAAATTTTGCAGGACATCCATCTCAAGTACTCTGTTATGAGGTATGCGGCACAAGGCATGCTATAGTAAACTATCAGCAAGGCAATCTTAACTCTCAAGGTTGCTCAATTGAGTAACTCAATGCTTTAAACAATTACAATGGTAGACCTCAAGGGAACCCTTACTCCAACACTTACAACCCAGGATGAAGAAATCACCCGAATTTTTCATGATCAAATCAAGGTCGACACCAAGCTCCAAAATTACAAGAGGGATGCAAGCCTCGACCCCCATCAGGTTTTCAATAGAAGAACATGGCTTCTCAATCTAAACCCAATTCCAATATGGAACTAACAATGGAAAATTTGATCCAAACATAAAACAAGGTAATGCAAATGGTTCAAGACAGCCTCAAACGTCATGAGGAAAATTTCAAGTGGTATGATGCTAGGATGGAACAGTTGACCACACATGTTAAATTACTAGAGAATCAAGTTACTTCTCAAGCAAGTTCCTCTAATTTTCATCAACCAGGTCACTTTCCAAGTCAGCCTCAAAACTCGAGAGAGTAAGCCCAAGCAGTAACTCTATAAAGTGGGAAGAATGTACCAGAGGTTGAATCCAAGAATAAAGAATAGAAAGTTAACCCAGAGACCACTCAGTAACCACAGGCAGAAGCATAGGAGCCAAAGACAGTCAAGACCCCTTGCTTACCATTCCCTTAGATGATGCACAACTCTGCTCTAGATAAATAATTCTAGAAAGTCTTGAAGGTGTTTAAACAACTAGACATCACCATTCCTTTCTTAGAAGTAGTTACTCAAATGCCCAAGTATGCCAAATTTTTGAAAGACATCATGTCCAACAAAAGGAATTGGGATAATTATGATACTATTCCAATAAATGAGGAGTGTAGTGCAGTGATTAGAAATAAGCTTCCTCAAAAGCTTAAGGATCCAGGGAGTATCACTATACCTTGTGTTGTTGGTAAATTTTCTATTAGTAGAGCTCTTTGTGATCTAGGAGCTAGTGTCACTATAATGCCTTTATCTTTCTATAAGAAATTGAACATAGGTGAACCCAAATCAACAAATATTTTCTTGCAGCTAGTTGACAGGTCTATTGTCTACCTTGAAGGGATCTTGGAAGACATGCCAATAAAGGTTGGAAATTTTATTTACCCTGTGAAATTATGGTACTAGAGATGGAAGAAGATTCTCAAATTCCCATAATTTTGGGAAGACAATTCTTAGCCACTGTTGGTGCTATAATTGATGTGAAGCGAGGTAAAATAGAACTCAAAATTGGAGAAGAAAAAGTTGAGTTTGATGTATTCCAAATGATGAAATATTCTTCGTTAACAAAGACCTCGTTCAGAGTATATGTTATCCAAAGTTGTGTTGAGAAAATATTCAGGAAGAAATACCTAAAGATCCACTAAAAGCAAGCCTCACCCGAGATACAGATTCTAATGAAGAAGATCCTGAGGCAGTAGCTTTCATAAACACCCTAAATGCCTCTCTTGCACTGCCTAAAGGTAAGTTAATAAGGCATGACCCCTTACCCCCTCATGATTTCTATTCTGTCTGTGCTTTAAAAGAGGAAGACGCACCAAAGTTAAACTTAAACAACTTTCTCCTAATTTAAGGTATGCTTTTCTAGGACCTAATTCTACTTATCCGATTATTGTTAATGCACAATTAAATGGTGAACAAGTGGATAAGTTGCTTAAAAGAGTCAAAGACCATAGGAAGATCATAAGGTATACCATCAATGACCTTAAAAGGATTAGCCCTTTTTTTTTGCATGCATAAGATCCATTTAGAGGAAGGTTGTTAACCCTCTGTTGAGCATCAAAGAAGACTTAATCCTAACATGAAGGAAGTGGTTAAAAAGGAAATAATGAAATTATTAGATGCCAGTATAATTTACCTAATCTCTGATAGTAATTGGGTTAGCCCTATCCATGTGGTCCCGAAGAAAGGTGGAATGGTTGTGATTAAAAATGAACATAATGAATTAATCCCTACTAGGACAGTTATAGGATGGAGGATGTGTATAGATTACAAGAAACTAAACAAGGCTACTAGGAAATACCACTTTCCTCTTCCTTTCATTGATTAGCTTTTAGAGAAACTTGCACAACACTCATTTTTCTGTTATCTAGATGGATACTCTAGATTCTTCCAAATTCCTATACACCCTGAGGACCAAGAAAATACCACATTCACATATCCCTATGGTACTTTTGCTTACAGATGCATGCCCTTTGGGCTATGCAATGCCCTTACAACCTTTCAAAGGTGCATGATGGAAATCTTTTTTTAATTTATTGAAAATATTATAAAAGTGTTCATGGATGACTTCTCTATATATGGTTCTTCATTTGATGATTGCCTTAACAATCTATCTAGATTTTTGCAGAGATGTGAAGAGGTCAATTTGATTCTAAACTGGGAGAAATGCCACTTTGTGGTCACAAAAGGAGTTATTCTGGGACACTTAGTATCTGACAAGGGCATAGAGGTGGATAGAGCAAAAGTTAATGTCATTGAAAAGCTTCCACCTCCTACTAGTGTTAAAGGAATTAGCAGTTTCCTAGGACATATAGGGTTTTACAGAAGATTCATCAAGGATTTCTCAAAGATTGCAAAATCCCTTACTAATCTGCTTGCTAAAAATGCCCTATTTGTTTTTAATAAAGATTGTTTGAATGCATTTTGTACGCTAAAGGAGGCTCTAATATCTGCTCCAATTTTGTAACCACCTGACTGGAACCTCCCCTTTAAAGTAATATGTGATGCCAGCGACTATGTTAGTGGTGCTATTTTAGGGCAAAGGAGAGACAAACAGGCATATGCCATTTACTATGCTAGCCACACCTTGAATGAAGCTTAATTGGATTATGCCACCACTGAGAAAGAGCTTCTTACTATTATTTTCACTATTAACAAATTTTGCACTTATTTGATAGGTAGCAAAGTGATTGTATTTACTGATCATGCATCTTTGAAGTACCTCCTCTCTAAGAAGGATGCCAAACCTCATTTGATAAGGTGGATACTGCTCCTACAAGAATTTGACTTGGAGATTAATCATAAGAGTGGAGCAAAGAATGTTATAGCTGACCACCTATCTAGGTTGGAACTGCCAGGGAAAAGTTTTGAATTACCAATTGATGACTATTTCAAAGGAGAATAGTCGATGCAAATGCAATTTTCAGTACCCTAGTATGCAGATTTTGTCAATTTCTTGGTACGTGGAGTGTTACCACCTGATCTTACCTACCATTAAAAGAAAAAGTTTTTCTCTGATGTTAAATATTATTATTGGGAGGAACCTCTTCAATACAAGAGATGTGGGGATGGACTAATTAGGAGATGCCTTCCAGAGGATGAGATTCAGGCTATCTTAACACATTGTCATTCCCTCGAATGTGGAGGATATTTTATCTCCACTAAGATCGCAGCCAAGGTCCTCCAAAGTGGTTTTTACTGGCCAACTCTTTTCCAAGATGTCAGAAAATTTATGGTGAATTATGACAGATGCCAGAGAACAGGGAACATAGGAAGAAGGAATGAAATTCCTTTGACTGGAATACTAGAAATTGAAATTTTTAATGTTTGGGGACTGGATTTTATGGGGCCCTTTCCAAGCTCACTAAGGAACAAATATATATTAGTTGGGGTGGACTATGTATCTAAGTGGGTCAAAGGTTTAGCATCCCTAACTAATGATGCTAAGACAGTAACCAGATTTCTCAAAAAGAATATGTGTTCCAAATTAGGGACACTAAGGGCAATCATCAGTGATGGGGGTACACACTTCTGTAACCATCAATTTAAGAGCTTATTGAAGAAATATGGTGTGACTCACAAAGTCACTACTCCCTACCACCCTCAGACTAGTGGACAGGTTGAGATTTCTAATAGAACCATCAAGTCCATTCTGGAGAAGACAGTATCAACATCAAGAAAAGACTGGTCTTCTAAGTTAGATGATGCTCTATGGGCCTACAGAACTACATTTAAGACCCTTATTGGTGCTTCTCCATTCATACTCCTCTATGGAAAATCTTGTCATCTACCAGTGGAATTAGAACACAAAGATTTTTGGGCTACAAAATTTTTAAACTTTGATCTGCAGAAGGCTGGTGATTAGAGACTTCTCCAGCTGAATGAACTTAAGGAATTCATATTGAATTCTTACGAGAATTCCAAGATTTATAAGGAACAAACAAAAAGATGGCATGATAATCATATTCTGAAAAGAGAGTTCAAAGTAGGAGACCTGATTCTATTATTTAACTCTAAACTGAAAATGTTTCCATGAAAGTTGAATAAGTCTGTCCATATGTAGTAGTAGAGATATGGAGTCATAACTCTGGTTCATTTAAGGTTAATGGCTAAAGGTTGAAGCTTTATTATCAATCTGATGAAATTCCAGCAAGCACATCTTCTGCAGTTTTATCATCTACCTGACCTCTATTGCATTAAGTCAAGCTAATGACTTTAAACAAAGCACTTCTTAGGAGATAACCCAAGTGTTATTTATTTGCTCTTTTCAAATTTTTTTGTTTTTTTAGTTAGTTTAATTCCCCTAAGGAGCTATATTCTTTATATAGATTTTTGAATACCTGGGATATACATGCAGTAAAGACTATTCTCAAGTTATTAGTCATATCAAAATACAGATTACAACAACATAAGGAAATAAATTGGGGAAGTTTTCTTTACTTTTGTTTTTATTTATATATTTTTTTATTATTATTTTATGTGTGTGCTTAAATGTTTTATTGACTTTGAAAATATTTGGAGTGACTTTGAATGATAATTTTAAGTAGGGACATATGTTACGATTTCACATTATACGCATGCATATTGAGGACCAAGCTTTATAAAAGAAACATGGGCGTGCCATAACATGACACACCCGTGCAAACGGGTACCCAAACACGGTCATACCTCACCTAGCACGGTTATGCCTCACCTAGCACGACCATGCCATTTTGTCCCTTTAGTCAACACGGTCGTGCCCATCCAACATGATCGTGTGATATTTATGCCTTCAATAAGCACGATCGTGCCCCCTAAAGCACGATCATGTCATTCTCATGCACACATTTTGCACAACCGTGCTCTAACCAACAAGGCCATGCCATTCTCGTACTCACAATATGCATCGTCGTGTTTCACTAAACACGGCCATGTGATTTTGAAGCTTCTAATCTGCATGGGTGTGTGCTTTATCCATGCATTCACACATAGCGTGGGCGTGTAGATTCCAGAGGCATGTGACTTTTCATTTTCATGTGAACCATCCGACACCCCTTTTTGACCTCCACTGTCCCAAAACCTCCAAAACACCTTTTCAAATTCTTTCTATGTCAACTTTTCATTTTATATTTTATTCTCTATAATTTTTTTTTTTTCTTTTCATGGATTCCAAACACTTCCTTTCACTTGCAGTGCAACACATTGAGGACAATGTATAATTCAAGTGTGGGGGAGTATATCCTAACTTTATCTTTTTAGTATTTTATCATACTATTTTTGAGTAATTTGTCATTTTTTTATTCCATTTCTCAAAAATAAATAAATAAATAAAATATCCCACACTTTTATTTTTGCTAACTTGTTATAATTATAAGCTTTGTATATTAAAATTAAAATTAGCTAGTCTAGTTGATGCAGTATGTGGTTAATTCTTGTAGAATATGGTTTAAAGCTTTGTTAATATTTAAGAATTAGACTTTTTAACTTTTAATCAACCTAAATATGTACTCTCTTTTGTTTTATTTAAATTTAATTTTTAGATAAAATTTTTGCAATCAAGAGATTTGGATAAATTTTTATTATTAGGAAAACCTTTTTTCTATTATATGATAATTCAGCTGTAAAAAAAAGGATTAGAGGAGAAAAAATCTCCATTCTACTCCAATGCTCAAATTGAGTATGAGTAATCCAAAGGTACCTAATGGCGGTATTCATGCTCAGTAATACAGGAACAGTAAGGAATACTAAAGTTGGGAAGGATTCTAATCCAACATAAATAAATAAAAATTCAGCTAGTTATCATATTTAGTTTAAGGGTTGACTAATAATTTAAATATTTTTGACTTTCCTTGATTTATAAGTTTTAGTTCATCAATTCTATGAATAATTCATTTGAGAGGTATGCTTCACTTGGTAATATTTGTAGTCTTTTTCTCAATTTATTAACTCAGTTTTGCTAAATAATGCTTGTATTAACCCATTACTGTATTAATTAAATTATCTGTAATTTTATTTTAATATGCTCATATTATTGTTATAATAAGGTTCTTGCTTGAGGACAAGCAAAAGTTCAAGTGTGGGGGTATTTGATAATTGCATTTTACTATTAAAAATTAGAATTTTTAAACTCTTTTTAATTTAATAATATGTCATTTTAGATGTATAATTCTCCATTCTCTACATAATTATTAATAAAATTTGCATTTAAAAAATATTAGGACAATTAAATAAAATATAAACATAATCATGCATTAATTTAATAAATTAAGAGTTTTATATTTTCTATGTAATTTTGTATTATTCTCACTGAGCTTTTATGTTGTTTGTAGGAATTAAAATATCAGGTGTGCAATGTTGAATGAGAGTCAAAATCAAGAAAGTCAAAGAAAAGAGCACGAGTATGCTTGGCCTTGTGAACCTCTATGCCCTTATTAGAAACTAGGTTAGCCAAAACAACTCCTCTTATGACCATAAAATGGCACTTTTCCCAATTTAAAACCAAGTTAGGTTCTTCACATATCTACAATAATTTAGACAAATTATTTAAAAAATCATCAAAAGAAGAACCATAAACAGAGAAATCATCCATAAATACTTCCATAATATTCTCTACGAATTCAGAAAAAAATTTCATCATGTACCTTTGAAAGGTAGCAATGGTATTGCACAACCCAAAGGGCATGCTTCTATAAGCATAAGTTCCATAGTAGTGAAAGTGGTTTTCTCTTAGTCCTTAGGGTGAATTGGGATTTAAAAGAATCCTGAATACCCATCCAAATAACGAAAGAAAGAATGTTGAGCTAACATCTCTAATAATTGATTAATAAAAGGAAAAGGAAAATTATCTTTCCTATTAGCTTTATTCAGCTTTCTATAGTCAATGCACATTCTCTAACCTGAAATAGTTCTAGTAGGGATCAATTCATTATTCTCATTCTTAGCAATTGTCATCCCCCCTTTCTTAGGAACCATATCAATTAGGATAACTCAATTACTATCCAAAATTGGATATATGATTACTATGTTAAGCAATTTTATGATCTTTTTCTTAACCACTTCTTTTATGTTAGGATTTAATCTATATTGATGTTCAATGGAAGGATTACATCATTCCTTTAAATGTATCTATACATACAAAAAGAAAGGTTAATCCCTTTCAAGTCATCAATGGTGTAGCCAATACTCTTCCTATGATCTCTAACTTTTATAAGCAACTTACAAACTTGTTCATCATTCAATTCAGCATTAATAATAATGGGATCAATAGAGTTAGGTCCTAGAAAAGCATACCTTAAATCAAAAAGGAATTGTTTAAGCTCAACCTTAGGTGCATCTTCCTCCTTCAAAACATTTATAAAACATGAATCAAGAGGTAAGGGTTCGTACCTTTGAGATTGATGATGTGGAAGTGATGATTGTGCATTCAAAGTGTTATTAAATGCAACTACCTCATGAGCTTCTTCATCGAACTCAACGTCATGGACTAGACAAGCTTCTAGTGGATCTTGAGGGTGTTGTTTTCTAAAAACCTTTTTAATGCATCCTTGTATTGCATCTACACTAAAACATGGTTTACCATTGAAGGATCTTGTACCATCTTAAAGACATCAAACTCCACTATTTCTTCCCCAACGTTAAGCTTGATGTTACCCCTTTTGACATTAATTATTGCTCCAGCTATAGCAAGGAAGGGTCACCCTAGAATTAATGGGATTTAAAGGTCTTATTCCATCTCTAGGATCACAAAGTCACAGGGCACATAGAATTCCCTAAATTCTATAGGTACATCCTCTAAGATTTCTTTGAGATAAACTATGGATCTGTTAGCTAGTTGTAAGGAAATATTTATGGGTTTAGGCTCTCCGATATTCAATTTCTTGTATAAAGATAGAGGCATTAGAGTTACACTAGCTCTTAGATCACAAAATGCTCTACTAATAGACAATTTACCAACTGCATAAGATATAGTGATACTCCCTAGATCCTTAAGCTTTAGAGGAAGCTTATTTCTTATTACATTATTGCATTCCTCATTCATTGGTATGGTCTCATGATCATCCCACTTCCTCTTATTGGATATGATACCTTTGAGGCATTTGGCATAGTTGGGCATTTGAGTGACTGCCTCCAAGAAGGGAATGGTGATTTCTAGTTGCTTGAACACTTTTAAGACTTTTGAAATTACTTGTCAAGTGTTCCATTATTCATCCTTTGAGGGGATGGTAAGCAAGGTGTCCTTGTCTACTTGGACTCAAGCTAGTTACTCTTTGGTTTATCACTTTCAACTTATATTTGTTTTGGCTCATCTCTTGGTTCATCACTTTTGTGCTCAACTTCAGGCAATTGTTTCCCCACTCCTCAAGGTTATAGCTTTTGCATGCTCCTTTGGATTTTTAGGTTTTTTTGGAAAGTGACCCATCTGGAAAAAATTTAAGGAACTTGCTTAAGATGCTATTTAGTGTTCTAGCATGTTATTATGTGTGGTTAATTACTCCATCCATTCCTCATGCTTCTTTAAAGTTGCTTGAACTTTTTATATTACTTTGTCTTATAATTGGATGAAATTCTCCGTCATTATCTCGAGCTTTGATTTAGGCTCAGTTTAAGGATAAGAATTCTTTTACTAAAAACCTGGTGGAGGTGGAGCTCTATACCCTTGATTTGAGTTTAAAGCTTGGTTTCCTCCTTGGTTTGACCACAATAAATTTGGGTGGTTTCTCCATCCAGGGTTATAAGTGTTAGAATATGGATTTCCTTAAGGTCTACCATTAAAATTATTGAAGGCATTGAGTTATTCAATTGAGTAGCCTTGGGAGTAAAAGTCACCTTATTGGCATTCCATAATAGGATGCCCTTCTCCACACACTTCACAAGATAGCACTTGCAATGGATAACTTGGAAAATTGAGCTTTTGTAACTGTTTTATGAGGGAGTCCAATTTAGCATTTACCATGCTTAAGCTGTCAACCTTATACACTCTTACTGCTTTCCTTGGCTGATTCCTCTCCTTATGCCATTGATAATTGTTTGATGCCATCTTCTTTAAGAGTGCACATGCATCATCAAGCATTTTGCTCATAAAGGACCCTTGAGTAGTAGCATCAATTGTAATTTATAAAGACTAAGATAGCCCTTAGTAAAAAGTCTGCATGAGAAGTCAATCCAGAATGCCATAGTGAAGGCAATGTCTTTGCAAATCTTTAAATCTTTCCCAAGCATCATAGAGAGATTCATTGGGCGACTGCCTAAATTCAACAAGGTCTTAGCAATAGTTGGTAGTCTTTCTAGGTGGATAATACTTGGTGAGAAAGGTCTTAGAAAGTGTATCCCACGAAGTGATGGAATTTTGAACCCTAACCATAATTTCGCTTTATCCTTTAATGAGAATGGAAATAACCGGAGGTGAATAGCATTTGTGCTCACTCCATTAATCTTGAAAGTATCACAAATGTCAACAAAAGAGGCTAGATGGGCATTAGGATCTTCTGATGGTAGTCCACTGAATTGATATTTTAAAACCATCTGTATATATGCAGGCTTGATTTCAAAGTTACTAGCATCAATGGTTGGCTTCAAAATGCAATTTTGGCTTCCAGTGAGGCTTGGTACCCCATATTCTCCTAAAGCCCTATCTTAAGCTCCTTGTGCTGCTTGGTCAGCCATTCTTCTCTTTTTTCCTTTTTTCCTTCCTATTCTTTTTCAAAAACTTTTCAATATCTAGATTTACTTTCTCTAATTCAAGACATTTTGATCTTGTTTGCATAAACAAGAGTCAAGTACTTAAAAATAAAAAAGTAAAGAAAATTATATTGAATAAAAATAAAAATGTTAGTCTAACAAAATAAAAAGTATGCTAATATTTGTATTGTCAATCTCCCTGGCAACGGTGCTAAAAACTTATTAGGCAAATTCCACAAGTGCACAGTTCGCTACAAGTAGTATAAATTCAAGTATGAGTATCGTTCCTATGAGGAGATTGATACCAAGTACTAGCCTTAAATTTATCTCCATAAGCTAACAAAATAATAATTATTGGAATGAAATGAAATAAATAAAACTAACAAGCAAGAATAAACTTTCTAAATCTAAAATATTAAAATTTAAATTTAATGGTTGGAAACTAGAGGTTGCATTTGCTTCACTAACTACCACTTGATTTACTCTATCAATTCACAATTCAATTTACTAACTCAGTCAAGGGTAAATCACTCAAAATACCTAGAGTCTTTTTCAAGTTCATCTAAGAATACCAAAGTTAATTACAGCCTATTCTCATGGTCATGTCAATTAACTAGGGTTCATTAAGTTCCTTAGTAATTTATTATTCCCCGAAGGATTAATCTACTTTCATGATTGAAGTTCCCAAGTTTTACAAGTCTATAAGCTGATAAATCATGCAACTTTCATTATCTCTAATTTACCTAAAAACATGTATTTAATCAAGCCTAAAATCAAATACAAGACATAAAACACAACTTGTAAAATTGACTAAAAATTAATTCATTGAAAGGAAATAAATATCTAAATAAATAGTAGACTAGCTATGCAAATCCAAACCCTAAAGAGAGTTTAGCCACTCATAGTTATGGCCAAAAACACAAACATGATAAAAAAAAGTAAAAGATGAAGAAGAATAAGAAATATTTATTGTTCTTGAATCTTGCACAAATCCTTCTTCTTTAATCTTGTTAAGTGTTTGTTTGTATCTTTCAAAATTAGGGAATGAATCCCTCAAATTGAATTAGAATCCCTTTTTTATAAGCTAGGTCTTATAGAAACCTATTTGCATTTGAATTCTTCAACTTCTACTATTTAGGAAATTTTCTCAACTCGACATGGCTTCAAATATAGGATGATGGAGGTGGTATCACATTCTTCATTATACGGCATGGCTTCTATCATGTCATGTTCCAAGTCATGTTGCTCTTCTCATGATTCTTCAGATTGCTCATAAAGGAACACTACTTCTATCATCCTATGTCTCAACCCATGTTGCTTTATTTCAGCTTTCAGAACATGAAATGGGCACAATCATGCCATAACACATCCCATGTTGTACCAGTCCTTGATTATTTTGGAGTTCCTTTCAAAACTTTCCTATAAGAAGGGAAATATTTTTTAATATTTAATAAAAACTCATTATTTAATGGAAATTAAATTCAAAATAATAAAATCCTAAACAAAGATAAATCTTAATTTCTATCCAATTATAGCTAATTGATCATCAAAAAATTCATTAAAATTCAACTAAAACATTTGATAAATTACACACATCATAAAATCCACACCCCATAAAAATTAACTTCCAATTTAAAGAGAGACCTCATATTAATGAGTTTTGATTTCAGATTAACTAGCGTCTATAAAGAGTCACCTTTAGAAAGGACAACTCAAGTAATAAGAGCATGTTAGCATATTGCAAGTTCTTGTTCATAAACTTGTTGATTAACGGCTATATAGCCTCCTTTATTAGAGGTAGAATCACCATCAAGGGATAGGATAATAAATTTTCCTTCGACTACTTGAGCATAAAAAAGGCTTCTGCATCTTCATAATTGGGGCAAACAAATCCTTATGCCTAGGATACTCCATTAGAAAAGCAAATATCAGGGCAACTTAATGGTGGTTCCTGGTGGTAGACCGATCAGAGAAAAGTCTAACTAGGGTTAGACTCTCACTCGTTCAAGCTTTCCCTTGGATGTAATCTTATTTCCTACTTCAAATCTATGGTAGATCATTGTTAAAAATGATTACCATAAAATCTCAATTTCAGATGCAGCATGAAAACTTCTATGATTTTTTCTCAGATTTTTAGCAATAGAGAAAAAAAAGGATAAGAAAAGCAACATGTTTTATTCCAAGCAACATCTTTAAATTCTTTATTATTCATGTACTTCGATGTAATGTAACAAAAATTCTATCTAACTAGATTTACCGTTTCTTAAAATAAATTATGGGATAAATAAGAATTCGATAAAGATTATATTGTAGGATCAGTAACTTGAAACACAAATTTATGTCGTACCATTAACACTAAAGAAGCATGTTATGTATATCAATATATGTACTTGTCTATTTAATAGAGGGACCAAATATTATATAATTGCTTGTCTTGTTAAATTTTCATAAGTTTTTATATGATATGACAAATTGATTATTTTTCTCGATAAACATTTCTAAATTTTTTTTATCAGTTTGGAGCTCTTAGTCTCTTATTTTCATTCAATCTTCACCTAGGCACTGTCATAAATGTTTATTTTCTTTCAAACATGACATGCATAAGTATCATTAAAGTGGTTTTAATATGGATATATCTGTAGCTCAAAAAGCATGATTGATTATATTCTCTCACTGTCTACATTAAGTATTGTGTTAATATGATTTTATATTATGACAACAAATTTTATTAAAATTAAATAAGATGACAACTTCTAACTGCTAGTGATGTCATGTTCAATACTTTATTAATGTACAAGTTAATTTTAGTTTGTTTTTTCAATTTATTTCAAAAGAAATGATAACTCATCATAGGTTTTTAATAGAGAAATAATAGTTGGAAAAATAAAGTGAGATGTGACTTCCATCAATTTTTACACTTCACAGAAAAAACATAAGCTATTATCAAATAAACATTAAAGATCAAATGCTACACTTAAATCTCACATATAGAAAAAATTGAAAGTTTATTATTATTTGTTGAAATTGACCAACATTTAATCCTACTTAATATAGCACTATTGATTTAAATAGGAAACATTAGAAAACAAGTATGTTGGGATTTAATTCCACCAACATGCCATTACATGTAACTAAAAAGTTGCTTATAGAACATTCAACTTCATCATCACACATTGAAATTTAAATTTATATTTTTTGACACTAATTCAAAATGGCAAGGTTTGAAAATATTTTAACTTTAGTCCTTTTGATCCAAGCAAGTTTTACAATTATTAGCATGTAACCAATTGCCTATGCTCTCGACTTCAGCACGCCAACTCCATCACAAAAACCATATCCTGGACTATTTGTATATTTGGACAAATGCGCCAAACACATTACACCGAACTATGGAATAGAGATTTTCAAGTCAGTGTTTGAGAATAATGTCCCTACTAGTCTTTGTTACACTGAACTCATTAGGATAAGAAAAAGTTATCATGATAAAATGGTAGAGTATATTACAAAGGACCCTAATTTCAATCACATTTACATTTTATTTTATTATTTTTAAATTTATTGATAATTATTTAAATTGCTAATAATTTAAATTATTAGTTCTAAATTTAATATTAAATTTAAATTACTAATTTTTTATTAATTATTATTTTCATTTATATGGATTCTACTTCAAAAAATACTAGCACTAGGAGCATAACTCCCATGGAAAAAAGTATTAGTATTGTTAGTGATGGATAGAGTGATCCACAAAGGAGACCTTTGATTAATACAATGATTGCTTCTAAGTCAAGTCCTATGTTTGCTAAAATTGTGGATTGTTCAAGTGAAATAAAGGATAAATATTTTATTTCTAATTTGCTAAAAGAGGTAATTGATGAGATTGGGAGTCAAAAACTAGTTCAAGTTATTACTGATAATGCTAGAAATTGTAAGGGTACTAGAGATATCATTAAAGGTATGTACCCTCATATTTATCGGACTCTTTATGTTGTGCATAATCTTAATCTTGCTTTGAAGAATATATATGTAGCTAAAAATGTGGAAGCATATCAGAAACCTATGATGAATGTCATTAAATTACTAAAATTCATGGAGTTGTTTTGCAAATCAAGAATTTTATAATTAACCATTCAATGTGATTCGCTATGTTTAATTGGTTTAACTCTTTAAAGTTACTTTTTGTTATGGACACTCATTTTGTTTCTATTGTGGTAATGCTTAAACGATTTAAACTTATTAGACAATCTTTATATGTAATGATTATGAGTGATCAATGGAAAAAATATCAAGATGATGACCAAGGAAAAGATAAGTTTATTCGTGAAAAAATTATGGATGAGGAATGGTTGGACAAGATTAATTATATTGTTGCCTTTACTCAACCCATTTAGGATATGATTAGAGTGTGTGATACAAACAAGTCATGCCTTCATTTAGTTTATGAGAAGTGGGATTCTATGATTGAAAATGTGAAGAACAATATATATGAGCATGAAGAAAAAAATTGCATGATTTTTCACCTTTCTACTGTGTGGTCGATACTATTCTTGTTGCTCGATGGGCAAAAACTAATACTCCACTTCATTGTTTAGCTCATTCACTAAGTTTAAGGTGAGTTTTTATTTTAATAGTTTATTTCTTTTTATAACATTTTTTTTCAATTAAATTTTTTATGAATTTTTCTTTTAAAGGTATTGCACTGATAAATGGCTTCAAGAGGAGGAAAATATATTGTCTCCTCATGTGGATAAAGAAGTATCCACTAAAAGAGGCAATTGTTTCAGGAGGTTATTTCCTAATGAAGATGATTGTAAGAAAGCTAATGATGAGTATGGTGTTGATGCAAAATCGCAAGTGCATGGTATCGCCAAATAGTATAAAAAATATCGTCCCATAGAGTCTCATTCTAATCACCTATTAACCTAATTCTTTAAAGTCTAAGGCTTATGAATAAGGAGTTTTTGGAATGAAATTTAAATAACAAATAAATGAACCTATAAAATAAAAACAATTTTAAAATCTAAAGATTAAATAATCAATAATCAAAACTTGCTAGAAACTCACTGAGCTACCCAAATTTATTACTAAATTAGCTATGCATATCCCGAGTTTTTCTAAAGCAACAATCAATCTCTCTCAAGTATCAATTAGTTAAAATTCACAACTATCAATCAAGGCAATAAACACCCAATTCTCATTGCAATCCAAACACCTAGATATCAAAATCATGAATTATGAAGCACAACTCAATGGGAATTTAATCAACTCATTTTATCTCTAATTTTGAGTTACGTTAAACTTGTGTTTATAGGTCTATTAGAATTATCATCTCTCAGTGTATAATCCCAATTAAAATCATATTATTGGTGGCCAAACAACAACAAGCATTAAGATTAATAAACAGAATATGCAAAAACTAATGAATTTATTAAATTAGAAGCTTAGATCATGTTTGGATCATCAATTCTTAACAAAGAAATATTTAGACTAGCATATTATCAATAATCTCCAAGAAATCATAAGAAAAACCCATAATAAAAATATAAGAAAGAGAAGAAGAAAGAAATAATTAAAATTAATCTTAAATCTTGAATCTTCAATTCTTCAATTTCTTACTCCTTCAATCTTCTAAAGTTCTTGTTTGTAACTTTGGTGTCTAATCCCCCAATGGCTCTCTTAACCTAGATCTAAATTTCTTTATTTATAGAGAAAAATACCCTAAATTAGTCTAAGGACTAAAATAGTAATTTTTCACCTTCAAATCCTCCTCCAATGAGGAAAATAACCTTAATTACTGGCTTGAATCTCGATCTCTTTAGGAAAACAAAGTTCCTAAAAAAACATACCATAGAATACATAAATTAACTAGACAACTAAAAATAAAAAATAAAACTAAGATAATAAATTAAAATCTTAATAAAACACTAATTATAAATAATTTTTTTTAAGTAAAAGGCTGGAGTTCATAAATCATTGTAAAGTCCAAGATTTATTAAAAATAAAGAGAAAAAGAAATACAGAGACTGAGGAAAGAAATAAAATAAAATAATAGAGGCAGAAGCCTCCAATATAGCTAAGCAAAAAAAAAAATGGACTACTCTACTATAAGAATCAAAAATATCATAATAATAAGAAAGATGTTGAAACACCGAGCCTTGAAACCCTTCATAGATAAAGCTTCAATAATATGAATAATAAAATATAAAGAAATAATAATAAATCCTATGGAATTTAAATAGAAAACTATGCAATTATTGACACTAACAAATCCCCCCACACTTAAACCTTGCTTGTCCTCAAGCAAAACACATGAGAACACCTATCATCACAATGAATTTAGCACATTAATAGACTTTAACTTGCCTATTCTTCACAATCTTTAGTTAATACAAAACTTATAACTCAAAATTAAATTGATAATTCAAGGTCAAAGACATAAGTTTTACAAAGTGAAAAGCAAACTTAACCGTTGAAATTCTAAAAAATTATAAGTTGATAATCAAGAAAAACAAAAACAAGTGATACTAGTCTCTCAACCTTTAGCAACCCCAAAATTCTAACACATAAGAGATAACAACACCATTTTTTTTTTAGCGAGTATTTTTTACGCTCCATCTTGCTTTTTGTTTTTTTTAAATTCTCTCTAACCAATCTTTTCACTCTTAGTAATCCCCTGTCATTCCCGTACTACTAAACGTGGATACCACCAAGTGAGTCCTTTGGATATTCTTACTCTATTTAGAGTATTGGAGTATGTTTAGAGCATATAAGAATTGAAATCTAAATATTTGCTCCTATTAAAATATATATATATATATATATTGTTATCATTCATATACCAGACTCAAATCAAAAATTAAGTATCACTTATAATCATTTTTTGTAACTATCAACTAACAAAATTCGGTCAGTCAAAAGCAAATAAGCATTAAGTTCATTCAATTTTTAAAAGTCCTTAACCACAAATTATCCACCTAACTTAAAAATCACAAATTAAGCATTAGCAACAGATTATGAAACATGTACAAGAAAATTACATTCAATGTGCTCTACTCATCATAAGGATAGGTTGCAAAAAATTTCATGTAAATGCTAACATGCAAACAAATATAACTCTAAAATTAAATTAAACATAAAAAAATATATAAAAGTAAAAAAACTAAATGCAAAATTCATGCAAAGGCAAAAGAAGGAATTATGAGTTTCGGTGAAGGCAAAAGAAGAAGAAGCTAGGGATTTTTTAAGTAGAAAGTGTAGAAAAGAAAAACAAAAATAATTGAAAGGCCAAGAAAATAAATAAAATATAGAAAAGGAATAAAATTAAAGACCAAGAAAATAAAAAATTATAAAAGAATAAAAAAAAAGCACTTTAAACCTAAAGGACTTGTCAAAAAAAAATAGAAAAAAAAACAAAAAAAATGTTTTGGGCTGCTGTCTCAGCAGCTTGCAGTGTGCAGTCTTAAAGTTTCGGCTGCTGTCTCAGCAGAAATGTGTTATGTGCTAGGTTAGGGCTGCTACTGTCCACTAAAAAAATTGATTTATAGCCACATTTAATTCACCACTTTTTATTTAAGTGTAGTTAAATTTTTAACTAAATAAAAAATTAGTCACATTTGAAGAAGGGTGGTTAAATTTATTGTCTAACCACTGTTAAAATAGTGCTATAGATATTTATTTGACAGTCAAAATAATAATTTTTATATAAATTATCTTCACACTTATTAAAGTCGTTTATAGGCATTTTAGTTTTATTTTTGGGCTCAGTCCATTTGACAAAAAAAACTAAATCCATTTCCATTTCCCCATTTTGTTTCCCTGTTTTTCATTTCTTGTGCTTTTTTTTTTTTTTTTTTGCCATAATTTCTTCTGTTTTTCAATTTTTCTCTCCGTCTGTGTCTAATTTTTCATTGAGCCAATTTAAAAAACAAAATCAAAGATGAAGAGGTTTAGGGTTTTATTTGGAGATCGAATTCAAATTCTTCCCATCTCTATCATTGTCATTTTCAATTTTTTTAATTGTATTTTCAATTCAAATTCAAATCATTCTTCTCCTTCTATAGAGGACTATTATCGATTCTTCAAGTAAATTCATATATGCATTGATTGATTTCTTTTATGTTTCATTGATCTTTGATTTAAATTTGATATTTTAGCTCATCTTATAACAAAATTGCAGAACTTAGGGTGAATATCAATCGAGTGTTCAAGTTTATGTCAAAATGGTTTAAAACTGTAAGATTTTGGATATATTTTCTATAATTAATTGGATATTGCATTTTCTCTTAACTGTGCAAAATCTTTTTCCTGTTCATTTTCCTATAATTAGATTGATTAGGAAAAAAATACTTTAAAAAAGATAAAGTATATCAAGAATTTTGATGTCACTCTAATGTGTGCATGTCGAGAGACTGAAAGATAAGTTGTTGTGTTGCTTCTTAGTTGAATCAAAACTGCTATAGCAAGAATTTTATTTTGATTATTATTATTATTAATATTATCATCGTCATTAGAGAAGGAAAAAAACACACACACACACACATATAGATATATATGTTATGAGTGGCCCACTGACCAATAATTAAGATTTGGAAAAAATTTTATTGAAAAGTTAGTGAGGAAACATATATTTTTGCTTTTGATTAATTGGTTCCTGGCTTTATAAATGTCTTTTGCATCGCTGTCAAGGAATCTGAACTCTTAGTTCTGAACTATTGAAGCCAACACAGATTATGGACTGAATGCAATCCTTCATTATTTGCAAACTATAATCTATTAAATTGTTGTTTTGTTTTTTAACTTATATTATAACTTTGGTGAACTAAAGCAGATGGCTTTAATGGCTCACAAGTCCATATATTACGTTGCGTATGAGCCCCATAATTACAACAGCGCAGAGCCATCCTCTGACAGTGTCAAAGTCTTCCTTGTGCTCTTTCTTATGTTTGTGTCTGTGTTTTTTAATTAAGTCAGTCCCCTTATTTCTTGGGTTGACAAGTTGCTATCAAAACTATAAACCCTTTTCTTTTAGTCTCTTACACACCATAGCTCACCAAAGTAGGGTAGTGGAGTCATTCCATTGCAATGTACCCCACATTACACGTAATAAAATTAAAATCATCTTACATGGACTTTTCTTTGTATACTAATTAGTTGTGCCATCGTCATCCTCTCTAATAAAGTGGATACGTCTAATGCTCATTTCATCAATTATAATGATTGCAGCAAATTTTTAGCTACTAAGAGATTAGTTAATTGAAATAAGCGAGCTAATCATCATTTTGAGTATAAATGGTTGGTGGAGGGGTTTTCTGAATGGCTCTTCCAACAAGTGAGATATAACAATCATAGTTCCTTTCTAGACTATAAATATATATTTTGTTATAATAATGTTAAATCTTACGTCTAGGTGCCAAAGATGGTCAAGTCCAATTGTCTAGCTGAAATTATAGCGCTTGCTCGTGGTCCAAACAATGTTGCTCGAAGATATAGTGGATTCATCATTAATGGTTTTAGATTTCACACCAAGCGTCGAGATGCATATAGAAAGACTCAAAATTCAGGAGTTATAGTGGAAGCTGAAGGTCAAAATTATTATGGTGTAGTCACAGACATTATTGAATTGGACTATTATGGGAAGTTTAGGGTTATGTTATTCTATTGTGATTAGGTTGACATTAACTCATACAAGGGATTTAAGCAAGATTCAAATGGTCATAATCTTGTTAATTTTTCTCAATTGATTCACACGGGAGAGTTACTAGAGGATGATCCATTTGTGTTTTCATCTCAAGCAAAACAAGTATTTTATATGCAAGATCCAAAAAATGAAGGATGGTCTTATGTAGTCTTAACAAAACCAAGGGATACATATGACATGGGGATAGAATTGCAAGAAGATGGTGATGACACATATAATCAATGTATACCTCAAAGTGTTATTGGGCTTGGTGAATTCAATGATTGTATTAGTTGGGTTCCAACTGATGTTGAGATAGAAGATTAAAAAGTAATTTAGATTATTTTTTGGGTTCATACTAATTATGATGTTAGCCTACCCTTTGTACTTGAAGATTGTATTCTGATTTTGATGTTTTATTATCTGATGTTTTATTACAAATCTTAATTTCATCATTTTAAGAAAATTGAGGGTGTGAATGATGTTTTATTGCATGGGAATTTTACCGTTTGAATATGTGGCCAGAATAATGCTTGTCACTTCACTTACTATGTTATACAAATTCCAACTGTTATAGGTTTGGTTATGTGGTGTTACTTGAGAATCATGTGGTGAAACATAGTGTGGTACATGTGTCTTTTTGTTGATTTTTTTTTATGGATGTGACTACTCAAAGGTATTATTAGTTTTTTTGTATTATTAGTTTTACTAATCTGATCACATTTATAGAGGGTAAGGTACTGATCATGGGAGGTTGGTTAGGTAAAATTGCAAGAAGAGGTAATATTTACCCTTTGCATTATAAAAGTTGGAAGGCAATGCCTAATGCATTCAAGAGTGACATTCTTAAAGAAACAATGGTGAGTAAATGAGTGTTTGATTATAGGTTTGTCATAATTTATATATTACTTTTATTGCATAAATAATAATGATTTTAGTTTTTTTTTTTGTAGGCACGTTTTTCACTTCCCTCCTCTAATGGAATTACAAAATGGATTTGGAGAACAACTGGAAGATGTTGGAAGGAATATAAATATTATCTCAAAGGAAAACTTATGGTTGATGATCTTATAATGGAATAAGTAAGCAGTATTTAGCCTCTTGGAGTTCAAACTGAGCAATGGAAAGCACTAGTGCAATATTAGTTTTCAAAAAAATTTCAAGTTTGGTATTATATCAACCTTTTCTTGCTTTATTTTTATAGTTTGTAATTTTTATATGTACATTGCATTAATTACAATATGTTATGTCAGTTTTACTCTCGAATAGGAAAAGTAGCACGTGCTTCAAAACAAAATCTACATACTACAGGATCAAAAAGTTTTGCTAGAAAAATAGAAGCATTTGTATGCATTCTACCTTTTTCTTACTTTAAAATAAAATGCAAGAATATCCTGATTGAAGTTCAGCTAATAGAACAATATCTTGTGTTTATTATTAATTTCTCAATTTATAATAGGAAATGGAAAATGGATAGGAGCCTGGACAAATTAAATTTTTTGGCTTAACTCGTATGCATAAAAATGGTTGCTTTCTAGATAATGAATCAAGGGAGTTCATGGTATGTATAATAAATTATATATTTGCTGTTTTTTAATATATTGCATTTAATTAACAAATGCTTATCTTCTCAAATATAGGAAAGAGCTAAAATTCTTATGGATGAGCGTGTTAGTATTTCTAAATTTTCTGAAGCAACAAGTAATGTGGACAAACAAATTTTTATAGAGATAAAGGGAAAAGAAAAAAATGGACAAGTAAGAGGTTATGGAATGGGAGTGACTACAACTCAATTATTTGAAGTTGAAGTTCAATCTAGGTTGATCGAAGTATTGGAACAAATATTGAAATTCAAATTTTGAAGACACAAATGGAGAACAAAACGGAAGAACTTAAGCAACATTATGAGACACAAATTAATGCAGTGTGTTCTAATTTCAATACGTTGAATTCCACATTGAAGTTGTTCATGATGACACAATATGGAAGAACAAACTTCATGTCAAATCCAATTTAGGTACAATTTATTATTTTCATTACTGTAGCTCGTCTTTCATAAGCATTTTCTACTGAATTTGATATTTGTTGCTTCTCTCATGACATTGTTAATAATGAACCACTTGCAAGTATTGTATATGCCTAAACTTAGTGGTTAGTAGAAATTCTTTGTTCTAGGCACTAAAATGTTGCTCTACCTTTTTCATGGATCGCTTGTCAGAGGACTTGCTATTGAATTTGAGTATTATAGTTGGTGTTTGTAGGATTGAAGTTTCTTAAATGGTCATCATCTTTATCTATTTAAATGGTTTGTGTGATATTGCTTCTTTTCTACTTGGATGTGTTGTTTATTAATTTATTTATTTTTAATCTTATTTAACATAGCATCAAGAAGTTGATTTCTAAGGATTTGATCTCTGTTTTTGTCTTGTGTTATATTTGTAACTATTCTTTAAAATTCTCATAACTAATTATTCTACACTAGTTTATTGAATTGTAATTCACTTACTTGGACAACGACTTTAGATTATAGAATACTTATGTATTACTATAATCTAATATTTACATGCTGATATTTCTAAAGGTAGTGCTCAAGTTATATTTGGTTTTATGTTGATATTGCAGGCGCCTGATGTGAATGGTGAGGAATCAAACAAAAGAGTTGATTGGAACACCTTTAGAAGTCAAATTTGATGTTTTCAGATTTTAGGGGGAAAAAAGAGTATTTCAGTTTTTTAGTATGTAAATAAATATTTGAACATGCATTTATGCATTTGACCGAGTTTAATAATTTTTTATGGAAAATGAGCACATTGTATTACAATATTGTTTAGTAGTAGTGAAATTTGTTGACACAAGAGTTCTTTTTTTGTTTTAATTTTGTTGACAAAAGTAATTTTGTTTTAGTTTTATTATTGATGCTTAGTTGATGTTTTAATTTTTTCTTGAAAAAAATAACTCCTATAATGAGAGATTTAATTAATTCTCTACCTTTTAAAATGTGGTAAGAGATAAATAAGTATTATGATGGAAGTTATTGATAACCACTTATAAAAGTGTGGTAATGTTTTCTACGTTCAAAATAGTAGAGAAATAAAAGTTACAAATCACATCCCCATCACTCACATAAGTGTGGCTAAATGTGTCCCCACATAACATTTAACCACACATTTAGCAACTTTTTCTCATCTATAAAGAAATAATTTAACCACACTTTTAAATATGGTTTTATTTAAATTTAAATGCGGGAATAGAGTAACTTTCTTGTAGTGGTTGCAGCAAAATTCTACAGACCAATTTTTTTTTTTTTTTTTTGACTGCTGTTGTAGCCCATAGGCTGCTGTCTCAATAGAAAAAAAATTCTGAATTTTTTTTTTTAGAAAAAACCAAAAACAATACAAAGTGAAAATATAGTAACAAAATAGAAAGAAAAAAAATAAACAACATATAATGAAACAAACATGAATATGCAAATAATTAAAATAAAAATCCTAACTAAAGCTTGTAAAATTAAAATTAAAACTAAATACAAAGAACACGGTTGTTGTTGTTAAAAAAATTAATCTAAAATAAATTAGGAAAATAACTATGTAGACAATCTAAAAGTGATGAACAATTAAATTAAAAACATACATGTAAGCAATTAAAAGTAAATATCCCTACTAAAGTAAATAAAATTCAAAGAAAAGAAAATACACAAAATAAAAATCAAAGCATGAAGGAAACGAAGGAAAATTAAAGATCACATAAGTAAGAAACATAAGAAAAAAAGTTTAGTTCTAAGTTAAGGTCGTTAGCTTGACCCCTCTGTATTTTATTGTGGTGACTAAATTGCAAGAGACTCCCTCTCTTTGGGCACACACAGAATTGGACTTACCAACTCATTGTCAGAAATATGATAAATAATGCATGTATCAAAAAGTTTCACAATTTCTTTATTCAATACCTCCTTCATGTTTGGGTTAAGTCGCCTTCGTCTCTCAACTATAGGCCTATTCCCATCTTCGATATATCTTTTATGCATGAAAATAGAGGGACTAATTCCCTTTACGTCAAAATTATGACAACCTAAAGCTCAAACTCTACCATTTACTACCTCACAAACTCTCTTTTCTTGCTCAATGGTCAATTCATTAAAGGTAATAATAGTAGTGTATTATCTTCTTTCATAAATGCACATCTCAAATGGTTGTAGTGGCTTAAGCTCTAAGTTTAGAGGTTTTTCAATGGAAAGGGGTGTCAAGTTATTACTTGTAACCAATAATTTAGGTTTATTGAATGTGTGCTCATGCTTTCCCACACTTTTGAATTCCTCACTAGGTATCTCATCTCCCCCCACTCACAGCTGAAGCAAAAATAGATTTTAAACACATTCATCAAGGGCAATAATTTGTTAGACATTTTCAAATTAGTCACACATAATCATATCTTTTAACAAAAAGACATGACTATTACTAAGAAACATGTCTACTTATTCAAATAGACATGTCTATTACCAAATTGTAACCACTCATTTATCTTATATAAATAGAGAGTTAGTTTTCTACATGAATTAATTCTCTATCATCAATCAATTATGCATAAAACACCATTACAAACACCCAAGCTTTATTGTATCCTAGAGGCAAATTGTACACCACAAATATTGCCTTTAGGAAACTGAGATTCTTACATGCCCTGGAGTAGATTTTTCAAGATTCTTGTTACAATTTTCTAACAATCTAAAGGCAATATTTTTCTTATAGAAATCTACATCCATTGCAGCACTCAAAGAATTAGCAACTAGTATAATGAAATTAGATCATTTTGATGGTGGAAATTTTATGAGATAGGAAAAGAAAGTGTATTTTGTATTAGTTTCTCTATAAGTAGTATATGTTTTAAACACACTAAGGCTAGAAGAGAAAGACAATCAGACTCTTGCATAATTAAGAAAGAGGCAAAAATGGGACACTAATGATGAGATATGTAGAGGACACATTTTAAATGCAATGAGTGATTCACTTTTTGTCATCTACAACTATATGCCTACTATAAAAGAACTTTGAGAGAGATTGGAGAGTAAGTACATGCAAGATGATGTCAAAAGTAAGAAATCCATTGTCTTTCATTTTAATAATTATAAAATGAATGATTCTAGGCCAGTTATGGAACAATTTCGTAAGTTAGAAAGAATTCTTAATAATTTTACATAGCATAATATGCATATGGATGAGTCTATCATTGTGTCTAATATTATTGATAAATTGACCCCTTCATGGAAAGATTTTAAGAGAAATTTAAAAGATAAGAAATAAGATAATTATCTTGAGCAACTTGCTAATAGCCTTCGTGTAGAAGAAGAAATTCATGAGGAAATGCAAATTCAAGATAAGACTAAGGAGCATTCTGTTCATATCTCTAAAGTTCATGTAATGGAAGAAGGATTACATTTTAAAATTTTATACAATAGGACAATTCAATATAACAATATTTCAAAATTTAAAAATAAAAAAAAAAGAAAAAGGGTATTTGTTATTTTTGTGGCAAAGAAGGACATTACAAGTCTGAATGTCGATACTTCAGGAAAAAACAAGAGAAGATGAATAATAAAGGATCTTCTTCTAATGTTGCAAATGAAAATGTGGTTGCAATGATTTCTGAAGTCAATATTCTTAAAGATCATGATATGGGCTGGTGGATAGATTCGGGTGCAACCCGTCATATGTGCAAGGATATTGCTTTGTTCAAGAATATGGATCAAGTTGTTGATGGTATTGTTTTGTACATAGTAAATGCTACTTCAGCACCTGTTTTAGGTGTTGGTAATGTAGAACTAGAGTTTACTTCTAGTAGGAAATTAATTTTGAGAAATGTGTATTATGTACCAGAAGTTAGAAAGAACTTAGTTTCGGGTAGCATTTTGAACAAGTTTGGTTTTAAACTTGTATTTGAGGTTGACCAGTTTGTGTTATCTAAAGGCGGCATATTTGTGGGAAAAGGTTATTTATGTAATGGTATGTTTAAACTCAATGTACACATTAATAATAATAGTAGTAGTGTTTCTGCTTATATTGTTAATTCTCCTTATGGCATAATAGGTTAAGTAATGTTAATTTTAAAATAATTAGAGACATCGTTAAACTTGATTTAATTCCTTATATTGATCTAAACCATGAAAAATGCACTGCTTGTATGTTAACAAAAATAACTAGAAATACTTTTCCAAAATATGAAAGAACATCGAATGTATTAGATTTAATACACAGTGATGTATGTGATATGCATAGTACTCCTTCCATAGGTGGAAAGAAATATTTTATCACATTTATTGATGATTTTAGTAGATTTTATTATATGCATTTGCTACATTCTAAAAATGAAGTAATTGAAAATTTTAAAATCTACAAAAATGAAGTCGAGTTGCATTGTGAGACATTTATAAAATGTCTAAAATGTCTAAGGTCTAATAAGGGAGGAGAGTACTATAATCCTTCATATTTTGAGTCCATATGGATAGTTCATGAAATTACTGCCCCATATACACCACAACAAAATGGTGTAGCATAAAGGAAAAATTAAGTGCTAATTGAAATGGTAAATGCCATAACGTTTAATTCTAGTTTGAGCCAAGGATTTTTGGGGTGAAGCAATGCTTACAGCATGTCACATTTTGAACAGAGTTCTTAATAAAAGGAGCAAATAACCCCATATGAATTCTGGAATAAAAGGAAACCAAACTTGAATTATTTTAGAGTTTGGGGATGTCATGCTATAGTAAATGTACTTGAACTCAAATGAAAAAATTTAGGAGAAAGGGGAGTTGAGTGCATTTTCATAGGATATGCATATAATAGCAAGGCATATAGATTTATGGTTATAGAACCTAATGATTCAATACCAATTAATACAGTTATTGAATCAAAAAAGGCCATATTTAATGAACAAAGGTGTAAGTTGATTCCTAGACTTAAAGATAAATTTCCAGAATAAAACAGTTCAAACTTGGATAAAGGTAAACAAATCATAGACAATGATGAACAAAAAGTTGTTGAACTTCAAAGGACCAAAAGAATAAAGAGGAAACTAGTAAGATATGAAGAAGAATTATTTGTATATCTTATGGAAGTAACAACAGACTTAGTTAGCAATCAAATATCATATTGTTATAATATAGAAAGTGATCCTCAAACATTTGAGAAAACCATGAAATCACAAGATGTAGCTTTCTGGAAAGAAGCAATTAATGATGAGATGGACTCAATAATAGGAAATAATACATGGAAATTGGTTGACCTGCCTCCTGGTTCTAAACCAATTGGATGCAAATGGATATTTAAAAAGAAAATGAAAGTTGATGGAACTATTGATAAATTTAAAGTTAAATTAATGGCAAAAGGCTTTACACAAAAGCAAGGGATTGACTATTTTAATACATATTCCTTAGTAGCTCAAATAGCTACTATAAGAGTGCTAGTAGCATTAGCTTCCATCCATAAAATGGTCATTCATCAAATGGTTGTGAAAATAACATTTTTAAATACAGATTTGGAAGAAGAGGTTTATATGCAACAACCTAAAGGATTTATTATTTCTAGATAAGAAAAGAAAGTGTGCAAACTTGTTAAGTCTTTGTATGGACTAAAACAAGCACCAACATAATGGCACAAAAAATTTGACCAAATAGTACTTACTAATGGCTTTAAAATTAATCAAATTGATAAAAGTGTTTATAGCAAGTTTATGGTGATGATGGTGTCATAATATGTCTTTATATTGATGATATATTGATTTTTAGTACAAACTTGAAACAAGTTAAGGATACTAAAAATTTCTTATCAAATAATTTTTTCATAAAAGATATAGGAGAGGTAAAAGTTATTCTTAGGATTAAGATTTTGAGAGACAAGGATGGCATAACTCTTACTCAATCTCATTGTATTGAGAAAGTTCTTAAGAAGTTTAATCATTCAAATTATAATCCTGCCTCTACTCCCTTTGATCCTAACATCAAGTTAATTAAAAAATGAGGGAGAACCACTATTACAGTTAGAATATGCCAAAGAGATAGGTTGTCTTATCTATTCCATGACATGTACTAGACCTGTTATAGCTTTTGTAGTTGAAAAGCTAAGTAGATACACGAGTAATCTAAGTAACTTGCATTGGCATGCTATCAATAAAGTATTAAAGTACTTAAAGAAAACTATAAGTTATGGCATAATCTATAGTGGCTATCCTTTGGTATTAGAAGGACATTCAGATGCAAGTTGGATTATTAATCGTGAAGATCATACTAGCACTAATGGATGGGTGTTTATGCTTAGAGGTGGTGCATTATCTTGAGGTTCTAAGAAACAGACATGCATAACAAACTCCACTATAGCTTTTGAATTTATAGCATTAGCTTCTGCAAGTAAAGAAGTAGAATGGCTACGTGATTTGCTAATAAAATACCGAAATGGCCAAAGCCAGTTGCACCAATATCTATTCATTGTGATAATGAAACAATACTATCAAGAGCTTATAGTCATATATATAATTGAAAGTCAAGACATATTAGACTTAAACATAGTTATGTTAAAGATTTAATCTCTAATGGTGTGATCATAATAGATTATTTGTGATCAAGTCAAAATTTTGTTGATCCACTAACAAAGGCATTGTTAAGAGATAAGGTAAATAAAACGTCAAGAGGGAAAGGTCTCAAGCCCATTTTGTCAAATAACCATTAATGGAACCTCAACTATGACGTTTGGCATTATGCCAAGTCTTAAGTTCAAAAAGTCAAAGTACATTAACAGAGTGATTGCAAGCACTATGTTAAATTTCTATTACATCTGGAGGTTAATAGTGCTTGGAACCTACAGGAAAAGGAAGGGTGAGTTAAATCTTTTAACGGATATATTGACGTGTAGTCAAAGTATCAAATTGCAGGGGTACTTCTAATATATCCACCTATACAAGTGTGAAGTGTGGTCGCTTCAAGGAGTTTAAGGGCTTGGTTCTATACACTTATAAAGGATATGGACACAAGGCCTTTAATGTGTCATTTATATATGTGTAATTGTAATGGGGTATTAAATTATATGTGTGGAATGTTTCTATAATTTATCAATAAGAATAACTGGTTCAAAGTTTAATCTACCATATTATTTAGATTTATTGTATTAAACTTTCACTAAGTATTGGTTCAAATCGTAAGATACCATTATTTATGCACATAATTTATAGAATTGTTGTTAGATGAATGTTTTGGTTATATTTTGAAAATGGCGTGGGAATGTTAGACATTTTCAAAATATTGACATATAGTCATATCTTTTAACAAAAAGACATGAATATTGCCAAGAAACATGTCTACTTATTCAAATAGGCATGTCTATTACCAAATTGTAATCACTCATTCATCTTATATAAATAAAGAGTTAGTTTTCTGCATAAATTAATTCTCTATCATCAATTAATTCTACATAAAACACCATTACAAACACCCAAGCTTCATTGTATCCTAGAGGAAAATTGTACACTACAAATATTGCCTTTAGGAAAGTGGGATTCTTACACGCCTTAGAGCAAATTTTTCAAGATTCTTGTTATAATTTTCTAACACAATTTTTATGCATGATTAATTTTGACATTATAAAATCAACCTTTTCGTCGCCTACCCTTAATGTTAATTTTCTCTCATACACATGAATCAAGGCTTTACTAGTGTTCAAGAATGGTCTACCTAAAATCAATGGACAAGTTGTATCTTCCTCAAAATCTAAAACAATAAAATCAACAGAAAAAATAAACTTGTCTATTTTTACTAAGACGTCTTTTATAACTCCATGAGGTTTCTTGATGGAATAATCTATTAGTGGCAATGACATGTTGGTAGCCATCATGTCTCCCAATCCTAATTTCTTGGGAATCGAAAGAGGCATTAAGTTAATATTTGCCCTTAAATCACACAAGTATCTAAGAAATTTTGTAGTACCAATAGTACAAGGAATTGCGAAACTCCATAGATCTTTTAATTTTGTTGGGATCTTGCAAGAAATAATTAAACTACAAGTCTCTATTAAATGTACTCTTTCATGAGCATCCCAACGCTACTTGCTTATGATAAGGTCGTTCAAGAACTTGGCATATTTGGGCATTTGCACCATTGCTTCAAAAAAAGGAACATTAATCTGCAGCTTCTTGAAAATTTCCTTGAATTTTGAGAATTGCTCTCCATCTTTATACTTCTTCAATTTTTGAGGGAATGGTAGCTTTGGCATAAAAGTGGAAGGTGTAGACTTAGGAACTTCCTTTTGCTATATCTTACTCTCCTCTTTTGCCTCAGCCTCTACTATGATATATTGTTCTTCATCTTCTCATCTTCCTTTGAAATTTCAGCTTGCATCTTCACTTCTTTGACACTCCTTAAAGCTATAGCCTTCAATTCCTTAGGATTTGACTCTGAAGTAATTCCTTGTGCTCTTGTTCCCATAGCATTGGCAAGCTATCCAAGTTGTACCTCGATGTTGTGAATCGAAGATGAGTGACTCTTTACAATTTGATTGAACTTGGCCTCCATTCTCTTTTGATTCTCCTCATGACTTAATACCTTACTAGTAATGGCATCCAAAAAAATTATTTAGCTTATTCTCCAAAGATGCCATTCCATCTTGTTGTGGATGTTAAAATCTTGGTGGTGCTTGTTGCCTTTGCAAGTTGTTATTGTTTAGGAAGCTAGGTGCAGCCATGTTATTGGTGTTACTTCACAAAAAATTTGGATGATTTTTCCAGCCTGGATTGTACGTGTTGGAATAGGAGTTATTAGCTTGCCTTTCTTGAAATTGATTTCCAACAAAATTGCTTTGCTTTAGGTAACCTTTTCCCATCATACCTGCATCACAAACACTAAATTTATTATTAGAATAACCCAAAAAATTACAATTTCCACCTGAAGGGGTTGGACTATTTTTGTTGTGGGTGAGGTTGTAAATTTGTTTTATAAGTGCAGCTAGTTGAGCTTGAAGGGCTGTTACTGTGTCTACTTCTAATCTCCCCATTTGCTTTGGTGGATTTGATATATATATATATATTTCCTTGTCATGGACTCTTATTCAATTCTCATTAATTTCAATTCCTTTGTAAAAGTGGTACTCTTCTATGTCTTTGTACTCAAATATGCATTTGTGTACTGTCAATTGACCTGAAGAGCCTTCCTACCAAATATTCAGGC
This sequence comes from Mallotus nudiflorus, assembly GCA_947683625.1. Taxonomy (NCBI): domain Eukaryota; kingdom Viridiplantae; phylum Streptophyta; class Magnoliopsida; order Malpighiales; family Euphorbiaceae; genus Mallotus; species Mallotus nudiflorus. Next base: position 198,294 of record CANTUR010000591.1, on the reverse strand, counting down.
GTGCGTTCCCTGAAACAGACGAATGCGCATAGGGAGCCTGTGTATTCATATACACGAGACAAGTAAGAATTTCAACCTTTTCTCATTAAACCTCACCATACAAGAACCAATTCCTCAAGCTTATCATCAAGTTCATGTTTGGCAAATTATAAAATGGACAATTTTCGAGTAAACAATGTAAAACATGTGCAACAAAGTTTTCATTTCACAACAAGCAGATTAAATATAATTTCAGAAGGAATTCGGAATAGAATTGAAAGGAATTACAATGAAGTTCACAATACTATTCACCAAGAACATATATTTAACAAACAGCCAGACAAGCACTACTAAAACAATCAGATTCAAGTTTACAAGAGTTCTTATTTAACTAAATAAAAGAAGCTTTTGACGGAAAACTCTAGAATGCAATAAAAGAGATATAGTGAGGATTCATTCACCGTTCTCGCTCTCTTCTTCTAATTCTTCTCTGAATGTCCCTTTTTTTTTTTTCTTTTACGGAAACGAATGATGGAGAAAGGCAAGGAGAAGGAATTCTCCAAAAGCAAAAGCTGAGTCACACCTCAAGCCTCTAAGCGATTTACACCTGCACCTTTTAATTCTTTTCTTTCACTTTAATCCTCAAAATTTATTTTTGTACAATCAAGTTGTAAATCAAACTAAACTTTTGTGACAATTTGGTCCTACTCTCCTTATAGTCTCATATATATATATATATATATATATATATATATATATATATATATATATATAAGCTGAGTCACACCTCAAGCCTCCAAGAGATTTAAACATGCACCTTTTATTTCTTTACTTTCACTTTGATCCTCAAATATTATTTTTATACAATCAAGTCGTAAATCAAATTAAACTTTTTATGACAATTTGGTCTATATATACATATATATAAAAAGCTGAGTCACACCTCAAGCCTCCAAGAGATTTACACTTGCACCTTTTAATTCTTTTCTTTCACTTTATGCTCAAATTTTATTTTTGTCCAATCAAGTCGTTAATTAAACTAAACTTTTGTGACAATTTGGTCCTACTCCACTTCTAGTCTCTTATATATATATATATATATATATATATATATATATATATAAAAGCTGAGTGACACCTCAAGCCTCCAAGAGATTTACACATGCACCTTTTAATTCTTATTTTTCACTTTGATCCTCAAATTTTATTTTTATACAATTAAGTCGTAAATCAAACTAAACTTTTTATGACAATTTGGTATATATAAAAGATGAGCCACACCTCAAGCCTCCAAGAGATTTACACCTGCACCTTTTAATTCTTTTCTTTCACTTTATGCTCAAATTTTATTTTTATACAATCAAGTCGTAAATTAAACTTTTGTGACAATTTGGTCCTGCTCCAATTCTAGTCTCTTATATATATATTCAAATTTATTATTTATATTATATATATTAAAATAAAAGGGTAGATAAGTAAATACAAGCTCGATTAGACTATATTAAGCTCACGACCCTATTGAATCAGATATTAAGGAGCTTGAACTCGACTCGACATTCTACTCAAATAGTTCAAACTTGATCCCAAGTTGATTATTCTCAAGTAGATTTTTCGTTTCTTTCGAATCAATTTTTAGTAGTTTGTAAGTTGGTTTAACTCAGTTAAATTCTATATTATTATTATTATTATTAAAAATCATTAAAAAAAACACTAATTTGAAAATGGCCAATTGGCTCGAATAAAATATTAAGAATGCTTTGCAAAAAAAAAAGAGAGAGAAAACGAAAAATTGTAGTATCTCAACACTAATTTCGCCAACTTTGACTAGCAAAATTGTCATTCCACCACTACATATTCCACACATGCAAAAATTACCACAAAGGGATAATTTTTTTCTAAATCATAAAAAATCACAAAAATAAAATTTTTTATTCTTTTGCCTCAAATTGTCAAAAAAAAATCCCAAAAATTGAAAGTTTAATTTAATTAAACTCACCAACATTTAACGTTATTTAATTAGACGTTGAGTTGCAATTTTAGTAGTGTGCTTTTGCTAGATCTGTATTTTATGTCTGAGTTTTGAGTTAAATATGGTTTTGCGTTAAAAATAAAATTAAAATAAACATGCATCGAAAAATTTTAAAATATGTTTCTTAAACTTGAAAGAATATTTTATATAAATTTTATGATCAGATTTTCATTCTATCTTGATCACACATTCTTTCTATTTGACTCATAAAATTTATATCTAAGTTATATTTATAAACTATATTAATTGATCTTAAATATTTTGTAAAGGGGGTATTGCAAAGGTAATAATTTTGAAAGTCTAAAATACGGTAGATCGCTCTAAAAATAAATTAACCTCGAAGCCTCCATGTTAGATACAGTATGATTTTTTTTTTCCATAAATTTTCAGGTCTAGAAAGAAAATAGAGCAAAAACAAAAAAGCAAGAAGTTTAGATCAAGACAAGATGTATAATTCCATTTTCATTACTATCCATGCATTTTTAAGAGATGCAATAAAAACACTAATCAATTACTTTTATCGATTTTCTAAAAACATATAAGTGATTACGAGCATCCAAAATGAAAATGATAAATTAAAATTTGGGTAGGATTATAATGCAAGATTTGTAATTTAACTGAGTCTAGAATGCTGAAATTCTGAAAGGTAGAAAAAAATCCCATATGCATGACTTTGCTGGTATGTACATTTGAAACGAAAACAAGATGCTCTCCATGAAATTTCGTATTTCAGCTTCCGTCTCCTCTGAAATATAATACTTAGGTATAAAAAATAGACATTTACCTGCCACAACACTATCAATGTCAAGCTCTTATTACCTGTTCTGTTCCGTCACTTCACATATTACAGAGTGTGAGTATTTAGTTTTCTTATGCTGTTTAAAAAAAAAATTGTGAGAATTTGTCCCTATGTTTACGTTTAAGGACTTTTTTTTGTGTGTGTGGTCGTGCATGTGCCTTATGGCAATATGGATACCTCATGCTTTAAGGGTAAGATGCCATAATTGAGCCTCTCATGCCTAACCTCATTTGCTGATTGAATGCTGATGAAATGGTGCGATGGCATTACAAATTTTAGAGTTCATTGGTATCTTAATTTTGCTATATGTTTTATTTTAGTACTAAATTTTTAATTTTTTTAATTATTGAAATTTTATTTTTATTTAAGATTAAAGTACTTCAAATATATTCTAAATTCAGCATATATGACGGTCAAAATTAGTATATTCACCACATAAATATCTCAATAAGTAATCTAATAATTTTATGGGTCCTAAAAAATAAAATTACTAAAGAGAAAAAAATTAAAAATAAAATTATTTTTTAAAACTCACAAGATAATTAAGTTGTTTAGTGGGATGTTTATTTGACAAATATGCTAAAAATATGTTTATTTTAACAACTATATATATTAAATTTGATCAAATATATCCGAAATACTTTAATCTGAAAAAAAAAAAAAACTTCATCAATTGAAAAAAAAAAACTAGTATTAAAATGAAACATATGTAAAGTTAAGGTACCATTAAACCCCATATTTCACAACATTTTTTATACATTAATGTCGTTTAGACAATTGTTGAATTTTCAACAAAGCTCATTAATGCATATAGTACCCTGCCTATTTAACTGCATTAACATTTCACTGAATGAAGTACCACTTGCACATTTACGAAAAAGTTCATTGTGTGCGATGTTTTCTCCTTCTGTGAAATTTGTTGTGTTCTCACTTGTTATGCAACTATGTCTGAGAACACTTGCCGCTACTGCTTATGCTGCTACCTCGGATGGAAATAAAACTGATCATCTTGCCTTGTTAGCCTTCAAGGCAAAGATTACACATGACCCTCAAAATTCTCTGAAATCTTGGAACGAATCTGTACATTTATGCAACTGGGACGGTGTCATATGCGGCAGCAAACATCGAAGAGTTACTGTTCTAGATCTTCATTCAAAAGGTTTGGTGGGTTCTCTATCTCCATACATAGGAAACCTGAGTTTTGCCAGAGAGATCACACTTCAAAACAACACTCTGCAAGGCCAAATCCCACAAGAAATGAGCCATTTGTTCAGGCTGGAAATTCTACGTCTAGAGAACAACTCTTTTGAAGGAGAAATCCCATCTAACTTGTCGAATTGCCCGAACCTGTTTTTCCTCAGGTTAGGCCACAACAAGCTAGCAGGAAGGATTCCAACTGAGCTTTCAACACTGTCCAAGCTCCAAAGAATTTCAATTCTTGAGAACGACTTGAGCGGAGGCATTCCATCTTCTTTTGGTAATCTAAGCTCACTTGAAGTTTTTGCTGCCGATGGAAATCTCTTGGATGGAAGTATTCCAGATTCCTTTGGTAAACTTAAGTACTTAGCACATATTGGCCTTCACGGCAATAAACTCTCAGGTACCATCCCTCCCTCTATTTACAACATTTCTTCCATCAATTTCTTGATTCTGTCTAAGAATTCCCTCCATGGAAGTATTCCATCAAATATCGGTCTCCAACTGCCTCATCTTCAAGAAATAGAATTATGGGGAAACCACTTTAGTGGTAACATACCAGTGTCATTTTCTAATGCTTCAGAACTTGTTTATGTTGATCTGGGAACAAATAGTTTCACAGGAAAGATAGTATCAGCTCATTTTGGAGGCCTACGGCAGCTTTCTCATTTGGCTTTGTATCAAAATAATCTTGGCAGCAAAGAAGGTGATGATTTGAACTTCATCACTTCTTTGCTCAACTCCACCAACTTTGTTTTTCTTGAACTGTCCAGCAATCAGTTCGAGGGAGCGATGCCTGACTCTGTAGCCAATTTATCATCACCACTTGAATTGCTATCGCTTGGAGTAAACAGAATATACGGAACACTCCCTTCCTGGTTGACAACTCTTGTTAGTTTGTCTAGGATAAGCATACAATTTAACCAAATCACTGGCCCTATTCCATCACACATAGGTAAGCTTCCCAATCTATATTCGATGTATTTTGACCATAATAGATTGTCAGGAACAATTCCTTCATCCACTGGAAACTTATCTTCATTGTATCTACTTCACTTGAATGATAATAATTTACACGGTACCATCCCTTCAAGCATCGGAAATTGTCACGAGTTAGTTTTCATTGACCTTTCTAAAAACAACCTCACTGGCCTCATATCTAGCCAACTTTTTGCTGTCTCTAACATGCTTGTTTCAATAGACCTATCTCAAAACCAATTGGTTGGATCCCTCCCTTCAGAGATCGGCAATTTTGTCCATATGAATGAATTGATTGTATCCAAAAACAAGCTGTCTGGCAATATTACAGATGACCTTGGTAGGTGTGCAAGCCTCGAGTTTCTTCGCATGAATGATAACAACTTTCAGGGTAACATTCCCACATCATTTGAGTCTTTAAAAGGTCTTAGGGCATTAGACCTGTCGAAGAATAACTTATCAGGCACAATTCCTGAGTATTTTGAGAAATTTGCCCTTGAATATTTGAATCTGTCTTTTAATAATTTCGAGGGCGAGATTTCGATTAAGGGTGTCTTTGCAAATGCAAGTGTAATATCACTTGAAGGTAACACTAAGCTTTGTGGGGGAATAGAAGAACTCAAGCTGCCAAGTTGCACTAGTACTCAAGCATCAAAGAGAGGCAAATTTCAACGCCCTAAGATAATCGCAATTGGAATGTCATCTGCTGTTGCCATGGCCTTGATGTCAACCTGCATATATTGTTGGTTCCAACATCAGAAACATAGGAAAGCAGAGGAATTTTCAGACGCCTCGTTAATGAAGTCATTTCAGGGAATATCGTATGAGAGGATTCTTATGGCAACTAACAGGTTCGCTTCCGAAAATTTGATTGGTATGGGAAGCTTTGGTTCTGTCTACAAAGGAATTCTTGATGACGATGGACCAGTTCTTGCTATAAAAGTACTCAACGTTCAACGCCGAGGAGCTTCAAAGAGTTTTATGGCCGAATGTGAAGCCTTGAAAAACATTCGCCATCGAAATCTTGTAAAGATCATAACTTCTTGCTCGAGTATTGATTTTCAAGGAAATGATTTTAAAGCACTGGTTTTTGAGTACATGCCGAAGGGGAGCCTAGAGAATTGGCTGCATCCCAATTTAGGAAAGGACATTATGTCAGTAGAACTTGAACATGGCAGTCTAATCCTTCTTCAAAGAATAGATATTGCTATTGATGTTGGGAATGCACTAGATTATCTCCACAACCACTGCGAAAAGCCAATTATTCATTGTGATCTAAAGCCAAGCAACGTTCTTCTTGATAAAGACATGGTTGCTCATATTGGAGATTTTGGGCTCGCAAAGATTATCCCTCAACTAGCTGATCCTGATCAAAGCAGCTCAATTGGAGTGAGAGGAACCGTTGGCTATACAGCTCCAGGTTGTGATCAATCCTGTACACTTGATATATTTTCTAAAAAATTACTTCTTTCAAATTCAGGAAGTTATTTGTCTTCGTGATTGATATACATATATATATCTTTTCCATTGCAGAGTATGGTCTAGGAAGTGAGGTGTCAACAAGCGGAGATGTTTACAGCTATGGAATATTACTGCTGGAGATGATGACAGGAAAGAAACCCACCAGTGATATTTTTCTTGGAGGTCATAACCTTCATGAACTTTGCAGAATGGCATTGCCTGGTCAAGTGTTGGAGGTTGTAGACCCAGTTCTTCTACACAGCGATGGACCAAGAGCGAGAAGTAATGAAAGATCAGAAAATGATATCAAGGTTGAATGCATAATTTCCATGATCAAGGTTGGGTTAGCATGTTCCATGGAGTCTCCTCAAGACAGAGTAGGCATAAGCAATGCACTCAGTGACTTGCATTCCATAAAAAAGAAGTACATGGGAATTAGGGACAGCGTAAGTAACTCATGCCCTCTTTTATATTCATAAGCATTGGATCTTGTAAAGTGATCATTTTGTCTGTGCAGGTGCATAAATGAAGTTTCACCAACACTGGAAGTGGATGATTACAAGCATACTTTCATGCTTTAGCTTCAGGGGCTTTTAGACGCAGTATGAGCTTTAATGTAGAATAAATGTGTTGTGTGTAACACCAAATTCTACATTTTTGCACGACTAGTTTAAGATGGAGTATTGTATTTTATTATTTTCCCCTGTACGAACTGTAGACAATTCAGTTATAGCATGCCGACAGCTTTTGTTCACACTTAACTAGAAGACAATCGCGTTCGACTTAAAAATGGCTTCATTACATGAAGACAAGGAATCGTAGGAAAGAGATTTTTGTCGACATCCTTGTATTGTAGTCCATAGTTGCACCAAACTCACTAGGATGAAAAAATATTTTCATGATAAAATAGTATAATATATTGTTAAAAATAATTAATTTTGGAACAAAAAGTTACACTAAATTTATCATTTTGGAATTATTTAGTAGCATTTTATATTGACTTTTTTTCGTCATTTTAAAATTTTATATCATTATTAAATCAATCGGATGTCATTGTTCAGAATAAATATCATAAGAGTCTATGTCAGCACAAAAAGAAATTCTAGAAATGAATTTGCGTCAAAAAGACCAACAAAAAGTGTTCGCGGCTGATGTTATCATTTTGGAAGTGGAAAATTGATTAGAAATTTGAAAAGGCAGACGCTTTGGTTGAATCATTATGTTTGTCATGATGAAAAGGGTGGAAAAAAATTCAATGAAAACGATAATGTTATGTCATTATCAATCTTTTACCTTAATTATTCATCGTCAATATTTTTTATTTACACTTTCTATCTAGTCTATGTAGAAAGAAGAAACATCTAATATATTAATATTTTGTAATTAATTAAAAAAATAAAATAAATGAGACATTATAATGAACTATTAATTTATAAAAATAACTATTTTAAAGTTTATTTTAAAAAAATATTTAAAAGTTTATTTAAATAATTTTCTTAACAATACAAATCAGCAAATCAAATTATTTCACTGTAATTATAAAAATATTTAAAATATAAATTAATTTGACAATAATTTAAAGAAGTAACATTTTAACTTATATTTTTAAGCATAATACATCTGCAATCCCTATAGTTGATATAATTGATTAATTTGACATTTCAATTTATAGTTTTATTTTTTCAACATTTAAATTTATCAAAAATGCACTAATCTAATGACATAACCTCCTATATTTATCACTTTTAATTAATTTGACATTTCTATTTTATAATTTTGGTCAGTTAAACTTTTATAATGTGACACATATTGATTTGTTATTACATATCATATATGTTAATAGGAGTTTAAAAATTACATTTTAGGCAAATTAAACTATTAAACGTCAAAATTATAAATAGATGTATTAAAATGACAAATATAGAAGATCGCGAATGTATTATATCTAATTTTATAAAATATATATATATATATATATCATACATTAAAATATTATACTTTATCGATTAAATTAATTTTTTTTTTTTAAATCTTACAATATCTTATTTTATATCTCCAATAAAATGCTTGTTATCTCAAGTCGGATATATATATATATATATATATATATATATATATATATATATATATATATATATATATATTAGTGTTTAAAAATTATATTTTAGACGAGTTAAGTTATTAAACAGTAAAATTATAAATAGATATGTCAAAATAATAAAAAGTGACAAGTACATAAGATCGTAAATATATTATGCCTAATTTTATTAAAAAAATATATAATAATCATACATTAAAATATTATACTTTATTATATTAAATTAATTTTTTAAAAAGATTTCTTGCAATATCTTATTTTATAACTTCAATAAAATACTTGTTATCTAATGTCGGATATATATATTCGTTTATCTAAATTATATTGTTTCTAATTTCTTAGAATTAGAAAAGGCAAAATCCAGATTTAGATCCCTAAACTTTTCATGTTTTTAACTTTAAATCCCTCGAGTTTTATTTTATATATCTAAACTCTCGTACTTCATGAGTTCAAAATTTTAAACATTTCCATCAATTTTTTAACACAAAATATTTTCTTTTGGTACTTGAATTTTTTTTTTTTTTAACATTCATATCATTTTTGTTAACACTTAAATTACTTGTAAAATTTTTTATAAAAAAATAAATTTAAGAATTTAAATATTAAATATTTGAATTGAAAATATAAATATAAATTTTTATACACAATAATTTTAATATTTAATAAACATATATATTTATATATTTAAATAATTTTAATTTTTAAAACTAAATAAATAAGTTAATGTTAAGAAATACATATTATAATAATACCACTGTTTTCACAATATTTTAAATTATACAAATTTTATTTTCAATAAAATTTATATTTTTCAGAATAAAATATTATGATGAATATGAACATTATAATTAAAAGAAATTATGATAAAAATATGTATTATAATTAATATTTTTAATAACTTTTTTGGCTTTATTTTTTGTACAAAATTTTAAAGAACATAAAAATATTTTTATTATAATGTCTTCTAATTATGGTGTTCTTTTTCATCCCAATATATTATTGTGAATAATATAAATTTTATTAAGAATAAAACTTACATAATCTTTTATTGTGAAAAATAATAGTATTATTACGATCTTTATATCTTAACATTAACTATTTATTTATTTTTACAATTCAAAATTATTTAAATATGTATATATCAATGTATAAGTTAAATTTAAGATATGAAAAATTATGTTATATAGAAACTTATGTTTATTTTTTTTAATTTAAAATATTAGAAATTAAAATAAGTAAATTTATTTTTTATTGGTAAAAATTTTTAAAAGTAATAAGCATAAAAAAATAAGAAAATAGTACTTATATTAGAAATATAAAACTTTAAGGATCAAAAGAAAATAATTTATATTAAAAAATTGACTTAAAGATTTAAAAATTTTAATTCATAAATTATGACAGCATAGATATACAAAATAAAACTTGAGAGAGTTAACACTAAAAATATGGAAAGTTTAGGGATTTGGATGTGAATTTTGCCAATAAGAAAATCTTCAATTTGTTATCTTTTTAAATGACTAGAATAGATTGGCCAATGAATTAGTGCCATGACAATGATTTGTGCTGTGATTTGATTACAAAGAGAACTTTGTACGTAGACGTTTTACTTAAAAGGCAAAGATGATTGCGAGGAGAAGTTGAAACATTTGAAGAAAGGATAAAAATTCTCCACCGGTGCCGTGGTAGTTTAGTGGTCTTTTCTATTCTATTCAAAAGTACATTAAGGCTAAAAATTCAAATTCTACCAATGTTAACTTGTGAAATTAATTTTAACCATCAGATGTATTGATGCATCGCTATTATAATTATTTAATAAGTAGATGTTATTAATAATTTATAATTTAAATATTACAAAAAATTATTTTCATTTTAAATTAACAATTTATATTGTCTTTTTGAATTAGAATTTTTTGAATTAGTCAAAGCTTGTAATCAAGCCATTACAAAATTCATGAGCCCATTTGAAACCCAAAACTAAATCTGCCAAAAAGTTAGTTAGGAGGCACTATCAAGAAGATGGAAGTAACGATAAATTGTTTCCTATAAAATAACATTAGTGCAGCAGTAGAACGTGAAAGTGGCTATTATGTGCAGAAAAAGGAGTAACGATACTTTGCTAAGTGGTGCAGAGGAATAAATTTTGAAATAAGCTTGCAGAATAATAGGTAATAAATATAATTTATTATTATTATTAGAATTTAATTTTTATTTTTATTTTTAATTTAGTGTTGATTGGAATTTAACTTTCTATATCGTTAGTAATTTGATTTTCTACCTTAATTAGAATTATCTTTATTTTATTATCTAATTAAAATTGGAATAGGTAAATTTATGTTATAATGAGTTAGTTTGATTATTCTTAATAGAGATTTCTATTTTCTCCAAATTTCAGGATTTTTTTGAAAATTAATGATTATTGATACTTATTTTTTTGGGAATTTTTTGACTAAACAGATTAATAGAAGATTATTTTTTAAAGCATTTACAGACTAAATGGAAATTCAATATTTATACTTTTAATTTAGACTCTTGCTGCATCACTCAGCTATAAATTTCAAAATTGAAGAACGAAAAAAAAAAAAAACAATTCTATCAGCAAAAATATTCACTTAAAAATCCTTTATATAACTCATTTGTTAATAATAAAGTCATTCATAGATTCCTTTAGTTATATGTCAATAGTACAATTGATTATTTATTATAACTTCCTCATTTAATAATCAATTTTCCTTTACCTAATCAATTGTTCGATGCAATTTTTGTTTTTTGTTTTTTGAAACATCAAATTGTTATTAAGCCCAGAGGCAAAAAATAAGACAATCAAACAGTTACTAGAGAATTGCATAATCAATTGGCTGCATGGCCAGGAAATTGAGAGTCATAGATTTACTCTTACAATAGAAGAAGAAGCCTGAGTAAGAGTAATATACGTAACTAACAATAAAAAGATAAAACAAAAGGAGAAATACAAGGGATTATGAAGAAAAGTTACAATGAAACCATGACCAAATGTGAGTGAGCTCAGATTTACCGATGCAACTGTTCTGCGGATACCCTACAAAGAACTCATCAAGCTTAGAGAGTAAGCTCAGATAAGGATCTTTGATGATTTCTCCACCGCAGTATTACCATAAATGGGATTAAACCCACACAAAAAACACTAATGGGTTAGAAAGCATATTAATTTAAGATCTGAGCTCAAATCAAGGAGAAATACTATTAATATTGTAGAATATTAACTTTTTTGGACTGGTTGCATAACAGTGAAGAAATGGGCCTGTTGCAGAACAGAAAGAAAGGGAAGACGAAGAAAGGTTGTGGTGCTCGATGCAAAATTTACTATTATAGTTCGAAGTTTTCCTTCATTTCATTTATTTTAGTTGGCATTGCAATAGTAAATTTAAGTAAGATTTGTTTAGTTTAAATGAATTTCATAAAATTTTTATAGAATTCATTTATAATTTCAAATAAATGTGTTCGTTTAAATAAAAGTTTTGTAAAATTCATTTCAAATTCTAACTTTTTAATTTTGTCGAATTGTTAGACACTAGATCAATTCTTATTAATAAAATATATTTGATTTAAATAAATTTAAAATTTATGTAGAAATGAATTTTATTCCTAATGAATTTTATTCATAAGTGAAATAAATTTCTTGATAAAATTGAATCAAAAAATTTAAGAACTTATAGTCTAATTAGAAGTCAAACGCATTTAATTTCATTTATTAAGGATTTTCCTCTGGCACACTCATCAATTTAGCTGAAGATTAAAATTTTTGGCACACTCAATGGGACTCATCTATTGCTATTCCAAGAACATGAAATGTTTTAAGGAAAGAAATGGTCAGGTCTCAGGATTCATCTAATGCTATGCCAATACCTTTAATTTTTGCCACTAAAATGAAAGCTTTTGCAGAGAAATTACATAATCAAGCCAGGAGAATGGAGGAAAGCCAACCTAATATGTTCAGGTTTTCACCACCATAATTGAAATAATGGGCCGTCAGATTATGGCTCAGAATCAACACAGTCCCAAGACACTAAATCTACAAACTCTTGAAAGGCAAATGGTGTGGTGGAAGTAAGAAGTCGAAGAGCAATCTCCCATAAAGCCAAATGAAGCTAGCGGTTCAAATCAACCTCAAGCTATTGCTAAAAAGAGGTATGCTTTGTCCCATAAGAGGGAAGAGAATCATCAGGGCAATTCCTGAAGGCCAATACTTCCCCTCTAGCATTCTACTAATACTAATTCCATCATATAGCTGGGAGCTTATGATGTTACATATGCTTTCAATGGAGTTGGAATGGTACCCATTGCACTAAGAATTGCAAGGCCTAATCAGCCACTTATTAGCCCTATCTCCAAAGATTGCAAGGAAGGATGCAAAAGCGATGCAAGATCCAGCACAGGAGCTTTTGGAGATTTTGGACTAACAAGGTTCATCTCTGATCTTACAAATCTTGTTCAAAGTGTTGGAAAATATATATCATATTGGAAAAGTGCAAAGCAATAAAGTAGCTTATAAATGGTTTGGATTGGACCTTAATACAAGCCAGTTGGTCTTTTGTTACTTAGGTTCAATCTCATTTACAAGTTCATATGTGTGCACATAGGCCAACACTCTCGAGACTCATGAATTTGTTAACACCTTATCCCACATTGGAAAAGTACAAAGCAATAAACTCTCAAGACTTGTGGACTTTATATGGCTTTTATGTGCTACCTCCCGACTTCTAGTTTTACCTATATATGCATATTAATTTTGCCATTTGCAGAGTATGGCCTTGGAAGCAGGGTGTCAACAAGTGGAGATGTTTATAGCTATGGGATCCTATTGCTAGAGATGATGGTAGGAAAAAAGCCTATTGATGACATATTCGTGGAAGGTCTTAACATTCACAACTTTGCTAGGATGGCAATGCCTGACCCAGTTCGATTAGAAGGAAATGAAACAAAACATAACATTCAAAGGCCAACTCAAACAAGATATGACACAGAAATGCTAAATGCCTTATTTCCATTATCAAAGCCGGGGTAGCATGTTCCATGGAGAGTCCTAGTGAGAGGATGGACGTAAGTAATGCATTCTATGAGCTCAAGTCAATCATAAGCAATTTTATACAAGCTGGCTAGACGAGGTTCATCTATGCACATGTAGAAGTAAATCTTCAACACAAACACCAAATTTTTTTTCGCCATTTCGAGTAGAACGAATTTATTTACCTAATAATCGTTTTTCTGATTTTTTTTTTCTAAGGGATGAGCACGAAACCCTTGGGCAAGCAAAATTCTTTTGAAGATAGTATAATAACGAGAGAATGCTTAAATTGCATAACTGAAAATTGGGAAGAGAAAACAGGCTCAATAAGCATATGCACAAGAGCAAATATAGAGACCCCTCAGTATCTGTCATTTTGTTGTTTTTCACAGTTCAACAAAATATTAAGTAGACATGTTTCTATTTTGAAGTTGCTGTATCACAGTCAAGTAACCACTGAATTTTATCAGTAGAGTAGCAGGCGTTATGCTTTTTCTACAAGTATAGATAACTTAGCTATAGTCCTCGCAAATTGAGCTTGACTGAAATACAATGAAGTGAGCACTGATTGCAAGTATAGTTGTTTACTGTATAATCATAAAATGTTCTTGTCCTTGTCCTGCCACGTCTCCTTTGGCTTATCTAGAAATTATTTTCAATGTGGTACTAAAAAAATGTAGAAGTAATACTCTTCAATCACATCCCCCACACTTTAATGGTTTTAATCAGTCAAAAGCATTTTCTGAAGCAGTTTAACCTACCTTTCCCACTTGGCAATTTGAACTGAAATTAAGTGAGATCAATAGATTAAACAATAGATTAAGCTTCCCAGGGGCCAAATAACTAGGTGAATGAGGACCAAAGGAATGTGAAAACCCGCCTTCTACTTTAGGAATTGCTAATGCTTTCTTATAAATGACTAATGGCATGGCCCTAAAGCCTAAAGGGACTCGTTAGCAATAAGACTCTGAATTCAACTTGAAAATATTTGGTTTAAAAATCCTAATAGGGTTTCATAAAGTGGGTAAGGACTGTTCAATATGTTGCCTAACATGGGCAGAATAGAGTATGAAAAAAAATGTATTGTATACGCTGCCACTACCAATTCCAGCTACCCGCACAGACAGATGAAAGAGGGAAAAAAAGAAGGGAACTGACTAAACAACCAAATCAATCAAAGAATAAATCACTAAAAACAATTTAAGTAATGTCACGCTAGCTAGAATAAAATCTATTTCTTACAAAAGTTTGAAAGATCCAACTGCTCATGAGACTAAGATTTCTGCAACATAACAACTTTCAGCTAAACAACCCTTCTCCTGCAAGCGAACAAAAATATTCTTACAACTTTGCAGAAATGAAAACAATGAAGCGAATTTTAGTTCAAAAATATCCTTCCATTGGAGCAAAGTGATATGCCCCCAAGAAAATACTGTAAAGCTATTAAATTGTCATTAATATGCGAACGCCATCTATGGTTCACATTATCACTAGGAAATAACTGGAAAAAGAACTTACGCAGATCGTCAAAGGCAAGATTGCTGATGTTTTTTCCACTTGTTATGAGGCGAACTTTACCTGTAAAGATTAAAAAAAAGGGCCACACAATTGTGAATGCTTAGAAGAGTATCATGCAACATACTGATGATTAAGCTCTAGCTAATCTAGAGAAAAACTCATCTGTTTCTTTTAAAAAGACTATTCTATTCTCCCTCAAATATTCCACCATCCCAAGAAGTCTTAAGGAGCATGTCTAATTCAACACCATCCACCAATCTGCATAATTTTGTTGAATAATATTGACAGCAGTTATTTCAATGTCCTTATTATTTCAAATACATCAGCCCATGCAGGAAAAAAAAAGGCTCAGAACAAGCTACACCGAAAAAACAACTCAACAGCATGAGTTTGAAACTACCACAGTCTTGTTTCTATTTAGTGGAAAAGAAATGCAACTACTATGTATTGTACATTAGAAGGCCCATGTTGAGCAATGAGTCCGTGAATGCTTGGCAACAATATCCTACGGCTTCTCGTGTTTCATGTTGTCAAATCAAAAAATAATTAAAACTATTCAAGCAACACTAAGAATGTGCACAGAACCATAGCATACATCTTGAACAAAAATGAAGGAAAATGGAGGTAAATAGGACAAGGAAACATACCGTCACGACGAATACAAATTTCTGGAATGTTCTTAACTTCACCGCTTATACTGTCATTGTAAACTCTAGTTTCAATGTCACCCTCAACATAAACAGATGAACTGCACCAAAGCTCCATTGGTGAGACAAAAGGGCAATATCAGACAAGTTTTAGCTATCATTTTCCTTTTTCTCTCTCGAGCTGAGTAAAAAACAATTTTAATTAAAAACTGGAAATATACTTTTTGGCGAGTTGTTGAACAGCATAAGCCCCAAGTGTCTCATTATGCACAGCAATTCGATGCCACTGAGCAGGCTTTGGCAAATCTTTTGCTCCTACAATTCTTTGGTCAAACATACCTCCTGTTCCAACAGTAAAAATAGTTACAGTTCTGCCATTTCTCAAGATCTTCTGCACAGGAGCCTGCCCAACTTTCCCACAGATGATAGCCTGTGTAAAATCACAAGAAGTTGAATTAGACAGAAATAGAGAAAGATGAAAAATAGCACAACATTTTTTTCTACAATTTAACATTTTGCAAGGCCTATTGACCACTTAATTATTCATTAAAAGATGAACAATAAAACTACTTTATAGAAAATAAAATAAAACAATGGAAAAACTAAAGTTGACCGTTCATTTATTCATTAAAAGATTCAAAATTTCAAACCAAATACCTTATGCACTCCACGAAATCCCCAACCTTTCCTGGGATCAACACCTTGAAGCTGTAAGTCAGGTTTTTCACCAAGAAAATCATCAAACTCCACGTCTAATTCATCATCCTTTCCACCATTATTCTCTCCATTAAACGACCCAGTGGAGTACAGCAACCTAAAGTTTTTTTGCAAAGTAACCACTACAATCACCAAAAAAAAAAACAACTCAAATCATACACCTTCAAAGACCAATTTCATCATATTCCTCATAATATAATCACTTAACAAATAACATTTGTAATGTTCATCAAGTATTTGATAAAATTCCTACGAGAACAAAAATGATCAAATACTTGCAGCAGAAACATACGTTACCTTGACTGTATTTTAAACAATGCCCATTGCTGAGAATTTATAATTCAACCATATATGAAAGACACTAACAAGCACATATCAAAATAAGCATACAAGTAGAGAAAGGTAGAGAAGGATGACCTGAAGGAGAGGTAGTAGAAGTAGGAGAAGAGACCCTCAAGAGCTTAGCGAATTTGACAGCGAGTGCACTCATTTTTCAGCGAGTTTTAACTAACTCAATTTCGATTTAACTATACTGATAAGTGAGTGAGTGAGGGAGGGAGAGAGGAATGAACGCGCGCAGGGGAAGAGGAGAAAAGGAGGAAGTGAGGCAGGAAAGAACGAAAATTGAGGGAAACGAAACAAAAAACAAAAAGGCTAAGAAAGGATGGGTTCAGCGGCAGCGGCCCATCCAAAATGCAAAATTGGGATGAAACGAAATTTGTTTTAAGGAGTTTTTTCATAAATGCTCTGAAAGATAAGCAAAACAATAAAATTGCCTCAAAGTTTCATTAATTATATGTGTGTCACCAACAATAATATTTACACGAATTCCTCCTCTTTCATTAACGTCCAAAACACTGCTCTACTCCAGTTTTTTTCATCTTCATCTTTCTTTTTTACTTTAAGGTAGGTAAAACAACAATAGTATCTCAAAGTTTTGTTAATTACATGCGTGCAACCCTTAACAATAATATTTATGCGAATGCCTCCTCTTTAATTATCGTCCAAAACACTGCTCTACTCCAGTTTTTCCCATGTTCATCTTTCCTTTTTACTTTACCTTTCATCTTTTTTCGTGCACACAATAGGGGAAAGATGTTGACAACTCAAAGGGATTTTTTTCTTCCCCTTTTTTTTTCGTCTACTCTCTCTTCACTTGTGCCCTTTCATCCTTTTCCAACATAGCTCCTGAAATCTTTAAATAAAATGGTTATTTATATCTCCAGGTTGATGACGTTTACTTGAGTGTTGTACTCTTTATTTCTTTTATTTATGTTTTTAGCCTGTAAAAACTATTTAAGTCTAATTCATTTAGAGAAGTGTTGTTGTTTCATTCACAGGGAGTTTTTATTGGGAAATTCACATGCCATAATTATTAGAAATAAGCTTAATTATTAGGTGAATAGCTCAACTTAAGGTTGTTCTTAAGACTTCAACCAATGACCTTCAAAGGTCATGGATATGGATAACATTCTTATCATTTAAACCAAATGGTGGATGGTCTTAATTAATTGATTATTACAAACACTTTGTTGCTTGATATGGGAATCTTGAACAATGATGTGTGTGATGCTGCAAGTATATGTATATGTGTATATAAGTAACTAATTTACAAAAATGATAATTTTAATAATAATTTTTTAATTTTTTATTAATTTAATAATAACTTAATATGTTTTTGTCAATTTATAATACTTTATATATATATATATTACATTTCTAATACAATAGTTTCATTACATTCATTATTTAAAACCAACTTATAACACAACTTATATTTTCTGATAAATTTTTCGATAAATCTTTTGTATCATAAAAAGTTTAGCTTCAATAGTTTTGTTAAATTTTTTATATGTTATAAATTTAATAATTGAATATAATACTTTTAAAAATAAATTTGATAATTGGATATATTTTGTTTACTTTTGGTTTATTTTCCGTATCTAAAACAATCTCCTACACTTTTATTTAGCTTATTATAATTTTTATTGTCTTTGTTTAAATTTATTATTATTATTATTATTATTATTATTATTATTATTATTATTATTATTATTATTATTATTATTATTATTATTATTATTATTTGTATATATAAAATATTATCAAAAACCAAACATAAATAAAAAAAAAACAACAAAAATAAATCACACATAAAAAAACAAAAAAAATACAACAGCAGCATGCTTAACACTCTATTCACCAATAACACCAAATTGATTATAAAGAGACACAGAATCACCCTTCTCAATAGCCTATTCATACAAAAACAAAGTCAACCATAAACAAAACATGCAAAAAAAAAACATACATTTCCACTCAAACTAGCTTTTATAGCAGAACAAATAACACTGAAAAGAATGATCATGTCATGATCCAAACCCAGGAGTTATGATCAACGCTAGGGAATGAAAATTCGCGAGAATCCAGAACCCATAGCAAACATTAAAAAAATAATAATAAACATAAATATGCTCAGAATTAAAACTTGCAATAAAATCTCCATAAATAATATCTTAATAAAATATTTTACAATATTCAAAATATATAACCAGAGAATATAGCAAGTATGTAATACTCCTGCAGCATCTACCAATACAAAGAAATGATAAATTAAAGTTTATATAGATCAGTTGGAGAGGAAAGGGTCCGGCAAAGGGAACTACTATGGGAGGTCTGACAAGAATGATCCTGAAAAATAATTGAGGGAGGTCAAACCTCATTAAGTAAATCATTATTATATAAATGCATGCAACCTAAGGGCATAGACATTCAAGCATCAATATAATAATATTTATTTATTTATTTTATACATGTATTTTATATAGATGTTTGAAATCACATTTCACAACAATAATAAATGCAGAAAAATTTAGGTGAAGGACCGGAGCAGAATCCTAAAATATCTCGTAACCTCGGTTACAAAACCTCACTAGTCAACAGGCTCATTTAATTCTAAAAATATTTCTCTTCTCGATTTTTTACAGTAGATTGGCCCCAAGACACTAAGTCAACTGAGCTTTTGCAGTCTCACTGCTGGCATGATTGGCCCCGAGACACTAGGTCAACCGAGGTTCCACAATCACACCACTCTCTCACCACAAATCTCAATAGTCAATTTAATTATATCTCAAATCAATTTAATCATATCTCAAATCAATAAGAATTTCATAGCCTGATATCTAGTGTACTATTGCACGACAGCTCTAGTGTAGCCCACTAGGTAGCATGTTCTACAATTATCCTCTAAAATAATATTTCATAAATAAAATAATAAAATCATATATTAAATATGAACAACATCCAATTTACACAAATAAATATTCACCTTTATATATATATATATATATATATATATATATATATATATATATATATATATATATATATATATATATATATATATATATATATATATATATATATTAACAACAATAATTAACACTTAATGCAACATAGTATAAATAAATTCATATTTAATGAAATTATGGATGCCTATAATTTTTCTACATGCAATGCATACATATAATAATAACTCACAGGTGGAGTGCATTCCTCTAAAATAACTCGATTAGCTCAGTCCTGTAAGCCTCAGAGTCGGTGCAATTATAGAAAAATAATAATAAAATAATTAGGATAAAATCATAATATTATATATTCTAGTTTTCTAGAGAAAACTCGATCTAAGACACGACTTTAATAAAAGACTCAAAACCAAACACAGACCCAATGTTACATTTTATGAGAAATCTACCGAAAATTCAACAAAGTCTCATTTGTAAAATGGACATTTCTCTACTAAAAGTAGAGTTATTCCTGCACGAAAACACATTTCAAATAATCCAAAGTTCAACATTTCGAGTTGGATTCCCAAACTACAATTCACACCTAACCAAGAAGCAATATCACAAAATATACAATAAAATAATATAATTTCTCAAATCACCAAAATATATCATAAAAATATTAAAAAAAATTATTTTCCAAATAAATAATAAAAATTCTAGTTATTAAATAATATTTTGCTAATAAAATCTATTAATAGCATAAAATTTTCATTTTACAATTAAATTATCATAAATTGTAAAATAATTATTAAAATCATAAAACTAATAAAATAATCATTTGGGCTCAAAAATAATAAATAAATTTATTTTTTATATATTTTCCAAAAATTACTACTGATTAATTAAAATTTGAAAATAATTATAAAAATTATTTCCATACCTTTATTTATCAAAAATCAGTCTAAAATAGAATAATTAGGAACAATTTCAATCAAAATCAAATAATTTATTAATTTCTAATATTTTCTCAAAAATACATATTTGTACATAATCTTTAAAAATTCATATTTAAATTTTTATGCATAATTTCATAAAACTTCCTTAACAAAGTTTATTCTACATAATTAATAGAATTTAATAAAAATATAAAAATTTTCAGGCAAGAACAGTTACATAAATAATAACCCAAACCCGAAAAATTTGAAAAATCATAAAAATAATTAAAAATCACCATTAGCAAGATCACAACCTCAATTACATATAATCTCAAGGCAACTATATCTAATTAAATCAAATTCAAGCTCAAATTAACAAAATACTTAACAATAACCAAAAAAATAATTTCTCAAAATTGGAGTTGTTACTGGAGTTGCTTGGATGAATTGAGTCGAGGGAAATGAAGCTTGGAGGAAGAGCTTCTAATCAAGATTGGCGGCGATAGCTGGAGTGGCCAGAATCGTTGCCAGTAAGCCCAAGAGCAATCCAGCAACAATGGAGAAATCGAAAAGAAGGAGAAGGAGGGGAATGGGTGGTGTTGCCGAGGAGAGGAGCTGCTAACGGCGGCGGCGTTGTCTGGTGGAGGTGGTGGCTAGCTGGTGGTGGTGTTACTATCGGGTGTGTGTGCAGGGGAGAAGAGGAAAGAAAGAAAGGGAAGGAAAAGAAAGAAAGAAAGAAAGGGAGGAAAAAAGAAAAAATTTTCGTTTAAATATTTTTTTATAAAATAATAATCTTTTAAATTTAAAAATAATACCTAATATTTTTGAAATCTAAATCTCCCCCAATGTATATACACACTTAATAATTAATCGACATTAAATAAAACTACACTAAATATAATAATCTCATAAATAATTAAATAATAATTAACATAAAATAATCTCACACTTAAATTAATAATTAATAAAAATTCGGGTTATAATAGATCAACGTCATCAAATACAATCTCTTCACCCTAAAAATAAAACAACAAATCAAAAGCAAAATTAGAAATCAAAACAAAACCAAAAAGATACTAAATTAATATGTAAAAAAATAACACACCAAATTAGAATCCTTCAACACTTTAGCACCATCAACACCGTCTTTAACAAAACTATTTTTAATATTAGAATTAAAACCAACATCTTTTGACAATTTCTTATCACCTTTAAAATAAAAACACAAAACCAAGTATCAGAAACCAAAAAGAAACTGAAAAGATACAAAAATAATAAAATAAAACATACCTTAACAAAATCCTTTAACTCATCACCACCATCAATGGTTTCAACAAACTCTAAATCATATGTTTCTTTCTTCTTACCATCCCCTCTACCTTTAGTCTCTTTACATTAACTTTTTTTTTTATTTATCTTAAGCACTCTTTTCACAACTAGCAATATGTCCTAAATCGGAACTAGAAACACAAAAAGCTCCTCCACCTTACCTGCACATTTCAAACAAGATCAAAAACTAAAAGTAAACCAAAAAACAACAAATTTAAAATACATGCTACCTAATAATAGAATGGAGATGTGGGTATCGATTGTTATACCTCTCGCATACTAAGCAAGAACTCTACCATCCAAACTACACTCATCTTCATATTTTATTTACTAACACATTATTAAATTAGATTATGAACTGTTTGAAGAGAATCAAAACTAATCCAATTGCTATATTATTATTATAAATACATGGAAAGTATCCCAAATTGATAAAAATATATATAGAATTAGTATATCAGAATTATATATATATATATAATTTCAAGGTATTTGATACAAAAGAAAATAGAGTGACAATTTTATTTTAAAAATTTTTAAAGTGATTTAAACATAACTCACTTAATTTTTAGTATTTGCTAACTTACTTTTTTTACATGAATTTATGTTTTGGGATTAGTTCTTCAATTTGAAGTTATAAGGTATTATTTTGTATTTCACAAACACACTAGACTACTTGAAATCTTAAAAATGTTAAGATTATTTTTTTGGTGCTTGAAATATATTTATAAATTTGATTCTATTTTAGAATCATTAGAAATTAAAATTATGACTTTATTTTCCTTACCCAAAGTTCTATTATCGCTTTTTAGAAATATTCATGTTGGTTCAATTACAATGAATGTTACATCTTTTGCACATTAAGAACTTGAGTAATCAATTATGTACATAAAATTTATTGCATGTGAATTGCTTGTAATTTGGCTATCACACTCTTTATATTTTTATAACCCACTTGAGAATTTTATTAAAATCTCAAAAAATATATTGGCTAATGCTTCACTAATTAAAAAAAAAAAAGAGAGAGAGAAAATTAAGAAAAAATAATTTAATGGAAAAGGAAAAAGAGAGAGAAAATATAAGGGAAGGAAAAAAAATTAAAAAGAAAAAAAGGATAAAATAAAAATTTATAAAAAAAAAAGGAAAGGATACAAGAAAGAGAAAATAAAAATAAAAAGGAATAAAAGAAAAAAGAATGAAAAGAGAAAAAAATAAAAAATAAAAAATAAAAAAGGGGAAAAATAAAAAAAAATGATAAAATACAAATTTAAAAAAAGAGTAAAAAAATAGAAAACTGTTAAAAAAATTGGTTAAAAAACAAAAGAAAAACATGGAGAAATAAAAAAAATCAAAAGAAAAATATGGGTGAAATTTTGTAAATATGAAGGGTACTCTTATAATTACCAAATTTTAGTTTTGTAATTAATGAAATTTTGGAGTATTTTTGTTGAAAATATTTAAAAAGTGCCTTTTTTTTTAATTTCCCTTTTCTTAAATGTTTTGAAACCCTAATTTGGAGGCCAGATTTGGAATTTGAGGGGTGTTTGGTTGGTACTTTGAAATTGGAATTGGAATGAGAAGAAATGGAAAAGGGAATGAAAATTTTAAAAAGGTGTTTTGTTTCACTAGGAAATGACAATAAAAATAAGAATTAAATATTATTTAATAATTAAAATTTTTTTATGAAAAATTATAAAATTATTTATTTTTTATAATTTTTTTATTCAAACATTTAATCCATATTTTTATTAATTTATATGTTTCATTTATAAATTTTAAAAAATAAATATTAATATTTAAATATTTGACCAATTTATATTTGATTTGACTTGATTTTTAAGGGAATCAAAAATCATTTCTTAAAAATAAGAGGTGAATATGATTTCCATTGATGGGATAATCATATTTTTATTCTCATATTAATTTTAACCAACCAAACACTAGAAATTGGAATTATCTATTCCGATTTTGATTTTCACCCTTATTTTTACCAAACAAAAGCATTCTAAAATAATTAATTTCATTAATTAGAGAGAATAATAAAAATAGGAAAATTGAAAGAATTGAGGCCAATTGTAAAAAAAATATATTTATATAATTATGAAAATAATTAAATACATTTTTAAATACAATAGCTATATAAAAAATTTCTATTTTTAATATTATAATAAATAAAAATTAAAAATCGATTTGACATGTCTTTGAAAGTTAAAAGCTTAAGAAGAAATTTCATTTAAAAATTATTTTTTTTTCAATTTAATAAATCACTAAGGGCTACAAAATTGCTAGTAAATATTCAGAATTTGACTCCATAAAAAAGTTATTTGTACTTAAGTTTCATTTTATATATGAATCAAATTAAAAATATTAGGATATATATATGTTCTCCTTGTTGTAACAAATCGTTTTTTTAGTTCTTTGGTAAATGTTTTAATTTATTGTTTATATTGATTAAAATAGTTTGTGATTTATATTAAACTCATTTAGATATATAAGTTTTAATGATGTAGTGATATATAATTTCAATTGAATCAGTAATAAATGAATTCTTATAAAAAAAATAAATTTAAATTGATTAAAATTCAGCTTAATTTAATTCATTTATAATTTTAAATTTTTTAACTAAGAAAAGGAAGGTAATAATTAAACATTTAGTCTATTAATGTCTTAATATGAGTTATACCACTTTTCTATTCAATCTTCGATAATTTAAAAATTTTTTAATATATTTTTATATAGAGTATAAAGTATTTTAATCTATAAATAAAAATACATTAAAAATATATGTTTTAAACTTTGCTAATTTTAGTACACTTTTATAAAGTTAGGATAGATGTACACTTTTTTTTTTTTTTCCATTTGTGAACTAATAGTAATTGCACAAACCATAATATAATCAGAAAATTTGATTCGGTGTGCTAGACGAACACAGAAATACAATAAAGTCAATCTCCTCTTTGGCTTAAAAAAAATCCAATAATTTCAAAAACATCATTCTCAGTCTTCGTTGGCATTAATATATATATGCAATTAATAAATTGATAAACTACAATGCATGCCTTTAGAGGTCATCATATCCAATCAGAAACATAATTTTTTTTTTTTTGAGAATTTATCAAAAACATAATTTATATCGTCAAGCACCAACACCTACCAAAGTAAGCAACCATACCGTATACATACTAATTCCTAGAAAACAATAGTCAATAATTTTGTGAACATTTATCGTCAATTTTGTTCTAGATCAATTATATTTGATGTGAGAAAAAAAAAAAATAGGAAATTTTTCAATTTAAAAATTTCCAATTTATTAATAATTATTTACTTGTTTTTATACATTATCGAGTTTCAATTGAGTGACTTTTAATCATTAAAAAATTAGAACGGTAGGATCAATATATTAATTTATAAGAATTATGAAAGTATTATTTCAAATTTTTATAAAATTTATTTGTCAATTTTAGTGCTTTATGGTGCATCTCACGCCTATTGAATCAACAATATATTGAAAGTTACATACAAAACAAAACAAAACAAACAACCATCCATGATGCAAATAAATTAAAAATCACATCATCAAGGTCGGTTCTATGTTCATTTTTTTTGTTTAGTTTCCATCTCCATTCCTGCACTATATAAACATCTCTATTCATTCTTGCCAAGCAACCAACAATATTACAATACTATAATTCAACAACCCACAACGCCAAATCCTCTTCACACTCAAAACCAGAAGCAACAATGGAGCTAAAGAACATTGAGCAGATGGAGACTAATAACAAGATTCAACTGCTGTCTGATCAAGAAGAAAGCAAGTTCATGGGCAGTGTTAAGGAACGTTTAGAGAGCAATAAGGATGATGCTGGGTATGTGTACAAAGATTTTCTCCATGGATGGAACTTGCACAAGAAAGGGTGTATTAGCAGGCATGACCTCTACTGCCAGTTGGTTGATGTTTTTTCTTGTAATAATCAAGATTTTCTTGATGAACTCAAGAAGTTTTTGATTTATTCTTCTGCTTGTCCTCTGTCACAGTAAATGGATTGTGTTGAGGCTACAGCTTCAATTTGTAGCTACTTTGTTAATAAATTTTCAAAATCAAGAACATCTATATATATAATCCCTTCTTTTCTCTTTTTTTTTTTTTTTAAATTAGATTCAGTTGAGTATTAATTTATCTATGATTGAAGAATGATTTCAAAAAATATAAGGATAAATTGAGAAGGAGAAATTAGAAGAGAGGTTTCAAGAATTCTGAAATTGTTGTTATTCAAATTTAATGTTCACCAATACTAATTATTTGACAATAACTGTAATAGAAATTCATCATTCCTATAAGTTTTTGTTCAATGAGTTTAGAATATTTTCTCACCAACACATTGGAGAGTATGAATTAAATTTACATTTAATAACTAAATCAGTCATTTAGTAGTCTATAAAAGAGCAAAATATTTTAGGCACTTTTTTAAAAAAAAATTTAGTATAGTTGCTTTCAGTCTCGACTAACTTGAATCAAGTTAGATGGACTCAGTTTAAGGTGAGTGGAAGCAATCATCATAGCCTCCAAAACATACAATGAATGCAACAACAATGATGTGAACAATATGCAATTACTGCTCATGCAGTGGAGGTTACATTAAAAAAAAAACTAAATGCAATAGCAGCACTGTGAATAACTTGCAATTCATGCTCATTAGTGGAGGTCACATTTCAACAACTAGTCAAGTATAAATTATTCACAGGCATAAGCAGCAAACAGAATCATAAGCAACCATCATAGTTAGCATATTTACTCAAATATAGGTTTGCAAAATGTGCAAGAAAAATTAGTTAGGAATTAAGATGTAACTGAGGCCGGTGTTATAGTTGGCCCAACGCCAACTGTTGGTAGCTCTGCAGCACATAAAAAAAATAAGTATTAGTAATTGTGGATAAATAAAATAATATAACAAAAAGAAAGTGATTAAAAAAACCAAGCTTAATACCTTTCTCAAAGTTCTCTAACTCATCAATTGCCTCTTTAACTGAAACATGCTTACTACCTTTTCTTAGCCAATCAAATGTGCAAATCAATGCTTCCACAATATTTGGAGTCCATGAACTCCTAAAGATATCAAGTGCTCTCCCATCAGTACTAAAAGCACTTTTAGAAGCAACAATTAAGATGGGAATAGCCAAAACATCATGAGCAAGTTTATATAGAATTGGGAATCTCTTTGAATTCAATGGCCAAAAAAATCAAGAGTATACCTTATATTTTTTTTTGATAATGAATAGAGTAACAGAAAAGCTAGAAAATCATACTCAGGCAACACAGATCGAAAGAAAGCAAAGAGGTCTTGCTCAAACAACATAGATCAGAATAAAAAGCTAGGAGATCTTACTCAAACAACACAAATCGGGACATGCAAGGAAGCTTCCACATCTTGTTTGATATAAACTTCATTGCATGCATCATCAGCTTCCATAAAACAAAAAAGAAACCCAACTAAAATAAGTTAAATATAAACAATATTTACAATAAACATTCAAATAACCATAAATATCATAATTTTTTTACCTGATCATGTCAATAATGGATATGCATGGTTAAAAATAAAGAAATAATCGATTTTGTATATTGAATTTTAGTAGCAACACATGCATGTTGTAGATATGTTTAAGATCTCCATCATTTCCTTTCTATCACTAAGTAAACAAAAAGGAAATTGAATGTATTTTAGTGGAGATGAGACATCTCTAGACCAGGAGGCTCAGAGATTACTATCGAGAGAGATTGAAAGAGTGACCTAGACACAAATGAGAGAAGTAGGGTTACAAAATAAGGATTTGAAGCAGAAGATTAGGATTTGAAGGGAAGGCGAGGTTGTTAATGGGTTAGAGAATGGAACTAGGGTTTTCTCAAGAGAAAAACAGAAAAAAGTGACGTAGAATGAAATGACCCAATATTTTAAATAAATAATATTATTTTGAGATATGCAGTGTTAATAATTTTAAATTTTATTTATATATTAGTATTGTTATTTGCTAATATTATTTATGTATTTTATTCTAAGAAATTTTTTACGTAAAAATAATTTGTTTTAAGTGGGATTACTTGATAATAAATTATTGTTGTTGTTGTTGTTGTTGTTGTTGTTGTTGTTGTTGTTGTTGTTATTGTTTAATTTCATAATTAAATTAAAAAAAAAGGTCAAAAGCAGAATTGGGCCAGAGCTTTCTTTCTTCCTCTTCTTCTTCTTATCGGTCAGCCTTGCCAGTATCGCTGGAGCTGCCCCAGCTGTCACCATCGACTACCACTACCTTCAGCCACTTCCAATCACCATCCGTTGCTGTCAGCTTGCCAGGAAGATTTTGGGAACCGCTGAAAATAAGAGGAGGCTGAGTGTGAGCTTCAACAACACCGGTGAGGATTCCGACCACCTTAGGACGTCTCAATTATCTTATTTGAAGCTCTTGAACCAGTGAGTCCATTTCTGAGCTCCGTTTAAGCTCAAATCCCATCGATTTTTAGATATCTTCAATTTTTAGTTTCTGTGTTTTAGGGTTTTTAATTTTTTTTAAACTTGATATTGTTTGATTCATACAAACTTGCTTCATAAATATTGATTGTGGTAGTTTAAGTTTCTCATATATATTTTTTGTGTATTTTTTTTGAATTAATTTGAATTTTGGTTAATTTTTTTATTATTTTAATATTAAATATTGAATTTTTGATAATTATGTTAATTAATTATTTTTAATGGAATTTTTGTTGAATTTGTGTTTTTAATGTGAGGTAATAATTTTAGAATATTTAAAATGATTTTTGGTGAATTTATATAATTTTTGAGAATATTAATTATATTATGTAAATTTTGTATTATTGAGTTAATTGTGTAATTTTGTGAAAATTATAGTTAAATAATATGTTTTAGATGATTTTGGAATTATATATAGGGTATTAAAATGATTTTTATAAATTATTTTCTATTTTTAACTAATTAATACTAATTTTTGAAAATTATATTCAAATAATATATTATTTACTATTTTGGTGATTAAATGGATTTTTAATTACTTTTAATACATATTTAAGCTATTTGAATATATAAAAGTGAATTTTTATTATTTTATGTTAAATTATTGAAAAATTTGATTTTTATTAATATTATATTATTATTTGAATTTTTATTTAATTATTATGAAAATAATTGTATTTAATGTTTTAATGTTTATATATATATATATATATATATATATATATATATATGTATTATATTTTGGTATTTTGTGGACATTTGTGGAAATGATTTTTAATATATTTATTATTTTATTTATATTTTTGGTGATTTATGAACCTCGGTTGAGAATTTGTGCTGTTCGGGGTCCCAACCCAAAGTGTTGAGCCTTGTGTGTTAGAAGCGTATTTTTCTTACAAAATCGGCTCTACTTTTTAATAGAGAGATATCCATTTTACAGAGGGGGTTCTGTCGAATTTTTTATA
Source organism: Mallotus nudiflorus (assembly GCA_947683625.1). Classification (NCBI taxonomy): domain Eukaryota; kingdom Viridiplantae; phylum Streptophyta; class Magnoliopsida; order Malpighiales; family Euphorbiaceae; genus Mallotus; species Mallotus nudiflorus. The sequence continues at coordinate 168,793 of CANTUR010000591.1, read as the reverse complement.
GAATTCTCGTAAAACGTAACATCGGGTTGATTCTGAATTTTTGTGTCTATCTGAGTTTTGTATTCCTAGATCGAGTCTTTTTTAGAAGTATAAGTTAAGAATTTATTATGATTGTTATTATTATTTATTTTCTAATTGCGTCGAGACCGAAACCTATCGGACCGGGCCCGTTGAGCCAGTCTTGAGGAGCGCAAACTTGTGAGTTATTATCTTATATATGCATTGCATGTAGAATGCACGAAAATTAGCATCCATGAGTTTTATAATGAAATTAAATATGAATATTTTTTTAAATGAATAAATATATTTTTGGTACACTTTTGGTATATTTTTAGTAATTTTTATATATGTGACACATATGCATAATTATTTTTAGTATATCTTTGGTATGTATGTGTCATATATATTCGATATATTTTCGGTATATTTATGGTATATTATAGTTTATTTTGGTACATATGTGGCTTATATACAATTGGTATATTTTCTATATATGATAGACATATTTTGCTATGAATGGATGCTATTACATTTAAATTATGCATTTTTATTACTTTAATAATTGTTAAGTTTATTTGAAGAATATCAATAGAACGTGCTACCTAGTGGGCAACACTAGGTTCGTGTACATACCGGCGTAATAGATTTTAGGGTTGAGTTATAAAATCATTTGAGGTAACTTTTATTTGATTGATTATTTGAGATTGATGTGATAGAGTAGTATGATTACGGGAACTCGATTGACCTAGTGTCTCGGGGCCAGTCACACTGATAATAAAACTGCTGGAGCTCAGTTGACTTAGTGTCTCGGGGTTAGTCTACTGTCCAAAATGGAATAAGAGAATTTATTTGGAATTAAGTAAGTCTGCATGGCTAGTGAGATATTTATTTGAAGTTGCGATTGTTTCATGGTTCTATTTGATCCTTCACCTAAATAAATGTTTTCTGCATTTCAATATATATAAAAGTGGATTTTAACATTGTGTGAAATGTGTGTGTGTGTGTGTGTGTGTGTGTATATATATATATATATACTGATGTCTGGCTGTATATGACTTAGATTGCATGTATATATATTATAATAATTCACTTAGTGATGTCTGACTCCTCTCAATATTTTTTTCAAGACATTCCTCATCTTCAGACATCAATAGTAGACCTCTACGTTGAATTTCTTCAGCCCTAGCTAGACCAAGTAAATTATTTATTTGAACTTTATTGTATTTTAGAAAATTGCAGTAGTAGTGCCTTATATCTGTAGAATGTTATTTTAATGTGTGAGACCTTTATCTGAATATTGTATGAAATATTTTTATTTTATGATATGACATTAAGTATTTATTTTATATATCGATTCAAGATTTTAATTCTGGTGTATTTTTTATTTATTTATTGTATGCTTTTATTTTCTAAGGCTTGCTATGGGTTCTAGATTCGAAAGAATTCTCGTTCCTTAACACCGGTCATGACTCCCTGATTTGGGTCGTGACATAAAAGAATCGAGAGAAATGAGGGATATTTGTTTAGGGTTAGGTTTAGTATATATTTATACATATATAAAACGACATAGTATTAATTATGGATATTTAGAAATTCAGATGGGTCAGATATCCAACACCCTCCCTCGATCCAGCTCTAGCAAACTGATTCTACTTGACCCGTAACACCCAAACCTGCCTTGGCCCATTTTCTTTTCTTTCGGCCTCTTAACTCGGCCCGGTTCAGCCCAAAAAATTTAGCTCCGTCAGATTTTGCTCTGCCCTAGCTATAGATAGCGCATAAATGTAAATCTTGCTATGATAATATTTGTTTTTCGAGGTTTCATTAGATTGAGGCTTAAATATATACTTTTGCACTTTTTTTGTATGTATTTACCAAAAAGTTAGATAATAATTCTAATTTTTTTTCTTCGTAGTTTTCATTATTGTTGCTATGGATGGATGAGTGTGTGTTTGTATATATTTTGTCATACCAAAACTAAAGTAAAGCGTAAAGTATAATAGGTATTAGCTAATTATTTAGATTTTTAACTACTTTTATTAGTTATAGAATAATTTTACTAACCTTTTGTTTTATTGTAATTTTTTTTTATTTTTGCTAGTATGTGATGTGGGTATGCAAGTATTGTTATTATCAAATTGTGCGAAGATGTTGAATTAAGTTCATTCTTGTAAAAAATATATTTATGATTTATTTCTAGATAACTTCTACTTCAAAAATAATAATTTAATACAAATTTGATCATGGGTTTTTTTACATTTTCTAATAACATATCCATTCTTGTCCCTAGTTTTAATTTTATTATTTTTCTTCAGTTATTTTTCTCCAATTATATACTTTTTAATTATTTATTAGCACTTGAAACCTTACTATGGTTACTATTCTTTTTAATCCTACAAATCTAACTATTTTTAAATTCTATATTTTGTTTATTATTTAATTTCTTACTTTTTAATTAGGCTAATCATATATTGTTTAACTTATAAATTAACAAAATTATAAGTTGACTAATCATATACTAATGTGAAAACCTTGACAAGTCTTTACATATTAAGGTCGTAGAATAATTATTGAAACTATAAAAAAATTTTCAAATTGACCAAACTAAATTAATCTGATTCAATCCAAATAAAAATATTATGATTTAAAATGTTCAAAGGTGGTTACCATTTATTTTTTCAAACTAGATTTTTAATTTGGTTTTGAATTATAAAAGAAACCTAAGAAAATTAAATTGAATCAATAAAATAATATTATTGCACATTATTCATAGTAATGACAAATTCATATGATTGAACTATTATCACATATGAAAAGCATTATTTCAAACAAACTAACACTATACTTATATTATAATTGAATGACAAACTATTCTACTAATTAGTAAAGTGTATTTAAAAAAATACTAAATTTTGATATTTTTCAAAATATTTATGTTAAAATTTTAACTTTTAGTGACTTCTAAACAAGCAATTGTCATTATATTTTTATTAATATTGTACTACAAAATTACAAATATATAGTAAGAACTAAAATTAATTTTTTTATTTTTAAAATAGGGACAAGTTAATATTTTTATTTATTATTATTATATATATACTAAATCAATCAACCTAATCAAATTCAAATATTTTTAATTTTGACATTCTTAAATGTTACTTAGTTTGGTTAATAATTTAAATATTTAAAAAATAACTTCATTGGTTTGGTTAAAAATATTTATTTTAAATTGACTAATTAAAATTGGAACAAGTTAAAAACGTTTTTTTTTAAATTATTTTTAACAAAATTGAAACTCGACTATTCTTTACAAATTAATATTTTTATTTTTATTTTTTATATATATACTAAATCAATTACCCTAACTGAATTCAAATATTTTAAATTTTGATATTCTTAAATGTTACATAGTTTGGTTAAAAAAAAATATATATTTTAAATCGACTAAATTAAAATTTGAAAAAGTTGAAAAGGTTTGATTTTTTTTTTAGGCAATTAGGCCTGTATTATTTGCAAAAATTAATAATTGATTTTAAATTGAATCAAATTGCATAGAAAAGTCAATATGGTACAATTGTCTTTTGAAAAATAAAAAATTATACCTAAATCATTAAAAATTATTTAGCGTTTTCAATCAATTTGAATTCAGATCTCATTAATTTTTTGTATACTACTTTTCTATTTTTTTTAGAAATTCATATTTGATAAAGAAGATTAATTATATTTGAAAACATTTTTCTCATATTATTGGTTAGATTTTTTAAAATTATTTTCATATGGTTTATCGGAATCTTTGAAGAAAATAATAAAGTCAATATCTCTACTACTCACACAAAATTGTATAGAATTATTTACTACATTATCAGTTCCATTAAAATCATTTTGATCATTATATATTGTTATTTTCCTAATTTAAGTCATCTTTTATATTTATGACGTCAACAAATTTTAAAATATTGTTATTCTATTCAGCTTCATTTACATTAAAAAAAATAGGATCGACCACACGCATTAGATACATGATATTTATGTCACTATTAAAAATATGTATATTTGTTCAACAATAAAAAATTAAATTACTCATAAAATTTGCTATTTTCTCAATTGAAATTTCTGTTATATAATTATTTTATTTTTATTATGTATTGATTTATGGTTTATTAAATGATTTCTTAAAGTATATAAAAACATATTTAATTTCATATATTAACTTTACAATTTATTGTTAACCATAAAATAATGTATAGTGAATCACAAATGTTCAATTCAAATTTTAAACTATAATCGTAATTTTTTTAAGATTTATAACTGGTTAACCTAATATAGCAGGTAACTTTTTTTAAAAAATTATTTTTTAAAGTTAGCAATACCTTTAAGGCATTGTAGAAAAATCCTGAAAATATAATTAAAAATTGGTTAGATTTTGAGATAGATGAGATTATTTGTCCTCAATAAAATATATATATTTTTGTAGTGTTTTAGAGTTGATCTCAAATTGGTAATACTACAATCACAATTCAGTTAAATTCTGATATAAGTTTATTTATACCAAATATTAAATTCATTTACAAATATATTTTCATTTGATCCAAGAAAAAGCTTAAATATAAGCATATAAGGGGATATCCAACCATGATTCAAATCTTCATTTTGGTGTCGTATCGTGTCTCCAATGAGACTTCAATTCTTTCTCTATTTTGTATTTTTTGCAAAGTATGCAGCCAACTTTGAATAAGCGGTTTGTACTTTTTCTTTTAAAAATTTCAATAACAATCAATTGTGATAATTTGTTTCAATATAGTCCAAATAAATTTTTTTAATTCATTCCAAATTTATATTATATTTATCATATTATTTTTAAATTCATATAAATTTAATTTAATTATTTTTACTTAAATAATTTTAATATTGACACTAAAAATAATATTAATTTTTTTACTTAAATAATATTAATATTAAATTACTAAATTAATATTAAAATTTGGATAAAAAAATTTAACAAACATAGATTTGCATTAATTTAACAAGCGATTTAAGAAAACACCCAACAAAAACATAAAAATTAGTCATACCCAAAATCATACATTAAATTACATATAAGTTAATAATTTGTTAAATGAGAGCCAAATTCACCAATATCATTTAAATATTCACCAAAATCATTATATGTAGGAGGTGGTGGTTGGTATAGTTGAGTTTTTTTATGCATAATCCTCTTTTTTTCAACTGCCATAAATGCACGAAATTCATGATTTTCAATAGAATTAAGATCTGTAAACAAAATATTATTTCTTCTTTGAATTCTTTGATGACCACCTTTTATCCTCCCTGGTGTTAGCGCTTTTTAACAAATCAATAAACTGTCGATTTTTTTCTAAAAGAAGATCCAATTTTTCCTCCTTTTTTGATTCCTTTAATTATTCCTCCTTTCTTCTCTTCAATTTGGCTTTTTTTACACCCATGGGACATCTAGTTGAAGAACCACCTATATCATACACATCCAAATCGATAGAAAATCCTGAAAGGCTAGGAGATGCTGGAACTGCAGAATCAAGATTTTGAGTCTTAGATCCTAATGATTCATTAACAATCTTATTAACTTCCCTCAAAGTTTGTCTATTCTCTTTAGATTTTTCAAAATCTGTTACTGTGTCCCATACATTATCAAATTTGAAACCTCTTTTGAAATGCACATATTGCTGCATTAATATTTTTGCTTGAATTAACTGAAAATAATAAATTAAAATCTTGTTAGAAATAATATTATACAGATGAAAAAGATATTCCCGATAATATTAATAATATTAAAAAAATTTATTAGAATGAAATACTTACAATGTTTGCATTTGAAGCGCCACTAGGATGCATATTTTCTATTTGTATAAATGCTCCATGTTAATTTTCTTATAGCTTTCTCAATTGTTTGGTATCGACATTGTAACGAGAGCTTGGTATGCATTTCGCATGTTGCTTGTTTGTTTGCATTATATTTTTCTTCTACCCATGACCAAAATCACTCTGAAGATTGATAAACACCAACAATTGGTTCTTGTGAAATTTTCATATAAACTTCACATAAAAGCACATCTTCTGCATGAGTGTATCCAAATGATCGAATTGACATTTTCAAATTGTTGAAGTGTTTTATAACTAGAAAGAGTTTGAAAATTTTAGAAGATGTTGTAGTATGTTGTGAGAAAATCTTATAGATATGACATTTATTTATAGCAAGGGAATCTCTTTTGGATTTATTTTCAACCATCAGATGGTACACAAGATTAGCTTAACTGTTAGATTAAAAAGCTTACAATATCTTATTATATTTTTGAAAAAATACAAGGCTAAGGACATGCATTATCATCATTTTGAAAAAATACAAAGGTAGGACAATGATTAGTTATCTGCTTTTAATTTCAATCATTGGATGATATGTAAGATCATCTAAACCGTTGGATTAAAAGACATGATATCTTATCATCTTTTTGAAAAATACAAAGGAAGAAAAATAATTATGTTTCTGCTTTTAATTTCAACCATTGGATGATATGCAAGATTATCTAAACAGTTGGATTAAAAGACAGGATATCTTATCATCTTTTTAAAAAAAATACAAAGGAAAGACAATAATTATGTGTCTGCTTTTAATTTCAACCGTTGGATGATATGCAAGATCATTTAAACTGTTGGATTAAAAGACAGGATATCTTATCATCTTTTTGAAAAAATACAAAGGAAGGATAATACTTATGTGTCTACTTTTAATTTCAACCGTTGGATGGTATGAAAGATCATATAAACCATTGGATTAAAAGATAGGATATCTTATCATCTTTTTGAAAAAAATACAAAGGAAGGACAATAATTTGTTGTCTATTTTTAATTTCAACCATTGGATGGTATGCAAAATCATATCAACCTTTAATAATTAAATTGCAAACTTTTACCAACATACCAAAGTTTAGTTCATAAAGTAATAACATTTATGAATGTAAAACTCAAAATCTATATAAAAAACTTCATTTTGAATCCTCTTCTTATATACTTAAAAACCTTTCCAAAAATGAATTTTCATATTGTTGGTCCATCAATCCATAGATCATCAAGTTCATCTTCTGATGATGATAATCCACTTGGGTTATCGAACGAGGAATATCAAACAACATTTTAAATTCTCTCAACTAATAATATGATGATCAAATATTATCAAAATCAACAATGCAATCAAATGCCATGACATGGTGGATTGATTCTAGGTTATATTATGGTTCAGCAAGATCATGAAATGACAGACATGAATTTATTCAATGATGATTTTTTTGATAATCCAATATATGGTGAGGATTTTTTCGCTGATGATTTCGTATGTCACGAAGTTCATTTCTTCGTATAGTTAATGCAGTAAAAAGTCATAACCCATATTTTGAACAATGAGTTGATGTTGTTGGGAGATTTGTGTTATTGCTTCTATAAAAAATAACAACTTCATTCCGAATGTTGGCATATTGCTTACTTGCTGATGCAATGGAAGAATATGTAAAAATTGATGAGTTTAAGACAATTGAAAGAATGAAGATGTTTGTGGAAATTTTTTCACAGTAATATTTAAAAAGACCTAATAATATTGATATTGCTAGGCTGCTTCATATTGGTGAAGAACATGGTTTTTCTGGAATTGGTTAGTTTTGGATTGTATGCATTGGAAGTGAAAAAATTATCCAACAACATAGGATGGACAGTATGTAGGTTGTAATAGATCACCAACAATAATTTTGGAAGCTGTTGCTAACTATGGTCTTTGGATATGACATGCTTATTTTGGTATTCCTAAAACTAATAATGATATCAATGTTTTAGAATCATCTCATCTTATTTTTGATCTTGCACGAGGTATTGCTCACCCAACAAATTATGTGATAGAAGGAAATATTTATGATATAGGTTACTATTTAGCTGATAGTGTATACCCAAAATAGAGCAATATTATTCAAACAATTCATGAACCTCGAGCTTTAAAGATTTTTTTTTTTTGCAATGAAACAAGAATCCTGCAGAAAAGATGTTGAGCATGCTTTTGGAGTTCTATAGTCACATTTTGCAATTATAGCAGGACCAACACATTTTTGAAGAAAAGAAAACTTGCAGTATATAATGACAATGTGCATTATTCTCCACAATATGATTATTGAGGATGAACATGACTTACATGCACCAATTGTTAATGCAATAGAAGAAGCTCCAACTGCAGATGTTGAAATGATTATTGATAATAACACTCAGTTTGAACAATTTCTTGCTTGTCATAGACGAATTAAGGATAAAGATGTTCATATTACACTTCGCAATGCATTAATTGAACATTTGTGGAAAAAAAAATTCAAATTCAAATGATTAAATTATTAATAATGTGATATGTATTTTTCAATTTAATTAGAGCTTGTAATTGACTATTTTAATTTTAAGATGTAATTTTATATATTTTTTAGTAAATTTATTTTATTATCATTTAATTCTCTTCATATATTATATTATTTAAATTTAAAAATTTGTGAATTTTTTATATTATTTGTTAATACATATTATTATTTTATTTATATATTATATATTTTTAAAATATATTCAAATAATAAATTTTATTATAAATAAATATATGGATGTATATTGTAAATATTGAATAAATTATGGGTGTAATATGTAAAATATTTAAATAATATAATATTAGTATTAGATAATAATATATAAAAAATATTCTTTTTAGAGTTGAAAATGAAATTATTGGTTGGAACAAATTTACTGTAACAGATGTATTTTGAAATAAAATTTACTGCATTTTAATATTTATGGTTGGAGATAACTTAACTCAAGGAGTTAAAAATGCCAAATAAAAGTTAAGGCATTTAAAGTCAATACTTGAGGAAACAGGGGCTAGATATGACATTTTCTATTATTATAGAATGATGACACTCGACAGAGGTCAACTGCCAACTGTTGCTTACTAGGAGCTCCAGGCAGTGAAGCCTTTGAGTTCAATGTTCAAAATCAAAGGTTCAGCTGTTGTTTCTTTTAATGTTAAACTAGCAGATTTTAAGGTATATGAACTCTTCCTTCCTTTCTTTTTCTCTGTTTCTATAGTATGCTCTCGTATGCAATTCTTTTTTGTTATGTTTTCTTTTAGCTGTTAATGCATCAAGTGGGTAAAAGATTAAGGCTGATGCTTGGTGAATCGCCAAAAGTTAGATAAAACCAGGGAATCAGTTTTTGGGTGTGAGGTTTATGAAGCTCAATTTGCAGGAAAGCTAAGATTGTGAAGTTTTGATATGAGGGAAATTAAAAGGGCGCACTCACACACATATAATTTTCAAATTGTTGAGGCTAATAATTTTGATTGGTTAAAGAGTAACCATTGATGTATTAGGAGCAAAATACATCATACTTGAAGCAAGAAGTGGAGTAGTAATAGAGTAGAATTAATGGATCTTCAAAGATTTTGGTAAAAAATGCTTTTTTTTCTCCTTGGAGCAAATCATGTGTACAAAACTCCATTCAATTGAACTCTTGCAATGTCTTGTCAGTTTTTACGTAATTTCAAGAAGAGATTAGTAGAAGATGATTGTTTAGGAGCTTCTGTGGCTCCACTTAATATAGTAATCTTTTAACTAGTAGGTGGAATGCTAATAGCACCATAAAAAATGGAGAGAGGCTGTCAATAGTTGTTGTGTGTTTGAATAAACCTTTTTTTTTTTTTTCTTTTGAGATCTGCAAATTTTGAGATGCAGAAGATTCATTGTTCTTGTTGTTCTCTTCCAGTGAAGTGAAATGGCAGAGTCTGTTGTTAGCTTTGCAGTGCAAAGGTTGACTGATTTGCTTATTCAAGAAGCCCTCTTCTTGAATGGGGTCAGTGAAGAAGTTCAGAGTATTCAGACTGAGCTCAGGCGAATGCAGTGCTTCTTAAAAGATGCAGATTCAAGACTAGATGAAGATGAGAGTGTTCGTAATTGGGTGTCGGAAATCAGAGATCTTGCTTATCATGCCGAAGATATAATTGAAGATTTTGCTCTAAAAGTGGCGTCCAGGAGAAGAAATGGTATCTTGAATAAGTTCAATAGATTTCTTTGCATCCTGGATGAAGGATTGCAATCCTACAACCTCAGACGTAAAATTCAGGTCCTCAACACAAAGATTTTTAACCTGACAACAAGGTTGGAAACTTATGGCATAAGAGATTTGAGGAATGCTGGAAACTCCGGTCTTCCATACCATAGGCATCAACAACTAAGGCGGTCTTACTCCCATGTTGTTGAGCGTCACATCATTAGACGAGAAGATAGAATAAAACCATTGGTGGGAAATTTGGTTAAAATGAAGAAATCTGGCCATGTTGTTTCAATATGGGGTATGGGTGGCTTAGGAAAGACCACCCTTGCTAAAGACATTTACCATCATAGTGTAGTCCGGAGTCATTTCAATTACTTTGCTTGGTCATGTATATCCCAGCAATGTCAAGCAAGAGAGACCTGGGAAGGAATTTTAATCAAACTTCTCTCTCCATCTTTAGAGGAGAGGGAGGAAATAGTGAAACTAAGAGATGATGAGCTTGCACGAAAATTATATCAGATTCAACAAGAGAAGAAATGTTTGGTGATACTTGATGACATTTGGAGCATCCAGGCTTGGGATAGCTTGAAGGCTGCCTTCCCAATTGAAGAGACAGACAGTAGAATATTGCTGACAACTCGTAAAAAAGAAGTAGCCTCATATGTAGATTCATCAGGGTCTGTTTATGAACTGCAATGTCTAAATAGTGAAGAGAGTTGGGATCTATTTCAGAGGATAGCAATCCCTCAGAGAGATGGTAAAGGTAAAAAAAAAATTCATTATTTGACCGTGAATTTGATACATTTGGAAATATTTGCACCCTGTCTTTCAGAAACAGAACATCATGGATTGCATATAAAAATCTACATTTGAAAGTAAACCTAAATTGCTAGGCTATCTATGGTAATATTGTAGGAGATTAAACATTATTACTTACTAGTGTTATGCAAGATGGGAAAGTGAAAAATAAATTAAATTTCTATAATATATCAACAATTCCCCAAGTTCCCTTGCAGTCTTCATAAACATTCAGCTTTCTTTTGTTGCTTATTGCTTTCTTCTGGTAGTGCTATCTCTATTATTTCACTTGTTGCACTCACAACACAACAGATAAGTACCATGTCAAACTATTATCCACAATCTCTAGCTTAGAGCTATATGTAGTGTGGCTGGTAGATTACTGAGGACATGAAAAATTACAAGTGTAAACATTGAAACTTTTTTGATTCATTGTTATCTAAATAATCCGAATTTCAAATAAAAATAATACCATTTGTATTTATTCATTTATCAGGGTCCTACAATGTTTCAACACCATGCAATGCTATCTGGTATGACTTTTTCCTTTGATGAAGAATAGGGGAAGGAAATGTATATTGCGACAATTCAACACTGACTCATGAACATTGGAAATTTTTTGACACCTATGCATAAATAATTAGAAAAGCTGAAAACATGGTATCAATAGAGCATGGAATTGCAGTTGTTCATGTCTTCATCAATGGCATTAATAATTTTAAATTTAGAGTTAAGAATACATGCTTATTTGAATATGATGATGCTGTATCATGTATGTGAATTACTACTTACCACATTTCTATGTGAATTACTACTTACCACATTTCTATGTGAATTACTACTTACCACATTTCTCCAGCTGGATGTACTAGAGGTTTTAAGGAATCTAAAATTCTCTATAGCTGCTTTTTTGTACCTTTTTTTTCTGCTTACTCTTTTGTACCTTTTGTACCACTTCTATTAATTGTTATGCAGACTTGATAAATAATAAAAGGATGGAGGAGCTGGGAAAGCAAATGGTTGGACATTGTGCTGGTTTGCCCTTGGCCATCACTTTGCTGGGAGGACTTTTAGCTACAAAGTATACATTAAATGAGTGGCAAGTTGTACATGATAATATCAAATCATACATGAGAAGAGGAAAAGTCCATGGGGAAGAACGTCCAGGAGTTTTGGATGTGTTAGCTCTAAGCTATGATGATTTACCTGCCCAGTTAAAATCATGCTTTCTCTATTTAGGCCATTTTCCAGAAGATTATGAGATACCTGCAGTCAAAGTGATTCAGATGTGGATGGCAGAAGGATTCATCCCTTTGGTGCAGCTTGAAGGCAATGGTGAGGAATCAATGGAGGAAATAGCAGAGCGGCACTTAAATGAGCTGGTGGAGAGGTGCATGATCCAAGTGGGAGAAATGGATGCAAATTTAAAAATTAAAAATTGTCGCATGCATGATCTTATGAGAGATCTTTGCTTGGAGAAAGCAAAACAAGAGAACTTCCTCCGCATCATTAATCATTGGAATAGAGATGAGGATGTTCCTATGCTTTCGTCCTCGTCAACCGGTGTAGTTCGAAGAGTTTCTGTACATTTGAATAGAGAACGGCATACATTTAATCATAAAAAAAGCATCAGAAACCCTCAGATCCTCAGGTCTCTTTTGTATTTCTACGAAATCAATGAAGGAAGTTGGCAGATATTTTGGGAATTAACTACCACTAAGTTTTATAACTTGAAAGTGCTTAGAGTGCTAGATCTTGAAGGAGCCATTATTTATGGAGGGAGGTTGCCCAAAGATATTGATAATCTTATCCACTTGAGATTCTTGAGCATAAAAGATTCAAAGGTGTCTGGGTTGCCGTCAACTATAGGTAGTTTAAGGAGACTACAAACATTAAACTTATGCACAAAGGCTGCTAAGATTTTTATTCCCAATGTCATCCAGAAGTTGCAACAGCTTAGACATCTATATCTCCCTCTAAATCTTCACAGAAAGACTAAGTTGAAGTTAACAAGATTGAGAAACTTGCGAACACTTGTGAATTTTCATGCTGAGAATTGCCATATGGAAGATCTTGTCAATATGACCAATCTGAGGCAGTTAAACGTTGTGTATCCTGATTGCAAGAATTCCGATGAAGCCTTAAAACTACCAAATGCCACTCTGAAATATCTCAGGTCCTTGTCTATCGTTAGCAATAATTCTAGACCAGTGAATGTCAAGCTATTATTATCATCCTTTTCTAATATATGTGAGTTGAATTTATGTGGGTACTGTCAGGAGATGAAGGTGTTTCCAGATTACCAAGATTTCCCTCCTAACTTCTCCTATATACGTTTACAGAGCTGTAAACTAATAGAAGATCCAATGGCAACTCTAGGGAAATTGCCTAACTTAAGGGTCCTTAGCATATGTGAAAATGCATTTATTGGTACAGAAATGGTTTGCTCTAAAGAAGATTTCCCTCAACTGCATTATCTATTGCTTGAAGGACAGCCTAAATTAGAGGCATGGAGGGTGGAAGAAGGAGCAATGCCTAATCTTTGCCAGTTGACTATTTCAGGCTGCTGGAAATTAAAGTCATATCCAGATGCATTAAGGTTTGCCACATCCCTTCAAAAGCTTGAGATTAGATCAATGCCAAGGTCCTTCAAAGATAAGATAACAGAAGGAGGAGAAGACTTCTACAAAGTCCGACAGGTGCCTTCTGTCATATTTCTACGTTCTAACTTTGAGAAGGTAAACTTTCATTCTCAATTTGTTTCACTACGGTAGCATGTTCTGCCTTTAATCAGACTTGGTGATCATCTCTAATAAATCCATTTTGTTATCCACAAACAACCTATTGCACTTTATTATAGTTGTGGTTCAGATGCTTGAGTAAAGCCCAGGTTTGGAATTATAATTTGTGAGGCTAAATTTCCTTTCGGCTTATTCTGTGATGAACAGAAGAATATTTAGAGAGAACCTGGGTGGGTTCCTTTCGTATAGAATTTTTTCAATTTGAATCTACATATTTGGAATATCACAGGTTGGTAATTTTTTATTTGAATATTTTGATTTTGGCCTATACATTTTGGAATTTTCTTTTGTTAGCAGTGGACCTATATTGGGGAAAAAATCTAAGGTATTTAGATGTTTATTAATCCTTTTGTACAGTCTTTTGGACTGTTGTGATGTTTTACATTAATTTGAGTCAAATTCTAGTTCACCCAGATCAATTGAGTTTGTTAAGCAAAACAGTCTTTGGACTTCATAAAAGTTGTCTTCAACTATTTATGCAATTGAGGTTATGAACATATTTTGGAAGTCTAGTGGATGGCATTGCTTATTGTTATTGAAAGATACTAGCCTACTTTATGCGTATTGCTCTTGCTGTTTGATATATGACGCACAAATGTTTAATTATAAGTGTACATGTTATATTTCTATTGGTCAAATATACAACACCCGAGTTATGTCATGCATCCAACAATTGGATGTAAAATTTGAAGTGTAGGCAAGTTGTTTCCATTATTATTATTTTATTATGGATTAAACTAAATGCCCCTCATTCATAGGCTCTTGAGGATCTCATTTAGTGAATTTTTTTGTATGCTCTTATTATATTAATATGCATGAGTAACTGATTACAAGAACTTTTGAGCATAATTGATCTCTTTGGTCATGTCATTTTCTGTAATTTGATATTCAGTATGCTTTAGTTGATTTTAAAATGTTCATTGTTTGAGAATCTGGGTTCTCATTCGATGTTGTGTTTGTGACAGCCAATGACTCTGAGATTGGATTTGCATGATGACGTAACTAAGAATAAGGTCATGAAAGCAGTGTCCAGCCTTGCAGGTATTTAATTTTAGTTTGCTGTTGTTATCTTATGCCCTTCTGCATTCAGATGCTGAGTAAGTGAAGTGGGAAAAAGGAAAATAATGAAACAGCCTTAGGTCTCCTCTCTTCTTCCCACCAATCTTTTTAACATATGTCTTCTGGAAAGGTGATTATCAACTGTAAACCAGGTGGTATCAATTAATTAAACAACAAAAGTTATTGTTTCTTATGTATTGTAGCCAGTGGGAAAGGATTCATTTTAAGAATGGAAAACTATTTACTCTGTATATTTCAACAGGATTATTTATGCATTGCATGTTTGCAGGGGTTGAATCAATATCAATTGGAGTGGAAAAAAAATTGACTGTAACTGGGGTTGTGGATCCAGACAATGTAGTGAAGGCAGTTAGAAGGTTCTGTTACGCTGAACTAATTTAAGTAGAATCAACAAAAGTGCCTCTGGAGGAAGAAAAGAGGAGAGAAAAAAAAAAAAAAAAGCTGAACACAAAGAAGAGCTGAAGTTACATTATTCTCCGTGTGTCTTCCCCTCTCCCTGTTGTTGCCAATATAATTTCCTGTTTCAGTTGCCTTTGTTTCTGCCAGTGCCGCTACTGTACTTGGCAACGGCAAGGTTTTACATCTCTATAACGTCTTCACGTTGCAGAAAGGTACATATATGATGATGACAAGTCCCTCGGCTATGTGATATGTATAGCATGACTCTTTAAGAAATCTCGCACTTCAGTTCATGTCTATTTTGTTTTCGTGGTTTTGAAAAACTTCAACATGGGTGGTTGCCGAAGATTTCCTTCATAGCTGGAACTTGTGAAAAGGGGGGCATGTGGCCAAGCATGACCTGTAATTCGACTTGCTCGGTGCTGTTATTATCAACATTGTCTTGACGAACTGGAGAAGTTTTTGATATATCCTAATAGACTGTACTAAGGCCACTACAACTAGCAACTTCTGGCAATTGTCCATTGTTTCAAGAATTACTCCGTTTGATTAGAGTGTATCCATTCACATTTTTTCACAAGGTTTTGTTTGTTTAGTATTTTTATATAGGAGTACTGTTTCTTTTTTTCTCATTGTTCGATTCATTGAAATTTAAATTATATGATTTTTTCATTTAAAAAAATAAAAATAAAAAATTTGGAGACATTACAGTTTAACATGTCTAAGAAACACACAAACGTAAGCTACTATATGAAAAATCTAATAATGGTTTTAATATTTTTAACAGAAGAAAAAGTGGGCTTTTTGTCGATTAATGGCAAAAAAATTAAAAATTTTACCAATGCATGTAATTCTAAAAAATTATCATTTAATGAAAAAAGTTACCAATTTATAATATAAAAATATATTATAAATTGGTAATTTTTTTCATTCCATCACAAATGATTTTTTTTTAAATACACAATAAATTAGTAAAATTTTTAAATATTTATAAAAAGCCCGGAAGAAGTCCTGTTACGTTACCTTTTTGTTTTTGGTCCAGCTGTTATGTTACGTTCAACAAAAATGGTATTGACATTAAGTGTACCTTGATCAAACCACATCACTTCCTATGATACAATTTATTTATTTATTTTTATATTTGATGTCTCTGTTATTTAATAATTTTAGAGTTTTCACAAAATTACCCAAAAACACATGCCAACAATAAAAATACTCAATTTTCTTGTAATTTATGCGCGTGCCATAGAAAAACTATATATATTTACACACGTGCCCCTCCTTCGCTGTCTCACTCCGTTAATAATCTCACTCACTAGCTACTTCTTTCCCTCAGTGAGCACTGAGGCATCCTTCATCTGGGTCTTTATACTCCTATCAATGCTCTTCTTGGAGATAGTCCTGGTGTCCTTTTGCTCCTTTGCATCGTTCCCGTTGATTGTATTTCTACAATTCCAGATCTTGCATATATATATATTTTTTGTTTTGATTTGTTTGAATTTGTTTCTTTAATTGACTTTAGATTGGTGCTATGGGTTTGGTTTTAAATTCTAAAATAAATTTATTTATACCAAATATCAAATTCATTTATAAATATATTTCATTAGGTCCAAAAAAAGCTTAAATATAAGCATATAACTCAAGGAGTTAATACCGGCAAATAAAAGTTAAGGTGTTTAAAGTCAATACTTTGAGAAAAAAAATGAAATTTTCTATTATTATAGTATGATGACAGAGGTCAACTATCAACTGTTGCTTGCTAAAAGCTCCAGGCAGTGAAGCCTTTGAGTTCAATGTTCAAAATCAAAGGTTCAGGTGTTGTTTTGTTATAAACTAGCAGATTTTAAGGTATGTGTTCCTTTCTTTTTCTTTGTTTCTGGTCTACCCTCATGGGTCTTCAAAGATACTGATAACACATGCTTTTTCTTTTCCCTTGGAATAAATCATGTGTAGAGAACTCCATTCAATTAAATTATTGCAATATCATGTCACTTTTGATGTAATTTCGAGAAGAGATTAGTAGAAGATGATTGTTTTAGAGCTCCTATGGCTCCACTTAATATAGTAATCTTTTACCTAACAGGCAGAATACTAATAGCACCATAAAAAATGGAGATAGGCTGTCAATAGTTATTCTGTGTTTGAATAACTTTTTTTTTTTTTTTTTGAGATCTGCAAATGTTGAAATGCAGAAGATACATTGTTCTTGTTGTTTCTTTTCCAGTGAAGTGAAATGGCGGAGTTCGTTGTTAGCTTTGTAGTGCATAGGCAGACTGATTTGTGTCAGATGAATTCTGCAAGTGCACGGTTTGCAAAAAGTAGTAAAGAGTGAGTATGAGTATCATTCCCATAGGAGATCGATACCAAATATCAGCCCTAATTGTATTTCCACAAGCTAACAAAATAAAATATTTGAAACGAAATAATAAATCAAATAGCAAAGAAAGAAAACCTAAATCTGAAATAATTCTTTTAAAATTTAATAATTAAATACCAGAGTTTGAATTTACTTCACTAGCTACTACTTGAATGACAAGATAAATTTATAATTCAATTCATTAACTCAGTTAATGGTAAAACACTCAAATCACCTAAAATCTCTTTCAAGATCATTCAAGCATAACAAAGTTAATTACAACCTATTTTCATGGTCACGTCAATTAACTAAGACTCATTAAGTTGTTTAGTAATTTATCATTCCCCGAAGGATTCATCTACTTTTATGATCAAGGTTTCTAAGTTTTACAGGTCTATGAGTTGATAAATCATGCAACTTTCAATGTCTCTAATCTACCAAAAAACATGAATTCAATTAAGCCCATAAAATCAACACAAGAACAATTAAGAACAACTTGTAAAGTTGACTGATAATTAATTCATTGAAAGGAAATAAAGATCCAAACAAGTAGTAGACTTGCTACAAAAATCCAAACCCTAAAGAGAGTTTAGCCACACATCGTTGTGGTGATGAACACAAATATGACAAAAAGAGTTAAAGGTGAAGAAGAAGAAATAATGATTGTTGCTCTTGAATCTTACACAAATCCTCCTTCTTCAATCTTCGTTAAATGCTTGTTTGTGTCTTCGAAGTATGAATGGAATTTTTTTTATATGTCTCCAAAAGCTCTCTTGTATCCTTTTTATAAGCAAGGTCTCCTGGTAAACATACTTACCCTTGAATTCTCAACTTCTACTAAAAAGGAAGTGTTCTTTGCTCGACATAACTTCAAGCACGACCATGTCATGTCCTTCATTTTTCGGCATGGTTTCCAATATGGCCATGTGTGATCCTATGTCACTCTTTCATGATTTCTTCAATTTGCATATAAGAGGGCATGGCTTTTAGCGTGGCCATATGCCATCCCATGTTGCAACCACTTTAGGTCCAAAAGGAGACACGGCTTCTAGCATGGCCATGTGTCAAGCCATGCTACATTGATTCACCTTCCAAAACATGACACGCGGACAAGCACACCCTTTAAGAAGAGCATTGATAGGAGTATAAAAACCCATGTTGCACCAATCCTTGATTATTTTGGAATTCCTTTCTAGACTTACTTGCAAAAGGGAAATATTTATTAATATTTAATAAAAACTCTTAATTTGCTAGAATTTAATCTAAAAACAATAAAATCCTAAATAAAGCTATAAACTAAAAATAATCATAAATAAACCTAATTTCTGCCCAAACATAACTACTTAATTATTCAATATTTATTAAAATTCACTAAAAAACATGTGAAATTACACACATCAAATTTCCCCACACTAAAGCTTTGCTTGTCTTGAAGCAAAAATTACTAACTCAATCATAACCAAAGAGTTACAATTTCTAAGATATGGAAGTGGAAAACATCGAGACTGAAACATGTTTAGTAAAGAAGATAATTAGAAAAAAATACACCATATTTGAACAATTTACTAATCACAACCCAACATAACTTATTTGAAATCCAATGAACATAACCTTAGGAGAAGAACAAAATTGGTTGTGAATGCTTTTTATTCTCCATTTCACAATGTCTTTTCTTTTATTTGATGAGTGTGTTTTACGCTCTATTTCATTTTTTTTCTCTCTAATCAAATCTTCCCACTTTAGTAATCTCCCACCATTTCCACACTACTAAGCGTGGATATTGCTAGATGGGTCCTTTGGATACTCTTACTCTAATTAGAGCATTGCAATAGATTCAAAGCATGCAAAAATTTAGAATTAAACATTGCTCTTACTCAAGAAAAGAGAGATTTTTTTATTGAAATTTCATTTAATCTCCCAATTTCATGCTTAAATTCAATCTTAAGGTTCATGGTTAGGTTGTAAGAACCAAATTTCTTATAGATAAAGACCATGTTCAACTATTTTAATTAATAAACCATTTAATATTTCGATAATTGAATAAAAAATGCATACTTATATACTTCTGCTCTCTAATCTCAATTGAGCTTCAAATTTACACAACCAAAAGAAAAAGTTTTAAGGACAAGCATTACTACAAATGTGGAAAAATGAGTTGAAAGTTAATGAAAGTTTGAATAAATTACTTATTTACTATTTTAATTTTTTATATGTTTACACACACACACACACGTTGAATCCCTAAATGCATGGGACATGCAATATGCAAAATATATGACCTCCCCTACACTATCCAAGGCATTGTCCTTAATGAAAAAAATAAGAAAGAGAAATAAAGAAAAAAAGAAATAAGAAAAGAAATATAAAGCAAATAAGAAAAATGATGCAAGATAAAGGTGAATGGAAGTATTGCCCTGAATTGGTTGCATTAGAATATAATGTGCATCAGCTCCAACCTTAAGAAAATTTAAAGAAAAGGACAAAAACATAAAAAAAAAAATAGACATAAAGTGCTAAATATCCAAAACATAAACATAAGTACTAAACAAAACATAATAAGAATATATAAAATGTCCAAAACAAGTGTAAATATCCAAAAGTAAATATAAAACCAATTAGTTAACAAGAGATGCATCATCATCATGAGTAATCTTGTCACCATTAATAGCCTCCTCTGTAGTATCGGTGTCGTGAAGCTATTTGGTTCCAGCAGTGGCGGAAGAGGAAGGAACACCGGGGGAAGGGCCATAGGAAGACCTTAGCTTCAACATATGTTAAAAACATTATCACATAGCCAGTGGAGAAGGTCTAAATGGTAGTTAAGGGTGGCCTTAATGTGTGGTCTCAAAGGAGTAGAAGAAGGGCCGATTGCGTGTGAGGGTGGTGGAATATGGACAAGTTGTGGTCGATCCTCCTCATTATCACCAGAATGGAGATCCACAATATGTGTAATACCCATCTCGTAATGCAACCAATTAAATCTTTTTCATCATATTAAGGTTAAATGGGAGCATAGTGCAAATTTGAATCAGATTATAGCATTAATTAAACAAACCTAGATTCTTTATAAGCTGAGTGACATATGAGCCTCCACATAATGCTCCTTTCATTTTATGTGCCATAACCTCCATGTATAATGCAAACCTATAACCTAAATGAGGTACTAAACCAAGTGCAAAACAATATAGATATAAAAGGTCATGAAGGCCAACTACCTCGGTGCTTTCTTTTCTCCTACAGATGGTAAAAGCCATAAGCCTATACAAATAACTAAGGGTGGGATTGGCAATGTTTGACCTCTTACTAATTCTAGGATCATAACGTGCATGAGTAGGAGCATAAACGATCTCTTCCCAAAAGGCTCTAGGGCTCTCAATACCTGATTAATCTCAGGGCTACTACAAAAAAAGGTTTATAAAAGCCACAATGCTAAGCAAATTCATTCAAGGTAAACGTAAAATGATTCCTACCTATTCGAGATAAGAGTTATTATTTGTTATATTAGATTTATATTTGTTATTTGTGTTTGTTACTTTGTACTTATCTTTCCACTGTCAAATTCTATCTGTAAGTTACATATATATACTCATGTACCACAATATTATTCATACCATATAAAAAACACATTCATTCTCGTCAAAACCTATTGTTGATATGGTATTAGAGCCAAGTCCATGTCTTCAAATTCATCTTCCTCGTCTTCTCTTTCTTCTTCTTCATTATCCATGACCTCTTCTGCCACTACTTTTCTTCCTTCCTTTGTTTCTTTTAATGTTCACACTTAAGTTCAATAAACCTTCTCAATTAAGTTAAATTCTAAAAGCTACATCCTTTAGAAGCTTCAATTTACCCCTCTTCTTAACTATTATAATCTCCATGGAATCATTAATGGGACTGAAATACCTTTAGCTTATGAAACCATTGATCCCTCAACCAATTAGTCCTCTATTAATTTTGCATATATAGCCTGGTATGCTAAAGATTAGTTGCTATTTTCATGGTTACTCTCTTCCATCATTGAGGAGATTTATCCCCAATTGATTGGCCTTAATTCTGCTTCAGAAGTGTGGCGTGCCTTGGCTACTGCTTATGGTGTTATTAGCAATGCTTAGTGGACTTAATTGCATATTGAACTCCATAATCTGTCCAAGGAATCTAAATATGTTTTTGAATATTTGTATTAGGCTAAGGCTATATCAAATTCTTTGTCTCTTGCTAGGCAACCTATTTTAACTTCTGAATTTAATGCAATTATTTTTCACAAATTAGGGTTGAATACAATGGTATAATTGTTGCATTTTAGTAAAGGGTTGATCCTCCCTTATTCCATGAACTTTATGGAAATTAGTATCCTATGAACTACTTCTGAAATCTCAAGAACCTACCATTCCCATGGTGAATATGGTACAACATAGTAGCTATTCTTCAGTTGGTCATTCCTCTTTCTCCCTTGGAAATACAAATTGGGGATGTACTCAACAACGAGGTGGATAAAGAGGCTTCTCTACCACTGCTTGTCAAATATGTGGGTTCACAAACCATGTTGCTATTGATTGCCACTTAAGGTTTGATTTATAACTCACATCTCAAGGTCATTTTCGATCTCCATCTTCGCCCTTCTTAGACTCTTTTCAAGCTCGTTAAGAATACATGACTGAATTTCCTTCCTCATTTTTGGCCGGGCTTCTTCTAAATCCCGACACTAATCGTGCCATTTCATGGTACCAAGATACAGGTGCAACCTACCATCTCACTCCTGACTTAGCTTCCCTCGACATTTCAGCAGACTACAAGGGTATGGATAAATTATTTATTGGTAATGGTGTTGGTTTTCCTATTGAACGTGCTGGTTCTACTACTATACCCTCTCTTTCCAAACCACTATATCTAAATAATGTTTTGCATGTTCCATCTATTATAAAACCACTCCTTTCAGTTAAAAAGTTTTGCGCTGATAATCATTATTCCTTCAAGTTTATCCTAACCATTGTTGTGTCAAAGATCAAGTCTAAAAAAAATAGTGCCTCGCGGGACAACTAAGCTTGGCCTCTACAAGTTGTATGGTGTGCTTCCAGAAATGCAAGCTCTTAATGCTGAGGCCTACCTTGCTAGCTTAGAGGAATGACATGCCAAACTAGGACATCCTAACTACATAATTGTTCGCCATTTAGTTAATTCCTTTATGTTACCTTGTTCTTAAAAAAAAAAAAAATTCAAATAAGTGTGAAGCATTTGTTTAGGAAAACTTCATCGAACTTCCTTACCTTTGACAAATCATCGTAGTTCTCATCCTTTGCAACTTATTCATTCGGATGTTTGGGGCCCTGCTCCATTATGTTCTGTTTCTGGATTTAAGTATTTTGTGATTTTTATAAATGATTATTCCCTTTTTACATGGTTATTTCCAATCAAGAATAAAAGTGATGTACCATCTATTTTTAAAAAATTTCAAACAATGGTTGAAAATAATTTGATTTTAAGATTAAGTCAGTTAATTCATATTGGGGGGGGGGGGTGAATATAGACCTCAAGGCACTTATTTTTCCAACACTGGTATTCTTCATTGTGTCACTTGCCTTTACACCCATGAGCAAAATGGTATCACTGAACAAAAAATACAAAACATTATTAATATTGGCTTGACTCTCTTAGGAAATTGTAGTGCACCTTTTAATTATTGGGAATTTACTTTTGAAACTATAATATTCTTAATTAATCAGATGCCCACAACTTCCCTACAAAATCAAATCCCTTTTTGGCATTTATTTCATAAAGATCCTGACTATTGTACCATAACGTTATTCATGCCATATAAAAAATACATTCATTCTCATCAAAACATATTGTTGATTTGGTATCAGAGCCAAGTCCATGTCTTCAAATTCATCTTCCTCATCTTCTCTTTCTTCTTTACCTCTTCTGCCACAGCTCTTTTTCCTTCCTCTGTTTCTACCAATGTTCCTACTCAAGTTCAACAAACCTTCTTAATTAGGTTAAATTCTAAAAAATACATCCCTTGGAAGCATCAATTTACCCTTTTCTTAACTATTATAATCTTCATGGAATCATTAATGGGACCGAAATACCTCCACCTTATGAAATCATTAATCCCGTAACCAATCAGTCCTCTCTTATTCTCTCATATATAGCCTGGTATGCTAAAGATCAGTTGCTATTTTCATGGTTACTCTCTTCCATCACTGAGGAGATTTATCCCCAATTGATTGGCCTTAATTCTACTTTAGAAGTGTGGCGTGCCTTGGCTACTGCCTATGGTGTTATCAGTAATGCTCAGCAGACTCAATTGCACATTGAGCTCCATAATTTGTCTAAGGAATCTAAATCTGTATATGAATATTTGTATCAAGCTAAGGCTATATCAGATTCTTTGTCTTTTGCTGGGCAACCTATTTCAACTTCTAAATTTAATGCAATTATTTTTCACAAATTAGGGGCTGAATACAATGGTATAATTACTGCACTTCAGCAAAGGGTTAATCCTCCCTCATTCCATGAACTTTATGGTTAATTAGTATCCAACGAACTACTTCTAAAATCTCAAGAACCTACTGTTCCCATGATGAATATAGGATAATGTAGTAGCTATTCTTCACCTGGTCATTCCTCTTGCTCCTTTAGCAATACAAATCGGGGATGCACTCAACAACAAGGTGGATGTAGAGGTTTCTCTACCACTGTTTGTCAAATTTGTGGGTTCACAAACCATGTTGCTATTGATTACCGTCGAAGGTTTGATTCATCACTCACATCTCAAAGTCATTTTTGATCTCCATCTTTGGCCTTCTCAGACTCTTTTTAAGCTCATCAAGCATACTTGATTGAATTGCCTTCCTCCTCTTTGGCTTGGCTTTTTCAAAATCCTCCCACTGATCATGCCATTTCATGGTACCCAGATACAGGTGTAACCTTCCATGTCACTCATGACTTAGCTTCCTTCAACATTTCAATAGACTATAAGGGTATGGATAAATTATTTGTTGATAATGGTATTGGTTTACCCATTGAACATGTTGGTTATGCTATTATACCCTCTCTTTCCAAACCACTATATCTAAACAATGTTTTGTATGTTCTATTTATTATAAAACCACTCCTTTTGGTTAAAAAGTTATGCACTGATAATCATTATTCCTTCAAGTTTTATCCTAACCATTGTTGTGTCAAGGTCTCAAAGAAAATAGTGCTTTACAAGACAACTAAGCTTGGCCTCTATAAGTTACATGGTGTGCTTCCAGAAATGCAAGCTCTTCATGCCGAGGCCTATATTGCTAGCTTAGAGGAATGGCATGCCAAACTAGGACATCCCAAGTACACAATTGTTTGCCATTTAATAAATTCTTTTATGTTACCTTGTTCTTCAAAAAAAAAAAAATCAAATAAGTATGAAGCTTGTTGTTTAGGAAAACTTCATCGAACCTCCTTACCTTTGACAAATCATCATAGTTCTCATCCTTTGCAACTTATTCATTTAGATGTTCGGGGCCCTGCTTCATTATGTTATGTTTCTGGATTTAAGTATTTTGTGATTTTTATATATGATTATTCCTTTTTTACGTGGTTATTTCCAATCAAGAATAAAAGTGATGTACTATATATTTTTAAAAAAATTTCAAACAATGGTTGAAAAATAATTTGATTGTAAGATCAAGTTAGTTAATTCAGATGGGGGGGGATGAATATAGACCTTTAGGCACTTATTTTGCCAATAATGGTATTCTTCATCGTGTCACCTGCCCTCACACCCATGAATAAAATGGTACTACTGAATGAAAAATAGGAAACATTGTTGATATTGGCTTGACTCTCTTAGGACATTGTGGTGCACCTTTTTAGTATTGGGAATTTACTTTTGAAACTGCAATATTCTTAATTAATCGGATGCCTACAACTTCCTTACAAAATCCAATCCCTTTTCAGTGTTTATTTTATAAAGATCTTGACTATTCTTTTCTTAGAATTTTTGGTTGTTCCATTTATTCGCTTTTACGTCCCTATAATAAAAATAAATTTGCCTTTCAATATAAGCAATGTGTCTTTTTAGGTTATTCCCCTTCTCACTTAGGTTACCATTGCCTAAATAAATCCATAGGAAACATTTACATTGCTTGTCATTTTCAATTTGATGAAAAATTTTTTCCATTTCATAATATTGACTACTCATCCACTTCCTCTGATGATCTACTAGTTAGCATGCCATCGTTTACTTAGTTAAAGCTCACTTATCCTGTGGACCACTCTATCTTCATGAGATCAGGTATTGATTCTAACTCCACTACTTCTTCTTTATTTAACCCATGTTCATCTCCTATTTCCCTCTCAGTCTCTAAGTCTATCTCTAATACTACCCATTCCTCTTCATCCTTATCTTCCAAAACCTAACTCGACTCCACCACTCACCCAAACTATTTACAACCTTGATGGTATTAATCTAGTTATTGATTTATGCTCATCTATAACATCCTCCCAATCATCCACCCAACCACCTCTACCCATTCGAAGTCATCCAATGCAACTTGGGCAAACCACCCTTAACTGCAAGCCCACAATTCTGCATATTACAATTTCTAATTCATCTTCTTCCCTTGAAAGTGAACTAACATCTTATAGCCATGCCATTAAATTTCCCAAGTGGCGACATGCTATGCAACTATAAATGAAAACCCTACATCAGAATAAGACATGGACACTTGTGCCACCACCCTCTAAAGGCAATATGGTAGGAAATCACTGAGTTTATAAAATTAAATAAAAAGTGGATGGAACAATCGACAGGTATAAAGCCCATTTAATGGCTCAGGGATATACACAGGAGTATGGCCTTGATTATAGAGACATATTCAGTCTTGTTGTTAAGCCTATGACAATCTGGATAGTTATTTCTATTACCGTTACACATGGTTGGTCACTTGGAAAACTTGATGTAAGTAATGCCTTTTTGAATAGGGATCTTAAAGAAAATGTTTACATGGTCTAACCTCAGGGGTTTAAAGATAAATAGTTTCCCAATCATGTTTCTTAATTAAAAAAAATTACTATATGGTCTCAAACAAGCACCTAGGGCTTGGTTTCAAAAATTGAGTACATTCTTACTCTCTATTAGTTAAGTTGGCCCTATATCTGATTCATCTCTTTTCATTTATAAAAAATGACAATAATTTTTTCTTATTGGTTTATGTTGACGATGTTATATAGGCTGGTAATAATTAAGTGTTGTTAGATTCTCTTATCCATAAGCTATCTATTGCCTTTTTACTTCGCAACTTGGGGCCACTGCACCACTTTCTTGGCATTTAAGGGTCTCATTCTACCATAGGTGTTTCTTTGTCTCAGTCATCTTATATTAATGAGATTTTAACATCTGCATGCATGTCTACTTGCAAACCTTTTCCCTCTCCTATGGTTGCTACTACTTCTCTTACTTTAGAAGTCTAACTTTTACAATCTGACGAAGCCTCTCTTTATCGATGAATTCATGGTAGTTTGCAATATTTAACACTTACCTGTCTAGATATTTCCTTCTCGATAAATCGACTCTGTCAGTATATGCACAAGCCCACTATTGATCATTTTAAAGTTATGAAGAGAGTTTTATGCTATCTCTAAGGGACATCTAATAAGCACTTGTTCTTTAATAAATGTAGAACTTTTTCCTTAACTGCTTTCTTTGATGCCGATTGGGTAGGTTGCCCAGATGACAGGAGGTCTATCGGTGGTTTTGTCATATACTTTGGTAATAATCTCATTGCCTGGCAATCAAAGAAGCAACGCACTATCACCAGATCTTCTATTGAATCAGAGTTTCGTGTTATAGCAGATGTTAGTATGGAGCTTAAATGGTTGGTGCACCTATTGAAAAATTGGGTGTTTCCTTACCTATTGCACATCACATTTACTATGATAATTTGGGTGTCAACTTTCTCTCATCCAATGCCATATTTCATGCCCGAACTTGTCATGTTGAAATTGATTTCCACTTCATATGACAACAGGTAGCTCATAAATATCTTATTATCTCTGCTATTTCCTCTGTTGATCAGTTGGTTGACCTCATGACAAAGCCATTGTCCCCTCCGCTGTTCAACCACTTTCATAACAAGCTTTGGTTACATTAATCTCCACCATCAACATGAGGGGGCGTGTTCAAGATAAGAGTTGTTAGTTGTTATATCATATTTATATTTTTTATTTGTATTTGTTACTTTGTACTTATCTTTCCTTTATCAAATTCTATCTGTAAGTTACATATATATACTATTGTACCATAACATTATTCATACCATATAAAAAACACATTCATTCTTGTCAAAACCTATTATTGATTCTATCTAATCAAAATTTAATATAATTAGGCTTATTATAATAAAAAAGACTCTTTTCAAGGTGAAAGATGGTTAAAAATTCAATAAAAAATTCATGAAAAATGGGTTGATCAATATTAAGAAAACCACCCTACTTAGAATGTTCTAGCATACCTGAAAATCACTCAACCTAATCACACCC
This sequence comes from Mallotus nudiflorus, assembly GCA_947683625.1. NCBI lineage: Eukaryota > Viridiplantae > Streptophyta > Magnoliopsida > Malpighiales > Euphorbiaceae > Mallotus > Mallotus nudiflorus. Next base: position 140,746 of record CANTUR010000591.1, on the reverse strand, counting down.
AAATCATGGTAAACTATCTTATATGAGGGATGAGTGAGTAAAGAGTAAAGAGTGGCACACCTTTCTTATTGAACCTTAGTGGGAAGTTGAAGAAGAGGATGTGTGGGTGCATTTAAACCTTATTGGCATGATGATGAAGGTTGGTAAGTAAAAGATGGCAAAACCGTGTCTTCCGCCATGCAAGATCACTTTCTTGGAAGAGGATTTATCTTCTTTCCTTTGGCCTTTAGTTTACCATAGTGAATATATGGAGAAAATGACAAGGATTTAGAGTGGGTTGTTAAGGAAAAAGGAAAAATTTTAGAAGAAAGTTGAAAAAAAAAGAGTGTGTAAGAGAAAAGAATAAGAGAAGAATATAAAGATATAGTATGTCGATGGCTAGGTAAAAGGATGGTAAAAAAAATTGTCAGATCTATTAACATGGGATAGTGGTTCCCGTGTCATTGCCCATGTCAACATATGGTGATGTTGATCTTGCTTCACACGGCCTAGTGCTAGTCATGCTTAAAATTATGAAGTGTTCAACCTGGTCAAGAACAAGGGATGATAGACGACATGGGCAAAAGCACACTGTGACTAAAAAGTTATGTAGTTCTGCCAAAATGAGGAAAAAAAGTAAAGCGACACACGACATGAGCGATTCAGTGCACAAAGTTGTATATCAATTCACCATAATTGCTGATAATGGGAAAAGTGAGACATAGATTTGCTAAGCTTGTGCTCTAAGCCATGCATGGCTCTGCTAAAAGCTGAATTTAAATACTTAGTATCACATGACCATGCGTGATGCCATGCATAAAACCATGTATACATTTTCCAATCCTAATAAAAAGAATGCGTACCTTGGCATGGCCATAGTCAGGTTGTGCGATATGGCATGTCCAATTCTAAGTGGAAAATTTGGAGTATGGTCACCTCTTTTTCTTACTTATAATGCACCAAAGTTAAAAAATAAAAATAGAATAGAAGAAAATTAAGTTAAGTAAAAAAAACAAAACATAAAAAAAATAAAATTGAAATAAGAGAAATTAAGTTGCCTCCTAATTAGCACTTTTTTAAAGTCACAAGCTTGTCTTTCATCATATGAGATCAAATAGCATTGAGGAGTGCACAAGATGCTCTAGTTGGAACACTCTAATTGTTGAGGTAGATCTAGAGTCATTGTCCATTAAAATTAAATGCTCCAGTTTCTTTGCTCCAAACTTTAATTGCTCCAAACTTTAATTGCTCCATGAGGGAAGACTTGCTTTACCAAGAAAGGGCCTAACCATCTAAACTTCAATTTCCCAGGAAAAAGTTTCAACCTTAAATTGAATAAAGGCACTTGATCTCCATCTTTAAATTCTTTCTTCATAATGTGCTTGTCATGCCAATTTTTGGTTCTTTTTTATAAATCTTGGCATTCTTATAGGAGTTAAGTGTAAACTCATCAAGCTTTTTTAGTTGAATCAATCTCTTCTCCCTAGCTCTTTAAAAATTAAAGTTTAGGAACTTAGTGGCCCAAAATGCTTTATGTTCAAGCTCCATAGGCAAATGACAAGATTTTCCTTAGAGTAGCCTAAATAGAGAGGCACCAATGGGAGTTTTAAATGTAGTCCTATATGCCCACAAGGCATTATCAAGTTTAGATGGACCAATCCGTTCTTGAAGCATTTGCAGTTTTCTCAAGTATGGTCTTAATGGCCCTATTAAAAATCTCTACTTAACCACTAGTTTGGGGATGATAAGGAGCTATAACTTTGTGAGTGACTCTATACTTCTTTAATAAGCTCTCAAATTAGTGGTTGTAAAAGTGTGAGCCATTATTACTAATAATTTCTTTAAGTGTTCCAAACCTTGAAAATATATTCTTGTAAAGGAATTTTGTCACAACTTTAGCATAATTGGTTGGGGATGCTATTCCTTCCACCCATTTGGACACATAATCCACTCCCACTAACATATACTTGTTCCCATAAGAGCTCGAGAATGGACCCATGAAATCTAACCCCCACACATTAAAGATCTTTACCTCTTAAAGGCCATTGAGAGGCATTTCATTATACCTTCCTATGTTGCCAATCCACTGACATCTATCACACTTCATAACATACTCTTTAGCATCATAGAAGAGGGTTGGCCAATAAAATCCACATTGAAGTACCTTAGTTGTAGTTTTGGTAGAACTAAAGTGTCAACCACACTTAAAGGAATGGCAATGGGATAACACATCTTGAACTTCATCTTCAGGTAGGCATCTTCTAATTAAACCATCTCCGTACCTCTTATAGAGAAGGGGTTCCTCCTAATAGTATTACTTGACATTCGGAAAGAATTTCTTCTTTTATTGGTAGGAAAGGTTAGGAGGTAGGAGGCCATAATCTAGATAATTCACAGAGTCAATATACCAAGGCATTGAACTTTTGATTTTCATAAGGTATTGTCCTTTGAAATAATCATCAATGGGTAGTTTAGTCTCCTTGTTTGGCAACTTAAATCTTAAGAGGTGATCTACTACAATTCAGCCCTAGTTTTTTTTTTTAAATTCCAAATCAAACTCTTAAAGGAGAAGAATCTATCTTATAAGGCATGACTTTACATCTTTCTTTGAAAGAAGATTCCTTAAGGCAACATGATTGGTAAAGATAATTACCTTGCTACCTGTTAAACAAGAATGAAACTTATCAATTATAAAAACCACAGCTAAAAGTTATTTCTTAGTTATAGCATATTTTAATTGAGCTTCATTAAGAGTGTGACTAGCATAATAAATAGCATAAACCTGTTTATCTCTTTACTATCCTAAAATAGCTCCCATAGGATAGTCACTTTCATTATAGATAATTTCAAAAGGAAGACTCCAATTGGGAGGTTACAAGATTGGTACAAAAATTAAATCTTCTTTCAACCTATAAAAAGCATCAAGATAATATTTATCAAATATAAATTGAACATCTTTAGACAAGATTAGTGAGGGGTTTAGTTATTTTGGAGAAATCTTTAATGAATCTTCTATAGAAACTAGTGTCTCCTAAAAAGCTATGAATCCCCTTTACAGCTTTAGGTGGTGGAAGCTTCTTAATGACTTTGATTTTGGCCTTGTCAACCTCTATGCCCTTATTAAAAACTAGGTGACCCAAAACAACTCCTTTTATGACCATAAAATGGCACTTTTCCCAATTTAAAACCAAGTTAGCTTCTTCACTTCTTTATAATATTTTAGACAAATTATTTAAACAATCATTAAAAGAAGAACCATAAATAGAGAAATCATCCATACAAACTTCCATAATATTCTCTACAAACTTAGAGAAAATTGCCATCATGCACCTTTAAAAGGTAGTAAGGGCATTGCACAACCCAAAGGGCATGCTTTTGTAAGCATATGTTCCATAAAGACAAATGAAAGTAGTTTTCTCTTGGTCCTTAGGGTGAATTGGGATTTGAAAGAATCCTGAATACCCATCTAAATAGCTAAAGAAAGAGTGTTGAGCTAACCTTTCTAACAATTGATCAATAAAAGGAAAGGAAAATGATCTTTCCTAGTAGCCTTATTCATCTTTCTGTACTTAATGCACATCCTTCAACCTATAACAGTTCTATTAGGGATTAATTCATTGTTCTCATTCTTAATATCTATTATCCCCCCTTTTTAGGAACCACATGAATTGGGCTAACCCAATTACTATATGAGATTGGCTATATGACTCATGCATTAAGCAACTTTATGATCTCTTTCTTAACCACTTCTTTCATGTTAGGATTTAACTATATTGATGTTCAATAAAATGATTACTTCCTTCTTCTAAATTTATCCTATGCATGCAAAAAGAAGGGCTAATCCCTTTCAAATCATCAATGGTGTACCCTATACTCTTCCTATGATCTCTTATTCTTCTAAGCAATTTATCAACTTGTTCATCATTCAAATGTGCATTAATAATAATGGGATAAGTAGAATTAGGTCCTAGAAAAGCATACCTCAAATTAGGAAGGAGCTATTTAAGCTTTACTTTGGGTGCATCCTCCTTCCTCAAACCATTCATAAAATATAAATCATAAGGTAAGGGCTCATACATTTGAGATTGATGATGTGGAAGTGCTAATTATGCATTCAAGTTATTATTATATACAACCACCTCATGAGCTTCCTCATCATATTCCTCTTTATGAATTAGATAAGCTTCTAATGGATCTTAAGGGTGTTATTTTTGGAAAACATTTTCAATGCAGACTTGTTTTGCATCAACTCTAAAACATGATTTCACTATTAAAGGGTCTTATACCATCTTGAAGACATCAAACTCCATTATTTCTTCCCCAACTTCAAGCTTGATCTTTCCCCTTTTAACATTAATTATTGCTCCATTACAGTAAGGAAGGGTTGCCTTAGAATTATGGGGATTTAAAGATCTTCTTCCATCTCTAGGATCACAAAGTCACAAGGCACATAAAATTCCCTAACTTTGACAGGTACATCCTTTAAAATTCCTTTAGGATAGACTATGGATTTATCAACTAATTGTAAGGAAATGTTAGTGGGCTTGGGCTCTCCAATATTCAATATTTTCATAAAGATAAAGGCATTAAAGTTACACTAGCTCCTAGATCACAAAGTACTTTACCAATGGATAATTTACCAACTACACAAGGTATAATGATACTCCTTGGGTCTTAAGGCTTTAGAGGAAGCTTATTTCTGATGACAATGCTACATTCCTCATTCATTTGCATGGTTTTATGATCATCCCACTTCCTCTTATTAGATATGATATCCTTGAGGCATTTGGCATACTTTGGCATTTGAGTGACTGCCTTGAAGAAAGGAATGGTGATGTCTAACTACTTGAACACCTTTAAAACTTTTTGAAATTGCTTGTTGTGATCCATTGTTCATCCTAGGATTGAACAATACCTGACCGTGCCCAAATTTCCTAACCGACCTAATTCAAATTTTAGGCATGGTTTGGTTTTTGAAAATATGGCTAAGACAGTTCGGTTAAGGATATAAAGGTTTATCGATTTTTGATTTTTGGGTTGAGGTGATTTAATATTCACTTGAACTAACCAAATTTATGATATCTATTATATATTGGAAAAACCCTACCCCTTCCTTTCATTTCTTTTCTTTCTCCCCTTCTTCTCATTTATTTTCCTTCTCCCAACCGTGCCTCTATCTCTTTAACTCCTCTCCTCTGTCTTCTTCATCTCCTCTCTAACCCTAACCCTAACCCTAAATCCTTGTTTATTTACATATTACACTCACTCCTAACTCTTGTCTAGAAAACTATATCAAACCCTAACCCTTAATCACTTACTTGTTTATGTTAACCGTCTCTCTATGTAATCGATTTGATTACTTTCAGTCTCTTTACTTTAAACTCTCCCCTTTTTTAGACCACAAACACATTAAATCATTCATTTCATATCTATTTGTGTTGGTAATTCCTGTGTTCTTCTTCTATTTAGTTGATGAATTTATGTGTTCTTTGGGTGGAAGCTTACTTTCTTCTGATTTACATGGGAAATTGATCTAAGATATATATTTGTTTCAAATTTTTGGTTCTGGCTATGTACATGCAAAAAAAAAAGAAAAATTAATTTTTTTTATAGATTTGATGTTTAAAAAGGTTTATTTGGTTATTTTTTTATTTTTTTTTAATTTTTGTTTAGATCTAATGTTTTGAAATGTTTATTTGGTTTGTTTTTAGTATTTGTTTAATTGTTTTTACAGATCTTGTATTTAAAAATGGTCGTTTCTTATTTGGTTTTTATGTTTAGTATTTGTTTAATTTTTTTTATATTTATGATAATTAAAAAGAGTTATTTGATAAATTTGGTAATTTTTTTGGTAAAACATTTAATTTTTTCAATTAGCTATTTGATTTTGTCAATGAATAATCTGTTCATATTTTTATATGTATTTCATATTTTATTAAATTTGTTTTTTGGTCCTGATTTTAAAAAAAACATCCATGCATGCATGTAATCGAAGCCTGATCTATGCTTATTGGATATGGAGTTCATCGATCTGTTGTTTGTTATTTTTTCTGTGTTTGATATGCGATTTTGGGTGTTTTAAAGAAAACATGTTCATGATTATGCCTATTGTTCATTTGGTTCATTGAAAACATGTTCATGTTTTGGTCTATGTCCTTGTGTGTAGTGTTTATGTGAGTCTTTATTTGGTTCACTTAAATAATTTTGAAATTTCTTCATTTTCTTTATTAAAAAAAAGCAATTTATTATCATTGTGATTGAATACCATTGTGTGTGCTGTGTTTCTGTATGACTATCTCTGTAGTGTTGATTCTGGATTCTAAATGGTGGAAGCTTAAAGTTTATACTTCAAGCTATTAAGTTATAACTTAAAATAAAAGGGTGAAAATAGAGTAAAGCCTGCTCATTTATATCCATTGGACAGTTGACTTACACAAAGCTTTTATTAAATAATAGGTAAATATCCTTAATCTGATTACTTTGTTACCTTCTTGAATTTTTTTGATTAAAAGTTAATTGTTTATATTATGTGTGGAACTAATACATTCTATTTGTATTGTTATTGGTTGTTAATGAAATAGATGGAAGCTACTAGTGGCAGTAATAATGCCACTAGTGTCCTTGATCATAATCCTACTCCTACCAAGGCTAATCATGTAGAAGTAACTCTCGGATCAACTATCCAACAACCCATTATTGGTAAAAAGACACGTAAAGAGACTGAACCTAAATCTACCATCTGGCAATTTTTTTTAAGAGAATACGAGATAGTAATGGTGTATTGGTTAAGGGTAAGTGCCTTTACAGTGCTGCTTCTCATCATGCTCATTCAAAAACCATGGCACCTCTTATTTAAAAAATCATGTCTTGCATTGCATGAAAACACCACAAAGTACCACTACTAGGTAGGCTATTTTAACACTAAATCTTGCTAGTAAAGGGGTGGAAGCACAATATGCCACCCAATCTGTTATTATAGGCACATGGAAATATGATTATGATTTAATTAAAACTGCACTTAGCCGGATGATTATTGTTGATGAACTTGCTTTTAGATTTATCAAAGGTTTTGGTTTCCAAAATAGATATTGATATTTATTTGGCTAAGGCAGTGGTTGAGGATGAAGGGAGTTTTGATATCCTTCGTTGGTGGAAGCTTAACTCATAAAGGTTTCCAATACTCTCTTATATGGCCAGGGATATTCTTGTAATACTTGTTTCCACTATGGCATTTGAGTTCGCCTTTAACACTAGTGGGAAAGTCCTTGATGCTTTTAGGAGTTCATTAACTCTAAAAGTAGTTGAGGCTCTCATATGCATATAAGATTGACTTATATTGGAAAATTGACCAATGTCAGTTAAGGAAAATGCTAAAGAATTGGAGAAATTTAAGAGAGGTCCTTATGTTTATTTTCCTTTCTTTACTTTCTTTACTTTCCTTAGTTTATTTTTAAATACTATCCAATTCTTACTGAATCTAATTATCTATTTTTTCTTTTGCAAATTTGGAATAAATGGCCAGGGGCCTTTCATTAGCAAATACTCAATAAAAAAGCTATGTAATATTCATTCATTCTTTGCTGCTTGATTGATATTATGCTTCATGCTTGATTCTTTGTGACACTTTCAATTTGTTTCTTGCTACTATTGCTTTATTAATATGTTTCAATTTCCTGCTTGACTGGTTGTCTGGATCAATATGTACTTACATGTAACTAACATAAAGTGCCTTTTTTGGTGCCCGTGTTGTTGTTGTAGTAAGTTAAAAGGCAATGATGATGCTTCCACCCTATAATATGTTAAGACTTGACAAAATTCTTACTTAAGTTTCTTTGTGGCTTTATTTTTCATATAGCTACCAGAAATGTAGTTGCATTCTTGATGTGGTTTAACTTTTATATCCTGAGCCTTTGAATTAATTCTTATATTTGTTCGCAATGATAATGATTCCACTGTATGAAATTTTGACTTATTATTTGAATACTTACTTAATTTTTTAGGTGGTCGTTGACAGTATAGTATTTTTTGAACTATCTGTTGTTGCTGCTAAAAATTTGGTTGTATTCTGATTCATGATCTAAAAAACATAAGCATCCTGAGCCTTTTGTTATTATACTTAGTTTCTTTTTAACGTCTTCATTCTTTTGTACTTTGGTTATAATTAGAATATCTCTTCTGTTACTTATTTTTTGTAGGTAAATATTATTGTTGCAATTTAACTTTTTGTACATGCTTTAGTACTTTTAAAACTTTTGGTGGACGTGGAAAGCTTCTGAGCCAAGATTTGTTTGCATCTGTTTTTTTATATATGTGTAAGTAGTAATAAATATTTTTTGTATAGGCCACTAATTTTTTTTTTCAAAATATATAATGTAGGTTTTAGAAATGTATACCATATTCAATGCAAATAGGCCTTATATGTAATAAAAAAAAATGTAATGTGGGCTTAGCCCATTATTATTTAGTGAAAATGTATTTTGTTTATGTTATTTTTACTTGTGAAATTCGTAAGCCCAAAGGCCCAATCTAACCTAGCCCAATCCAATGAATTGAATTGACTTAATCGAAAGTATCAGTTACCGACTTTTTTGATTTATTAGTGACCATTGGTTTGGTTTGGCTTATATATTTCTGGTCTAATAACTGAATGGTTTTTCCATTTCATTAACTTGACTTGACCGATCGGCCCAATATTCTCCCCTAGTTCATCCTTTAAGGGAATAGTAAGCAAGGTATTCTTGTTTGCTTAGGCTTGACCTCACTACTCTCTAGTTTATCACTTTTAACTTGAATTTATTTTAGCTTATCTCTTAGTTTCTTAATATTGTGCTTAACTTTAGGCAATTATTTCCCACTCCTCAAGGTTACAGCTTTAGTGTACTCTTTTAGGGTTCAGGTTGGTTTGGAAAATGGGCCATCTATCAAAAATTTGAGGAAGTTGCTTATGATGCTATTTGACGTTCTAGCATCTTGTTGTGCATGGCTAACTATTCCAACCTTACATCAATCCACTTAAAATTTTCCTTATGCTGCTTTAGACTATCTTAAACAGTTTGATATGCCTTATTTTGTGATTAGATGAAGTTCTCAATCATTATCTCAAGGTTGAACTTAGGTTTTGATTAAGAATAAGTATTCTTTTATTGAAAACCTAATGGAGATGGTGCTTTGTAACCTTGATTTGCATTTGAGTTTAAGTTCCCTCCTTGATTTGACTATAAGAAGTTCAAGTGGTTCCTTCATCAAGGTTTAATATATTGGAGTATAGGTTTCCTTGAGGCCTACTATTAAAATCATTTAAAGCATTTAATTGCTTAATTGAATAACCTTGAGAGAAAATATCAGCTTGTTAACACTCTGCGATGGAATGTCCTCCTCCATACACTTCACAAGATATCATTTATGATGGATATCCTATGAAATTAAGCTTTTCTAACTTCTTTATGAGGGAATCCAATTTAGCATTTACCAAGCTTAAGCTATTAACCTCGTATACTCCTACTACTTTTTTAGGTTGATTTGTCTCCCCATGCCACTGATAATTATTTAATGCATGTAGAGGCATCATCGGGTGTTTTGCTCATGAATGAGCCTTATGTAGTAGCATCAATGGTAATTTGCAAAAATTCAAACAATCCTTAGTAGCAAGTTTGCATTAAGAGCCAATATGGAATGCCATGGTTAGGGCAATGCCTTTGTAAGTCTTTGAATCTTTCCCAAGATTCATAGAGAGATTCTTCAGGTTATTGCTTAAATCCAGTGAGGTCTTGGCAATATTTTACAGTCTTTCCAAGTGGGCAGTACTTAGTAAGAAAGGTTTTAGAAAGTGTATTCCATGAGGTGATGGAATTTGGTGCTAATTATCCTAATCATAATTTTTCCTGTGATGGAATTTGGTGCTAATTATCCTAATCATAATTTTGCCTTATCTCTCATTATGAATGGAAATAGCTTGAGGTGAATAACATCCGTACTTACTCCATTTATCTTGAAAGTGTCACAAATGTTAAGGAAAGAAGCTAAATGAGCATTAGGATCTTTTTATAGTAGTTTACCAAATTGATATTGTGAAACCATTTGGATGTATGCGGGTTTGATTTCAAAGGAATTGGCTTCGATAGTCAGTTTCATAATACAAATTTAGCTCTTTATAAGACTTGGGACTCTATATTCTTCTAAAGCACTTCCTTGTGCTGCTAATAAACCATTCTTCTAACTCTTTCTCTCTTCTCTTTTTGGTTTTTTTTGCAAGTCTTTTTGATTTATAGATTTACTTTCTCTCATTTAAGATTTTTTGATCTTGTTTGCATAAATAAGAGTTAAGTACTAGAAAAGAAAAAGTAAAGAAATTAAATAAAGCAAAAATAAAATATTAGTCTAGTGAAAATAAAAAGCGCGCAAATATTGTATTGTCGATCTCCTCGGCATCGGCGCTAAAAACTTATTAGGTAAATTTCGTAAGTGCACGGTTTGCATCAAGTAGTAAAGAGTGAGTATGAGTATCATTCCCACGAGGAGATTGGTACCAAGTACCAACCCTAATTGTATTTTCACAAGCTAACAAAGTAGAATAATTGAAATGAAATAATAAATCAACTAGAAAAATAGAAAACCTAAATCTGAAATAATTCTTTTAAAATTCAATAATTGAAAACTAGAACCTAGATTTGCTTCACTAGCTACTACTTGAATTACAGGATCAATTCACTATTCAATTCATTAACTTAGTCAATGATAAACCACTCAAATCACTAAAATTCTCTTTCGAGATCATTCAAGCATACTAAAGTTAATTACAACCTATTTTCAGGGTCACATCAATTAACTAAGGCTCATTAAGTTCTTTAGCAATTTGTTATTCCCAGAAGGATTTGTATACTTTCATGATCGAGGTTCCTAAGTTTTACAAGTTTATGAGCTGAAAAATCATGTAACTTTTATTGTCTTTAATCTACCAAAAAACATGCATTCAATCAGGCCTAAAATTGAACACAAGAATGATTAAGAACAACTTGTAAAATTGACTAATAACTAATTCATTAAAAGAAGATAAAGATCCAAACAAGTAGTAGACTAGCTACACAAATCCAAACCCTAAAGAGAGTTTAGCCACATATGGTTGTGCTGATGAACACAAACATAATAGAAAGAGTTAAAGATGATGAAGAAGAAATAATGATTTTTGGTCTTAAATCTTGCACAAATCCTCCTTTTTCAATCTTCGTTAAGTGCTTGTTTGTGTCTTCGAAGTATGAATGCAAGTGAATAGAATGGAAATTTTTTTTATGTCTCCAAAAGCTCTCTTGTATACCCTTTTATAAGCAAGGTCTCCTGGTAAACCTACTTGCATTTGAATTCTCAAACTTCTACTAAAAAGAAGTTTTCTTTGCTCCACATGGCTTCAAGCATGACCATGTCATGTCCTTCATTTTCTTACATGGTTTCCAGCATGACTGTGTGTGATCCTGTGTCGCTCTCTCATGATTTCTTCAATTTGCACAAAAGCGGGCGTGGCTTTAAGGGTATGTGGCCATGTGCCATCCCATGTTGCGACTGCTTCAGGTCTAGAAGGAGACATGGCTTCCAACATGGCCGTGTGTCAAGCCATGCTGCATGGATTCACCTTCCAGAAGATGACACGGGCATAAGCCTGGCCATGTTGTTACTCATGTCGCTCTAGTCCTTGATTATTTTGGAATTCCTTTCTACACTTACCTACAAAAAGGGAAATATTTATTAATATTTAATAAAAAATCCTAATTTGCTAGAATTTAATCTAAAGACAATAAAATCCTAAATAAAACTATAAACTAAAATTAATCCTAAATAAACCTAGTTTCTGCCCAAACATAACTACTTAATTATTCAAAATTCATTAAAATTCAACTCAAAAACATGTGATAAAGTACTCATATCAATTTGCTTATTCAAGAAGCCCTCTTCTTGAATGGGGTCAGTGATGAAGTTCATGGTATTCAGACTGAGCTTAGGTGAATGCAGTCCTTCTTAAAAAAGATGCAGTTTCAAGACTGGATAAAGATGAGAGTGTGCGTAATTGGGTGTGGAAAATCAGAGATCTTACTTATTATGTTGAAGATATAATCGAGAACTTCGCTCTAAAAGTGGCATCCAGGAGAAAAAATGGTATATTGAATAACTTCAATAGATTTCTTTGCATCCTGGATGAAGGATTGCAATCTTACAACCTTAACACAAAGATTTTAACCTGACAACATGGTTGGAAACTTATGGTATAAGACGTTTGAGGAATGCTGGAAGCCCCAATCTTGCATACCATAGGCATAAAAAACTAAGGCGGTCTTACTCCCATGTTGTTGAACGTCACATCATTAGACGAGAAGATGAAATAAAACAATTGGTGGGAAATTTAGTTAAAATGAAGAAAACTGGCTATGTTGTAAAGACCACTCTTGCTAAGGACATTTACCACTATAGTGTAGTCCGAAACATCACGTCATTTTGAGTACTTTTCATTCTTACATTTACTTCAGGTATTTCAGGCTGGCAAGCTCTAGTGGAAGAGTGCCACCAAGACTAGAACTTTTGAGAACGTTACTATTTTTTATATTGTCAAAAAGAAACCTTTATTAGTGACCATCAAAATCAGTCCTTAAAAGTGATCGAATCAGAAACATGAAGGAAAAAAAAGACAAGAAGTGCCTTAAATTTGATTTCTCTTTTGGTCTGTTAATGTATTTATTCAGAAAAATTATAAAGAAACTGGAGAAGAGAAATTAAGAGACTTACAAGTTTATAATATAACAATAATTTGCATTGTCTGAGCAGCGACATTCCACGTTGATTTTCTTCTCATTTTTTGTTTGACCAATTCTATTACGCACATACAATGGTGGGTAGTCTAGATTCACATAGAAATCATCAACACCAAGTCTTTTTTGAATTTTTCGTAATGCCTTTGTTGCACTTAATGAACTAAATTAGACTACTCAGCATTAAATACAAGGATTCAACTTGTCTATAACAACAAATTCAGGATATAAAATTCATATGTAGAGATATGTTGGTGATGTTTGTGACGAGACAGAAACTTGTTACCTTCATCTAGGTGCAAGGGAATACGGCATATTATAAAGCCAGACCAACTTAGTACAATTAGTACCAAAAGGATCATAGACCACTTGTAATCAAACCTGAACATATTGCAATATTGAAGTGTAAATAGTATAAATATTTCTATTTTAATTGTGTTATGAGGATCAGCCGCTTGATTTATAGTTGGCAGGACATGAATGATTGAGTTTTTACTGTTATTTAACAGCCCAAGATCAGACTACGTGTGGTCTTTCACTTATTGCCATTAAGTGTAAACATCTGATGTAAAATTCACAATACACACTTAAATATTTTACCTTTCAAACTTGGCCCGAGGTATCAAATGAGAATGAGATTTGATTTTGCCATAGCATGAAAAAAGTAGATGGGACAAACCAACAATTTGTTGGCTCAATCTTAAGTAAAATCTTGGATTCAAGCTTTTTATATAGAAAAAATATATGTTATGAAATTTTTATTTTATTTTATTTTATAGGGCCATCAAATTAGAACTCCAAATTAGTTAAGAAAAAAAATTAATTTGAACAGAAGTAATTCCATGGGAATTACATAAACCGGGGGAATTATTGAGGATACATTATAGAGAGAGCTACTCAAGTTGATTGGTTACTTTTACTATATTATCTATGGACATATTTAGCTCCCAACTAGAAATCTAATCAATAAGTGTACATAAAATTAGCATTTATAAAAGAGTGAACTATTTTTTTATTTTTTTTAAACCATATTAAATATAAAATCTCAACTTGTTATGAAACAGATTAAAAATTAATAAAATTATATGCCACTTTTTGTAAATTTTTAAAAATAAATAATCCAATAAGAAATGCTTTTTTTTTTTCCCTTGGAATAAATCATGCGTAGAGGACTCCATTCAATTGAATTCTTACAAAATCATGTCACTTTTAATGTAATTTCAAGAAGAGATTAGTAGAAGATGATTGTATTAGAGCTCTGTGGCTTCACTTAAACATAGTAATTTTTAACTAATAGGCGGAATGCTAATAGTACCATCAAAAATGGAGATAGACTGTCAATAGTTGTTATGTATTTGAATGAACTTTTTATTTTTATTTTTATTTTTGTGATTTGTAGATTTTGAAATGCAGAAGATTCATTGTTCTTGTTGTTTCTCTTCCAGTGAAGTGAAATGGAGGAATCCGTTGTTAGCTTTGCAGTGCAAAAGTTGACTGATTTGCTTATTCAAGAAGCCCTCTTCTTGAATGGGGTCAGTGATGAAGTTCACGGTATTCAGACTGAGCTCAGGCGAATGCAGTGCTTCTTAAAAAAGATGCATATTCAAGACAAGATAAAGATGAGAGTGTGCGTAATTGGGTGTTGAAAATCAGAGATCTTACTTATTATGCTAAAGATATAATTGAGAACTTCGCTCTAAAAGTGGCATCCAGGAGAAAAAATGGTATAGTGAATAACTTCAATAGATTTTCTTTGCATCCTGGATGAAGGGATTACAATCCTACAACCTCAGATGTGAGATTCAGGGTCTTAACATAAAGATTTGTAACCTGACAACAAGGTTGGAAAAACTTATGGTATAAGAGATTTGAGGAATGCTGGAATCTCTAATCTACCATACCATAGGCATGACAACTAAAGCGGTCTTACTCCCATGTTGTTGAACGTCACATCATTAGACGAAAAAATAGAATAAAACAATTGGAGGGAAATTTGTTGGGAATTTAATAGAGTTGACACAACAGAATAATGTTCATAGACATAAAATAAAAAATAATATAGAAATAATGAAAAAAGTAGTGAAGTGCACACAATAATATAAAAGACAGCTTAGCCTGCTTGATAAAAATAATACAAATTAATAAGGCGGTTAAACTAATTAATGAGTGAATAAAATAAGAAGTAAAATATATCGTATAAATAAAACGAAATAAAAATGACACCAATATTTTAACGTGATTTATCCTTAATTTTTTGCTACGTCCATGGGACAAATCTAATTTTTTTTTTCCACTAAAAAAATAGTAGGTACATGAAAGAGTATTCTCTAAATCAACACCTGAGATTCAAAAAAAAAAAGTTTTCGCCAAAATAGTGGCACTTAAAGTATTTTCCGATTCCCAATATTTTCTTCACAATTTTATCACTCCCTTTTTGGGAAAAATTTTCCAAACCCTTAAAAAATTCTCTCACTCTCATCAAAACAAAAATTGCTTTGGTTACTCTCACAAGCACACACCTAACACTTGAGTTTGCTCACAATCACAATACTCTTTTGCTTGTGGCTTCTTCTCCCATACATGCAAATGTGCTCAATTTGGATGGCCTTTGTCTAGGCATTGTTGTTGGCCAAAATTTCAACCAATTTTAATGCACCTAAATTTGCTGTTACAAACTTTGACTTCTTTTTTTTTTTTTTTCAAATTTTGTTGGCTACATTAGGAGGGACCTATAACAATTTTCCCCCTCCCGACTACATGGAGGTTATCATCATTCCAGTGGCTAATCTACAAAATTTGAACTTCTCTTTTGATAAAGTTTCTGTCAACATGTCTGATCCATTTTCATATGTATGGATCTTCTTTAGCTGCAATAGCTTCTTCTCCAAAACATCCCATATCCAATGATATCTCACATTATTGTGCTTTGATCATCAATGAAAAAAGGAGTTTTTACCAAGGTGGATAGCAGTTTGAATATCACCAAATAGCACATATCTGTCTTATTGCAAACTAAGTTCATTTAAGAACTTTTCATCCATAATAACTCTTTACAAACTTCAGTTGCTATAATAAAATTTTCTTCGGTGGTTATAATTTTGACTGCCATTATATAGCTCCTTTTGTAAATGTAATAAGGTAACTAGAGGTTGACTTTCTTGAGTTAACATTGCCCGCCATGTCTACATCCGTGTATTTAGCTAACACTAGTTTGGTATCTTTAAAACACTAGCATATATTGGACGTTCCATGAATATACTTAAAAATCCATTTAACTTTAACTCAATGTTCCTTGTGAGGATTTGAAAGGAACTAAATCACAAATCCAACTAAGTGTGCAATAATTGGCCATGTACACGCTGTTGGGATTCATGATATAAACGCAGTAGAAAAATTAAAATTTTATCACGTTCCCAAGCCTGGATCCATGTAATTCGACTACTTGATTAAATCTAAGGTTTTAAAAATCTTACCAAAATGTAGAACAGGCAAGATTCTTTGGAAGGATGAGAGGAGGTTCACACCGGTGACACCTTACCTCGAGCTTTTTGGCTTGGTTGTTTGGATCAAGACGTCTCCAAAAGGATGCATCCTCTATAGGTATCCATACGAACAACCCTTCACAAAATGAATTGAAGTGTGTGTGCTAGCAACCTCCTTGACTGTCTCATAAATGAAGAACAAAAGAAAAACTCTGTTTTGTTTTCTAAGAAGAAAGAAAATGAATTTGGAAGCAGGAAAAACAAGTGTGTGAAACCCTAGAGAATATAACATATTTATAGACTCCAAATTAGGGTTTCACCTACCAATGACCTTTTGGTAATTTTTCATTTATTATATTCTGATTTTGTTTAAAAAAAAATCAAAAATAATATCTTATTTATTTATTTAAAATAACATTTATCTTAAATAAATAAATAAATAAATAAATAAACACTTTAATTATTTATTTCCACAGAGTTTATTTTGGGCTTATTAAACCCATATCCGTTTTGGGCTTGTTCTAAGTGTGTGACCCTGTAGGTTCACATAACATTGGCAGTGGGCCTAAATCTCTATTTAGGCCTACAAGTCATAAGTGGCCTCTAGCAAGACATTATGACTACCCAAGTCATGTGAAGTCAATAATCCGACATAACCTAATTACAGTGAATTTTATCGTCCCTTTATCACATGATATCTTAATTAAACATAAGCATAGAATGTCATCCTTATATAGTTCAATATTATGACTTGATTCCAAGTAGACTGAAAATGATAACTCTTTATTAATTCATTTCAGCATGGCCATGCATTTTCCTTCAATCTATCTCATCAAGGGGCCCGTAGATATCTTTCTCATATTAATGAGGGATAAATTCCTTCTAAATCACTCACATTCCTCACATAACTAATTTTATATCCAACAACATCCTTTTAATCGTCCGGTTAAAGACAATGTTAGAATGTGTCAAAACATAAAATAACTATGTAGAAATCAATGATGATTTCAAGGTCAAAGGACCGAAATAAAATTACAGTGATGAGAAATACTTATGACAATAATCTATGTAGTATTCTCATAGTGGGTCAATCCAATACATGATCTCTCATCATGTACCTATGAGTTGACTTAATATCTCATATTTATGATTAGTAAAACATAACCATCAGTCAACATCATACTAGCCTTAATACTTTAATATTTATATAATGAATAAATGGCTAGGGATAATTAGAATAGAACTCTTATTTTAATCTAAGGGTTTTACTATCAAGTCACATACTTGATGGCCTTAGTAAGAATTAACCATTCATATAATTATCATAAAATCAAATGATAATATAATACCTCTTTATTAATAAAATAAGAAAGTCAATACATAATCATAAATGATTGACCTAGTGCATATCACTAACAATCTCCCACTTGCACTAGGCCCAATCAACATCGTATCGAATACCTATGGACCTAGTATGACTCTCATGTTTAGGCTGTGGAAGAGGCTTAGTCAGTGGATCAGCAACATTATCATTTGTAGGTACTCTGCGTATCTTGACATCTCCTCTCTCAATAATTTCTTGAATAAGATGATAACATCTGAGTATGTGTTTGGATCTCTAATGTGATCTGGGCTCCTTAGCTTAGGCTATGGCTCCATTATTGTCACAATACAAGTTCACTGGATCTGATATACTAGGAACAACACCTAGTCCAGTTATGAACTTCTTAATCCAAACATCTTCCTTAGCTGCTTCTGAGGCAGCTATGTATTCAGCTTCTATTGTAGAATCAACAACAGTGTCTTGCTTGGAACTCCTCCAGCTCACTGCACCTCCATTCAAATAAAACACATATCCTGACTGTGATAAAAAATCATCCTTGTCAGTTTGGAAGCTGGCATCTGTGTAACCATTTACAACTAGCTCATCTTCCTGACCACCATACAGTAAAAATGCATCCTTAGTTCTTCTCAAGTACTTAAGGATATTTTTAACTACTGTCCAGTGACTTTCACGTGGGTCTGATTGGTATCTGCTCATTGTGCTTAAGGCATATAAAACATCAGGTCGAGTACACAAAATTGTATACATGATAGATCCAATAGCAGAAGCATATGGAATCTTACTCATGCGGTCTCGCTCATCTTGTGTCATAGGACACTGAGTCTTGCTGAGACTAATGCCATGTGACATTGGCAAGAATCCTCTCTTGGAATCTTGCATATTAAACCTGTTCAATACCTTATCAATATAAGTGCTTTGACTTAGGCCAATAAGCCTTTTAGATATATCTTTATAGATCTTGATGCCTAATATATAAGCAGCTTCACCTAAGTCTTTCATTGAGAAATAATTCCTTAACCATGATTTAACATTTTGTAAAATAGGGATATCATTTCCAATGAGTAGTATATCATCCACATACAACACTAAAAATACAATAGCACTCCCACTAACTTTCTTGTATACACAAGGTTCATCTTCATTTTTAATGAAGCCAAATTCTTTGACTGCTTCATCAAAATGAAGATTCCAACTCCGAGATGCTTGCTTCAATCCATAAATGGACCTTTGAAGCTTGCATACCTTTCCAGAATTCTCAAGACTAACAAAACCCTCTGGCTGTGTCATGTACATATCCTCAAGTAAGTTTCCATTGAGAAATGCTATTTTGACATCCATTTGCCATATTTCATAATCATAGTATGCAGCTATGGCAAGAAGAATTTGAATAGATTTTAGTATAGCCACTGGTGAAAAGGTTTCATCATAGTCTATACCATGTGTTTGTTTGAAACCTTTTGCAACCAGT
Source organism: Mallotus nudiflorus (assembly GCA_947683625.1). NCBI lineage: Eukaryota > Viridiplantae > Streptophyta > Magnoliopsida > Malpighiales > Euphorbiaceae > Mallotus > Mallotus nudiflorus. The sequence goes on along the minus strand of CANTUR010000591.1, from coordinate 121,681 downwards.
CTTGCTTTAAAGGTATGCATATTGCCATCTATGTCAGTTTTCTTTTTGAAAACCCATTTGCACCCAATAGTTTTTAAACCATCATTTGGGTAAATCAAGATCCATACTTGATTATCATACATGGATTACATTTCATATCTCATGGCTTCAAGCCATTTCTCAGAGTCTGGACTATTTATGGCCTCCTGATAGGATTTGGGCTCATTTTGATCCACAATTAACATATCATTATCATCGGTTATGAGAAATCCATATCTCATGGGGATTTGACGTGTCCTACCAGACCTCCTTGGACCTTCTGGTACTTGTGTAGGCTTAACAACTTCTTGTTGATTCAGCTGCGGTTCCATATCAGGTACAATGCTATTTTGTGGGCCTTGAATTTCTTTAAGTTGCACTGTGCTCCCATTGGTTCCTTTGGAAATAAACTTTTTTTCCAAAAATACACCATTTTGAGACACAAACACTTTGTTCTCAGATGCATTGTAGAAGTAATATCCTTTAGTTTCTTTAGGATATCCCACAAAAAGGCATTTGTTAGATTTGGGTGCTAGTTTAGTTGAGATTTGATTCTTCATAAAAGCATCATAGCCCCAAATCTTAAGAAAAGACAAATTGGGAGTTTTTCCAGTCCATTTCTCATATGGTGTCTTTTCAACTGCCTTTAATGGAACTCTATTCAAAATGAATGCAGCAGTTTCTAAAGCATATCCCCAAAAAAGAGATTAGAGGATCAGATTGATTCATCATAAATCAAACCATATCCAATAGAGTTCGATTTCTACATTCAGACACACCATTCCATGTGGTGTACCTGGAGGAGTCAATTATGAAACAATCCCACAATCTCTAAGATGATATGTAAATTCTTGGTTTAAATATTCACCACCTCGATAAGATCTTAGTGTTTTAATATTTTTACCAAGTTGATTTTGTACTTCATTCTTGAAAATTTTGAACTTTTCAAAAGATTCAGATTTATGTTTCATTAGATAGAGATAACCATATCTACTAAAATCATCCGTGAAAGTTATGAAGTATTGAAAACCTCCTCTAGCAGTTGAGCTTAATGGTCCACATACATCAGAATGTATTAGGCCCAATAAGTCATTAGCTCTCTCACTTTCTCCAGTAAAAGGTGTTTTAGTCATTTTTCCAAGTAAACAAGATTCACATGTATCAAATGATTCATAATCAAATGAATTTAAAAGCCCATTTTAGTGTAGCTTTGAAATGCGTTTCTCATTTATATGGCCTAAACGACAATGCCAGAGGTAGGTCAAGTTTAAATCATTAGATTTAGACTTCTTTGTATTAACATTATAGATTGGCATTTCATTAATGTCTTTGGCATCTAAAACATAAAGTCCACTAGTGCATGAAGCATATCCATAGAAAATGTTATCCTGATAAATACTGCATTTATTATTCTTAATAATAAATTCAAATCCTTTATTGTCCAAACAAGAAATATAAATAATATTCCTACACATAGTAGGTACATAATAACAACTTTCTAAAGATAAAATAAGTCCACTAGGTAAAGGTAACTTATAAGTTCCTACAGCTAAAGCAACAACTCTTGCTCCATTGCCAACTCGTAGGTACACTTCGCCTCTTGCCAATGACCTACTCCTTTTTAGACCCTGCACATTTGTACAAATGTGAGATCCTGATCCAGTATCTAATACCTAAGAATCAGAAGCAGAAGCAGATAAATTTAATTCTATAACATGAATACCTGAAGAGGTAGTCTCACCACCCTTTTTCTTCTTCAGATCATCCAAATAGAGCTTGCAATTTCTTTTCCAATGGCCTGGCTCATTACAGAAAAAATAAATTCCTTCCTTTGCTTTGGGTTCAGCTTTGGATTTGGGCTTGGGCTTTGGCTTAGGCTTCTGAAAGCCTTTAAAGACCTTGCCCTTGCCCTTTCCAACCCTTTTCATCCCCTTTCCCTTATTGACCATGAGAACATCCTTGGTGTTACTCTTGATGTTCTTTTCAGCAGTTTTCAACATCCCATGCAACTCTAAAATAGTCTTCTCCATACTATGCATATTGAAATTCATAATGAAGCTATCATAAGCTTTAGGAAAAGATTGGAGAATAATATCCACAACCAGTTCTTGTTCAATCTTGAGACCAAGCTTTTTCAAGTGATCAAGATGACCCTTCATCTTGAGAACATAAGGATTGACAGAGCCGCCAGTAGTCAGCTTGCAGGAAAGCAATGCCCTGATGGTATTGAACCTTTCAATTCTGGCTTTCTCTTGGAACATTTCCTTGAGATGGCCTATCATAATATAAGCCTCCATTTCCATCAGTTGCTTTTGCAGCTCAGATTCCATACATCCAAGCATGACACAAGTGACATCAGTAGAATCATTGAGATGCTTGGTATAAGCATCCTTTTGTGCTTTAGGAGCATTGGCAGCTGGTTCCTCAAGGATGGGTTGATCAAGGATGTATTCCTTTCTCTCATGCCTAAGAACAATTCTTAGGTTTCTGTACCAGTCAAGAAAATTAGTCCTATTGAGCTTATCCTTCTCAAAGATCGATCACAGTGACATGGTAGGTGTAGTGTTTGAAGTCATTATCTACAATAAATGTATGCAAAGTCCATTCAGTATTTTATTAAATATGTATAAGGCATAATAAAAACTCCCACTAAATTTACTCAAATCAATAACCCTCTAAGTTAATTTTAGAAATTTTAGTGGGCCAAGATCCATATTTCACCATACTCTAAGTGAGCTTTGGCTCATCACCTAAAATATGGTTATTTAGGTAGACAACTCTTATCAATTACATCTCATGTAACTCTTGGATGGTATAGGATTTGACATCGCATGTCATGGCTAAAAATCCCATCTAATGCCCTAGGTCCAAAACCATTTTGATAACCTAGTTAAGTCAAACCATATCAAGCGTTTGGATAGCACCATTATCCAACTTGCCTTCCCCAAATAAATTTATACACCCTGCTTTGGCAGGCTCATATATAATAATCTAAGGCTTGACAAGTGTTGAACTTATGGAAGGCATTATAATGACTTAATATTAAATGAGGGTTCATCTTTATTTAATTGTATTCAGTTATTGTTATGTTGTATTGCATGGCATCATATGGCATCACATACATGGCATCACATGGCTTCGCATACATAACAACAAATAAATAAATGTGACATAGCATGGCCCAAATCTAAGTTGATCTTCATAAGCCAATATGAAGATCAATGGTCAAACCTAGATAATATTACAATTACAAATTGAGCCTCCAACTTGGATCTCCATCTTCTACCATGGATCTCCTTCTTTGGTTCCCACCTTGGATCTCTATCCTGGGCCTCCAACTTGAATTGCACCATGGGTCTTGATTTACAAAAATTGTTGTAATTTATTCTACACTATTCTAATAAAATAAATACAACAAAAAAAAAATGACTCGCAAGCCGTATTTAAAATTACAACCCATAAAAATAAAATCCATTCACATTGGTTTAAGGGCCATGCTATGCACCATGCATAAAAAAACAAACATGTATAACATAATAGTTTATTTAGTTATTAAATCCAATTATTATGTTAAAAATAAAATAATGTGACAATTCTTTCGGGGTCAAGGGGCAGCGCCCCTAGCGGGGTCCGGGGGCAGCGCCCTAGGTGGCGGCCCTTAACACATAATCTGTATAATCACAAAATTTCTGTTTTAGATTTAATTAAAAATGATTTTCCTAATCAAATAAAAAATGTTTTTCCTAATTAAAATAGGAAATAAATATGCTGTTTCAATTAATCATATTAATAAAAACAAAATACATAATAGATTTAAATCCTTAAGTGATTAGGTTTTTGAAAACAGAATTTCTGTTTCATTAAATCATATTAATAAAACATTATTCTTAATTCATTTTTCATAAAAACATCATACAAAATTCATTTTCATGAAACAACATTCTTAATTCATAAAATCAAAGACTGCTTTTAGTTTAATCATATTAAACCATTATAAACATTAATCAAATTAATGTTTAATTCCGTTTTCAAATAGATTACTAAGAATTGTCACAAAACAAATCAAAACCCCTTTTGATAATTTTGAAACCCTTTTCAAAATGAATCTTAAACCCTAACATATATCACATATACACAGAATCAATTAATCAAATTATAAGTGGCTTTGATACCACTGTTGGGATTCATGATACAAATGTAGTGAAAAAATTAAAATTTTATCACGTTCCCAAGCTTGGATCCATGTAATTTGACTACTTGATTAAATCTAGGGTTTTAAAATTCTTACCAAAACATAAAAGAGGCAAGATTCTCTGGAAGGATGAGAGGAGGTTCACACCGGTGACACCTTACCTCAAGCTTTTTGGCTTGGTTGTTCGGATCAAGATGTCTCCAAAAGGATGCATCCTCTATAGGTATCCACACGAACAACCCTTCACAAAACGAATTGGAGTGTGTGTACTAGCAACCTCCTTAACTGTCTCATAAATGAAGAACAAAAGAAAAACTCTGTTTTGTTTTCTAAGAAGAAAGAAAATGAATTTGAAAGCAGGAAAAACAAGTGTGTGAAACCCTAGAGAATATAACATATTTATAGACTCCAAATTAGGGTTTCACCTACCAATGACCTTTTGGTAATTTTTCATTTATTATATTCTGATTTTGTTTAAAAATAAATAAAAAATAATATCTTATTTATTTATTTAAAATAACATTTATCTTAAATAAATAAATAAATAAATAAATAAATAAAAAAGTTTAATTATTTATTTCCACAGAGTTTATTTTGGGCTTATTAAACCCATATTCGTTTTGGGCTTGTTCTAAGTGTGTGACCCTGTAGGTTCACATAACATTGGCAGTGGGCCTAAATCTCTATTTAGGCCTACAAGTCATAAGTGGCCTCTAGCAAGACATTATGACTACCCAAGTCATGTGAAGTTAATAATCCGACATAACCTAATTACAATGAATTTTATCGTCCCTTTATCACCTGATATCTTAATTAAACATAAGACATAGAATGTCATCCTTATATAGTTCAATATTATGACTTGATTCCAAGTAGACTGAAAATGATAACTCTTTATCAATTCATTTCAGCATGGCCATGCATTTTCCTTCAGTTTATCTCATCAAGGGGCCCTTAGATATCTTTCTCATATTAATGAGGGATAAATTCCTTCTAAATCACTCACATTCCTCACATAACTAATTTTAAAGACAATGTTAGAATGTGTCAAAACATAAAATAGCTATGTAGAAATCCATGATGATTTCAAGGTCAAAGGACCGAAATAAAATTACAGTGATGAGAAATACTTATGACAATAATCTATGTAGTATTCTCATAGTGGGTCAATCCAGTACATGATCTCTCATCATGTACCTATGAGTTGACTTAATATCTCATATTTATGATTAGTAAAACATAACCATCAGTCAACATCATACTAGCCTTAATACTTTAATATTTATATAATGAATAAATGGCTAGGGATAATTAGAATAGAACTCTTATTTTAATCTAAGGGTTTTACTATCAAGTCACATACTTGATGGCCTTAGTAAGAATTAACCATTCATATAATTATCATAAAATCAAATGATAATATAATACCTCTTTATTAATAAAATAAGAAAGTCAATACATAATCATAAATGATTGACCTAGTGCATATCACTAACACACACCATGTCATAAATTAGACTACCAACTATTGAAGTGTATGAAACTCTATTCATATCTTCCTTCTCTTTATCAATGGAAGGGTTTTGCTAGGAAGTTAATATGAAGTGATTAGCAAGAGAACAACTAAATGCTTTAGCATTGGACATGTTGAACCTTTAAAGTACCTTTTTAATGTACTTCTCTTGTGAGAACCATAGTTTCTTGATGCCTTTATCTTTGATAATCTTTATGATAAGAATTTATTTTTTTGGTCCCAAGTCTTTCATGGCAAAAGACTTACTCAACTGCTTTTTTAAGTTAATGATTCTAGAAACATTTTAACCAATAATCAACATGTCATCCACATAAGGCAATAATACAATAAAATCACCATAAGAGAATTTTTAAACAAATACACATTAGTCTGAAGTGGTTTTCTTGTAGCCTTGGTCCCTTATAATAGACTTAACTTCTCATACCATTGTCTTAATGTCGGTTTTAAGCCATGCAAAGCTTTTCTTCAATCTGCAAACATAGTCTTCTTTTCCATTTACTTTGAAACCCTCTGGCTACTCCATGAATATGTCTTCTTTGAAAACATCATAAAGGAAGGCAATTTAAACATCCATTTGTTTGACATCTAGGTTAAAACTTATTGCTAAACCTAGCACAGCACGGATGGATGTCCTTTTCACAAATGGAGAAAAATATCATCAAAGTTAATACCCTTTCTTTGGTTGAATCCCTTCACAACCAGCCTAGCATTGAGTTTTGGCTAGAGACTATGTTCTTGATGCTTGATCTTGAACATCCATTTATTTTTTAAAGCTCTTTTGCCTTCAGGAAACTTCAAAGCTCAAATGTCTTATTCTTATACAGAGACTTCATCTTATCTTGCATGGCTTCAAACCATTTCTTCTTGTGTTCATCACTCATAGCTTCTTCAAAGCTTGCTGGCTCACCCCCTTCAGTTAATAATATAAACTAGTCTTGGATATCTAGTAGAAGGTTGTATAGTTCTATCAAATCTTCTCAGTGGCAGTGGAGGAGCCTTATCTACTGATGATTGATCATGAACACCACCATCATCATTTTCAAATGGAATTTTAATAGGAGCATCTATATTATCCATATTAGGCAGATTAGGTTCATCATCATCTCCAACTTCTTATGGCACCAATGTTAGAGGAACAAACTTTAAATTTAAACTATCATTAGAGCTAGGGATGTTCTTCTTAACTCAGACAATATCCTTAATTATCTCATCTTTAATGAATACAACATCACAGCTTCTGACAAGTTTTGTCTAGACCAGATCATAAAATCTATAGACAAGCTGATCTTAGCCATAACCAATGAATACACACTGTCATGTCTTAATATTAAGCTTGGACTTCTCATCTTTAGGAATATGCATAAAGGCTTTGCATCCAAAAGTCTATAGATAACCATAAGAAATATCTTTTCCTAACCACACCCTCTTTGGAGTGTCATGTTATAGAAGAACATATGGTGAAAGATTCAGCACATGCATTAATGTAAGTAGAGCTTCACCTTAAATTGTCTTAGGTAGCTTTGACTATAAGAGTAAAGATCTAACTCTCTATATTAAAATCTTATTCATCCTCTCAGCTAACCATTTGACTGCAACATCTTTAGAGTTGTCTTTGATGTTAAATATTATGCTCTTTATAATAAGCATCAAATGGTCTAGAATTCTCTCCAGTGTTGTCTATCTGGATGTACTTTAGTTTCTTACCACTTTATCTTTCTACCAAGGTATGAAATTCCTTGAAGAAATTTAGCATATGATCTTTTAACTTTAAGGTGTATAGCCATGTCTTCTGAGAATGATCATCAATGAAAGTCATAAAGTACTGAGAAACACCAAGTGGCTTTGGCATTGGTCCATATAGATATGAATGGATCAAATCTAGCACATTCTTTATTTTGAAAGGAGGAGAACTCTTGAAAGCAATCCTATTTTTCTTTCCCATAAGACAATAAGCATGTTTCTCTAGATGCAAAGATCTACTCCAGATAACACATTTTTCTTAGCTAGCATTGTCATCCCTTTCTCACTTATGTGGCTGAGTGTTTTATGCTATAACTCGACTGTACTATCTTTCTCCATAACATTCACCATGTCTTTAGAGAGATTTTCATGCATAAAATACATTGTCAAGTCCTTTTTACCTTTAGCCAGCACTACTGAACCTTTGGAAAGTTTCAATTGGATGTTGTGGAAGGTGTTGCAGAAACCTTCATCATCAAGCTTGTCTACAGACTTCAAATTCAGATGAATATCTAGAGCATTCTTGACATTCTTCAATATTATTCTTGTCCCATTCTCCATTTCCAAACACCCATCTCTTATACCAACATTTTTACTTCCATTTCTCATCTTCATAAATCTAGAATCTTTTAAAGTGTAGCATGAGAAGAATTCTCTTTGAGATGTAGTGTAAATGGAAGCACTACTGTCAATCACCCAGCTGGTCTCATAGGTAGTAAGTGTAGACACCCAATTTTGGGATGATGAGTTATATTATATGATAAAAGACTCCAATGATGAAAATTTCATGAATAGGTCTTTAATATTTGAACTTTGAAACTTCAGGGGTCTAATTGCATTTTTTTAAAGAACGAATTTGATGTTTTCATGGACTAAATTACAATGCTTTTTAAGGATCTAATTACAAAACTTAAATTCTTTCAAGGACCTTTTTGTAATTAAAAGTAAAAAAAAAGCAGTCGAAATTTTTATAATTTTGATTGGAATTATGTAATTCCGATAAGAATTAGACTTTTTCTGCCCAGGTTCTCGAATTTTTCAAGAAAAATTGAGTCCTAATTGGTCTGAAATTCTCCTAAAATTATTTTAATAATGTTCGGTATTAGTGTAATTATGATAGGAATTGATGCAATTTCAATCGGAATTAGAACTCTTCCGTCCGGGTTCTCAAATTTTCTAAGAAAAATTGAATCCTAATTGGTATGAAATTCACGTAAAATTATTTTGATAATTTTTTTAAGAAAATAGAAGTCTTTTAGGAATCAATTTATAACTAGGGTTTGAAGATGTCTCCCTATGTAAGGAGTGTTTTGGCTCCTAAAAAAAAGGGAAGAAATAAAAAAGGGAAGAAAAAAGGAGGTAGAGCAGAGGAAAAAAAGAGGGAGAAAAGGAGAGGAGAACGAATATAAAGAAAAAGTGAGGAAAGAAAAAGAAAGAAAAAAATGAGAAGAAAAAAGAGAGAAAAGGAAAGAGGGGAAGAAAAAAATCTTATTCCCTACAAATTCTTTTGCTTTATTTATTAATTAAAGATTTTTGGAGAATTTTTGAAGAACAATGTTCGAAGGCCTATCAAGAATGACGATTTTACAAAATATGAGGAGTACTCTATTAAAATCATCCATAAGCATCATCTTCTCCTTATTTGATTTGATTTGACTTATTTATTTATTTTATTGATTTTTAATTTTGTTTTATTAGTGTTATAATTTATTCACTAATAATAATTTTTATTTTTTTTCTTATGGTAATTATGGAAGACTAAACTCATGAGAAGTCTATGGAATGTCATGGATAAGACCTTGTAAATTTAGTTGTTAGGTCTTTTTATTAAATTTTTTAGTTTATTTATTTTTGGGGTTGTATTAATTATTTTTATAATTATTCTCAATAGATTATTGTAATAGTCCCAATAGTGGGAATAATGAAATTATGTGTGTGATTGTTTATTTATTTTAATTAATTGGTTAGTAAAATTATGTTTTCAATTGGGTAATTAATTAAAATCAATAGTGGGAGTAGATTAATTTAGGTTGCATGTTAATGAAAATTAGGGTTTTAGAAAGAATTAATTTAATTACTTGTGTGATATTTTATTTAATTGTTTTAATATATTTTATTTGTTTTTTGGGTTTGATTGTTTATTCTTATGTGTTTTGGGCCTTAAGCCCATATTATATTCTAATCCATTTAAATATATTTAGGTTTTTAGGTTTAATTAATTAAAATGCATTTTAGGGTCATGATTAATTAGATTTTAGGTTAGAGATAACGTAGGCCCATTTAGTAAATTAGACAGAGGCCCATAATTTAATTTAATTTATTAGACTTAGCCCATTTAAAATAGCCTTTTTTTATAATTTGTAGATTTAAGATCATCTTAGAATTAAAACATGTAGAATTAGGCCCACTAATTTAAATACCTTCATAATTTGTAAATTTAGGCCCATTTTTATAATTAAAATAAATAAACCTAGGTTCATTTAATCAAAATTAAAAGGAATTAGTCTTTAGGCTCACTTATTAAAATATGTAGATTTAGTTCATTTAATTAAACTTAATGTAGATTAGACTAACTTAGGGATTATATGTTTGAATGAATGCATTATTTACTTGTATTTTCATGACTGGTTTGCCTTAGACTTAATTGCTAGAATAAGGGTTCATATGAAATTACATGTAAATAGAGGATAATTTAGTAATTCATAAAATAATTCTAAATGAACACGAGACTGAAAGAAGTTGGTATTCCATATCCAAAATCTCCTAATTGTGGTGCTAGCTTTCATTTAGGGAAACGAGTACCACCTTTTCTATTTGTTCCAGTTATTACCCTAGGTGGTGACTCATCATCTCCACGCTATGTCTTTGTGATAGTGGTTAGTGTGTTCTCTAGAGCGCTGAGCTTAAACAGTGTCATGGTTGCTAAAATCTTGGATGCACGTTAAACCCTGTCGTCTATAGTAAGATTAACAGTACCATCATAAAAAGGACAATGAATTCTCTGAGAAGATTTGCTTTATTATCGTTGCTACTATCATCTTTCTTCACATCTTTGCCTTTATTCCTACCCTGGTCCTTTTTGAACTTTCTACAAAGCTTGATATGGTATTTCTTTTTGCAATAATGGCACTCAACATTGGCATACTTGTTTATCTTGCCTCTACTTTTATCTCTTTACTTTGAATATTGAGTCTCACTTCTCCCCCTAGAACTTACAACAAGGATATTTGGTTGTGTTGAAGAGGCACCCTTTGATTTGTGTCTCATCTCTTCATTCAGAATCTACACCATTTGGTATAGAATTTGTAAGTGAAATCTTTAGAGTCTCCTATAATTTTAGTAGAGAAGCAAGCATAATAAGAATAAGAATTTCATTATCAAAATTTATGCCCATATTTGACAATTGATCCATGATTCCTTGCATTTCATTCAAGTGATTTCCAATAGAAGAACCTTCCTGATATTTTATATGCATTAATTTTGTCATATAAAATAATTTATTATTTCTGGTCTTTGAAGCATATAGCTCCTAGAGCTTGTTCCACAATGTTCATGCATGCGTTTCATTATAAATGTGGTTGTACACATTGTCTTTAAAGAATTATCAAATGAACCCACACACTTGCTCATGCTCAAATGCCCATTTCCCATCCATCTTGTCATCAGGTTTTATTGTAGTAAAAACTGGTAAATCTAAATTCATCACAAATAAGAGATGCTTCATCTTATTTCTCCATATGTGGTAATTTATGCCTTTTAAACTAACCATCTTATTAGTTTTAGCCTCTATCATTATAGTATTTAATAATTCCCCTAGAATAAGAAATAGTAGCTCTGAAACCACTTGTTGGGAATTTAACAGAGTTGGCGTAACAAAATAATGTTTATAGAGATAAAATAAAAAATACTATAGAAATAATAAAAAAAAAGTAGTGAAGTGTACAAAGTAATATAAAAGGCAGTTTAGACTGCTTGATAAAATAATAAAAATTAATAAGGTGGTTAAACTAGGCAATGGATGAATAAAATAGGTGGTAAAACCTGTCGTATAAATAAAAAAATAAAAATGACACTAATATTTTAACATGGTTCACCCATAATTTTTGGGCTACGTCCACAGGACAAATCTAAAATTTTCTTCCACTATAAAAATAGTTGGTACAAGAGAGAGTATTAGCTAGATCAACACTAGAGGTACACAAAAAACGTTCTCACCAAAAGAGTAGTACTCAAAGTGTTTCCAAATCCCCAAAATAATTTCTTCACTATTTTGTCACTCACCCTTTGAGAAAAATTTCACAAACCCTTAAAAAAATCTCTCACTCTCATCAAAGAAAAAATTGCTTTGGTTATTCTAACAAGCACACACTTAACACTTGAGTTTGCACACACTCATAATACTCTCTTGTTTATGGCTTCTTCTGCCATGCATGCAAATGTGCTCTATTTGCATGGCCTTTTTATAGGCATTAATGTTAGCCAAAATTTCAACCAATTTTAATGCACCTAAATTTGGTGTTGCAAACTTTGACTTCCTTCTTTTTTTTAAAACTTTATTGGCTACATTAGGAGGGACCCACAAGAATTCTCCCCCTCCCGACTACATGGAGGTCATCACCATTCCAGTGGCTAATATAAAAAATTTGAACTTCTTTTTTGGTAAAGTCTTTGTCAACATGTCTCATCCATTTTCACCTATATGGATATTCTCTTACTATAATAGCTTCTTTTCTAATACGTCTTGTATCCAATGATATCTCACATTAATGTGCATTGATCATTAATGAAAAAAGGAGTTTTTACCAAGGTGGATAACACTTTGACTATCACAAAATAGCACATATCTGTCTTATTAAAAACCAAGTTCATTTAAGAACTTTTCATCCATAATAACTTTTTACAAGCTTCAATTGCTATTATAAAATTTGCTTCAGTGGTTATAATTTTGACTGCCATCATATAGCTCCCCTTGTAAATGTAATCAGGTAACCAGAGGTTAACTTTCTCGAGTCAACATCACCACCGTGTCTGCATTTATGTATCCAGCAAACATCGATTTGGTATCTTTAAAACACTAGCTTATATTAGACATTCCATGAATATACTTGAAAATCCATTTAACTACAGCCCAATGTTCCTTTTGAGGATTTGAAAGGAACTGATTCATAAATCCAATTGTGTGTGCAATATTTGGCCATGTACACACCATGTCATACATTAAATAACTAACTGCTGAAGCATATAGAACTCTATTCATATTATCCTTCTCCTTATTAGTGCATGGCTTTTGTTAAGATGTTAATATGAAGTGATTAGATAGCTAATCGCTTTAGCATTGGACATGTTGAACCTCTAAAGTACCTTTTCAATGTACTTCTCTTATGACAACCATAATTTCTTGACGCCTCTGCCTTTGATAAGCTTTATAATAAGAATTTTTTTTGTTGGCCCCAAGTCTTTTATGGCACAAGACTTACTCAACTACTTCTTCAAGCTAATGATTCTAGAAATATTTCAACCAATAATCAACATGTCATCCACATAAAGCAAAAATACAATAAAATCATTATAAAAGAATTTTTAAACAAATACACAATGGTCTGAAGTGGTTTTCTTATAGCTTTGGTCCCCTATAACACACTTAAACTTCTCATACCATTGTCTCAGTACGTGTTTCAAGTCGTACAAAGCTTTTCTTTAATCTGAAAACATAGTCCTCTTTTCCATTTACTTTAAAGCCCTCTGGCTACTCCATGAATCTGTCTTCTTTGAAATCACCATAAAGGAAGGCAGATTTAACATCCATTTGTTTGATATCCAGGTTAAAACTTATTGCTAAACCTAGTATAGTACGGATGGATGTCCTTGTCACAAATGGAGAAAAAATCTCATTAAAGTTAATACCTTTTCTTTGGTTAAATCCCTTCACAACTAGCCTAGTGTTGAATTGTTGCTAGAGACTATGTTCTTCATGCTTAATCCTGAACACCAATTTATTCTTTAAAGCTCTTTTGCCTTCAAGCAACTTCACAGCTCAAATGTCTTATTCTCATGTAGAGACTTCATCTTATTTTGCATGGCTTCAAACCATTTTTGCTTGTGTTCATCACTCATAGCTTGTTTAAAGCTTTTTCGCTCTCCCTCATCAATTGGTAACATAAACTGTTCTCTTAGATATTTGGTAGGAGGTTGTATAATTCTATCAGATCTCCTTAGCAATAGTGGAGAAGCCTCATCTACTGATGGTTAATCATGAACGCCACCATCATCATTTTAAAATGGAATTTTAATTGGAGCATCTGTATTGTCCATATTAGGCGGATTAGGTTCATTATTATCTCCAACTTCCTGTGGCACCAATATTGGAGGAACTAACTTTAAATTTGAACTATCATTAGAGCTAAGGATGTTCTTCTTAACTCTAACAATATCCTTAATTGTCTCATCTTTAATGAATACAACATCACAACTTCTGATAAGTTTTTTCTAGACTAGATTATAAAATCTATAGACAAGCTAATCTTAGCTATAGCCAATGAATACACTTTGTCATGTCTTGACATTAAGCTTGGACCTCTTGTCTTTAGGAATATGCACAAAAGCTTTGCATCCAACAATCTACAGATAACCATAGGAAACATCTTTTCCTAACCACACCCTCTTTAGAGTGTCATATTGTAGAGGAATATATGGTGAAAGATTCAGCACATACACTAATGTAAATAGAGATTCACCCTAAAATCAATTAAGTTGCTTTGACTATTAGAGTAAAGATTTGACTCTCTCCATTAAAAACTTATTCATGCTCTCAATTAAACCATTCAACTGCGACATCTTTAGAGGTGTCTTTGATGCCAAATATTGTGCTCTTTTCAATAAGCATCAAATGGTCTATAATACTATGCACTTCAGCTTCTTACCAATTTATCTTTCCACCAAGGTATGAAATTCCTTGAAGACATTTAACACATGATCATTTAACTTTAAGGTGCATACCCATGTCTTATGAGAATGATCATCAATGAAACTCATAAAGTATTGAGAACCACCAAGTGACTTTGGCATTGGCCCATAGAAGTCTAAATGAATCAAATCTAACACATTCTTCATTCTGGAAGGTGGAGAACTCCTAAAAGAAACCCTTTTTTTTTTACTTTTCTGTAAAAAAATAAGCACATTTCTCTCGATGCACAAGATCTACTCTAGATAACACATTTTCCTTAGCCAGCACGGTCATCCCTTTCCAACTTATATGGCTGAGTCTTTTATACAATAATGCCACTGTAATATCTTTCTCTACATCATTCACTATGTCTTTGGAGAGATTTTCATTCATAAAATATAGTGTCAAGTCCTTTTTACCTCTAGCCACCACTAGGGAACCTTTGGTAAATTTCCATTGGCCATTGTGGAAGGTGTTGCAGAAACCTTCATAATCAAGCTTGCCTGTAGAATTAAAATTCAGACGAATATCTAGAACATGCTTGACATTCTTCAATATTAGTATTGTGCCTTTCTTTAACATTTTTATTAAATTTCCATTTCCCATCTTTGCAAATCTAGAATCTCCAAAGGTGTAGCATAGGAAGAATTCTAAAAAATGTAGTGTGAATGGAAGCACCACTGTCAAACACCTAGCTGGTCTTATGGATAGTAAGATTAATAGTATCATCATAAAAAGGAAAATGAATTCTTTAAGAATATTTGCTTCATCATCATCACTGCCGTCATCTTTTTTCACATCTTTGCCTTTATCCTTTTTTAACTTTCCATAGAGCTTGATGTGGTCTTCTTTTTGCAGTAATGGCACTCAACATTGGCATACTTGTTTGACTTGCCTCTGCTTTTATCTATTTGCTTTGAACATCGAGTCTCACTTCCCCCCTTGAAACTTACAACAAGGATATCTGGTTGTGTTGAAGAGACACCCTTTGATTTGTGTCTCATCTCTTCATTCATATTCTACACTATTTGGTATAAAATTTGTAAGTGGAATCTTTAGAGTCTCCTATGATTCTAGTAGAGAAGCAAGCACCATAAGAACAAGAATTTCATTATCAAAATTTATGCCCATACTTGATAACTGATCCATGATTCTTTACATTTCATTCAAGTGATTGGCAATAGAAGAACCTTCTTAATATTTTATATGCATTATTTTTTTCATATAAAATAATTTATTGTTTATGGTTTTTGAAGCATACAACTCCTCGAGCTTGTTCCATAACGTCGGTGCATGCGTTTCATTATAAATGTGGTTGTACACATTATCTTTAATAAATTGTCGGATGAACCCACATACTTGCTCATGCTCAAATGCCCATTTCCTATCCATCTTGTCATCGGGTTTTGTTATAGTAAAAATTGGTAAATGTAACTTCATCACAAATAGGAGATGCTTCATCTTATTTCTCCATATATGGTAATTTATGCCATTTAAATTAACCATCTTGCTAGTTTTAGCCTTTGCCATTGCAGTATTTAATAATGCCTTTAGAATAAGAATTAGTAGCTCTGATACCACTTGCTAGGAATTTAACAAAGTTGGTACAACAAAATAATGTTTACAAAGATAAAATAAGAAATACTATAGAAATAATAAAAAAAGCAGTGACGTGTACAGAGTAATTTAAAAGGCAGTTTAGCCTGCTTGATAAAAATAATAAAAATTAATAAGGCAGTTAAATTAGCCAATAAGTGAATAAACTAGGTGGTAAAACCTACCATATAAATAAGAAAATAAAAATGATACTAATATTTTAATGTGGTTCACCTTTAATTTTTGGGCTACGTCCACAGGGCAAATCTAAAATTTTCTTCAACTATAAAAATAGTAGGTACAAAAGAGAGTATTCTCTAAATCAACACTAGAGGTACACAAAAAAAAAGTTCTCACCAAAATAGTAGTACTCAAAGTGTTTCCTAATTCCCAAAATAATTTCTTCACTATTTTATCACTCACCCTTTGAGAAAAATTTCCTAAACCCTTAAAAAACTCTCTCACTTTCATCAAAGTAAAAATTGCTTTGGTTAATATCATAAGCACATACCTTGCACTTGAGTTTGCACACACTCATAATACTCTTTTACTTTTGGCTTCTTCTCCCATGCATGCAAATGTGCTCTATCCAAATGGCCTTTATATAGGCATTAGTGTTGGGCAAAATTTCAATCAATTTTAATGCATTTAAATTCAGTGCTATAAACTTTGGCTTCTTTTTTTTTTCAAACTTTGTGGGCTACATTAGGAGGTACCCATAACAAAATTTGGTTAAAATTAAGAAATCTGGCTATGTTATTTCAATATGGGTTATAGGTGGTTTAGGAAAGACAACTATTGCTAAGGACATTTACCTGATAAGGCAATGGTTAGTTATGACACTGTTATAGTAATAGAGTTGTATTCAGTATAGACCGCTTGTGTAGATTGCTTATGTTGTGTAATTGTTATCTATATGGCTCATGTAACCTATATATAGAGCATTGTTTCACTTAATGAAAAGCATTATGCAATTATTGTTGTGTTCAAAACCTACAAGCGCACGAATCATGATTGTAGTATAAAGAGTTATTATTCCCACGAGGATTGTATATTGAGTAGTAATATCTTTACTTATGATCTTAGCTAGTAAATTGAATAAAAGTGATTTAACAAATAAAATATAAATCAAAGCAATGTAAATTAAATTAAAATCAAATTATCAGAGGCTTAAAGACGAGGTTTAGTTTCACTATTCCAACATGATCATGAATAAAAATCAATTGAAAAACATTAATTTAAGTTAAGGGTAATTGTTAAAAAATACCTAAAGACTTTATTAAGTTCAATTAAGCATGCCAAGATTAAGATTCAACCTACTCTCATGATTAAGAAATTAATTATACACCATTAAGCTTTTTAACAATTATTTTATCCCTGAAGAGCTCACCTACTCTCTTGGTCGAGTGATCTTAGTCCTATGAGTCATAAGCTAATAAATTATCCTAATTCTCGTTAGTGAATCTACCCATAAACATGTAAACAAGCTGGGCAAGAATGAAAGAATACATTAAGCATAACTTATAAAATTAACTAAAAGTCAAATTAATAAAACTTATATTCAATCACATCATGGAATAACTACTCCTAAATAACCCTAAAAGAAGTTTAGCCACACATAATTGTAGGTACAATCATAAACTTAATTAAAAGAAAAACGTGCTTCCTCCAACCATTAATATGATATCCTATAACCTACCAAAGGCTCTTGTTGAACAATCAATCAAACTATCCAAGAAACCTAAGATAAGCTCCATGAAAAAGAAGAGAAAGAGCTCTTGATGATCCTATGAGGCAAATTTTTAAGCCTTATTCTTGAACCTAATGACTCCAATACAACTCTCCCTATAAACATTAAAGTGATTAATTACCCTTACTCATAAGAAGTAGACATAGGTGACCATGAAGTATGTGATTTACTAGACTAACCATTTGTAAAGTTCAACTATAAAGCCAAGTATACGACACCCCCTACTACTCACATTCACTTAGAAGACATTGTACCCTCAAGATGGGGACAGGAGTTTGACAATGAAGATGTGGTAGTCAATATTGTTCAACTTCAGAATATGCAAGCCGTAGGAATCGATATATGGTATGACTCTGATCATCTTGAAATCATTGGCTAGGACTAAAAAAATAGTACAAAAATAGTTGAGCAAGTAGTTAAGATGCCCTCACTAGCAGTCAATCATGTGACTCGCAATGGTCGGTATATCAAACACTTGAGAAGGAGAAAGATCCCCCTAAAGGAAAAGAAGTGAGAAGTGGTGAAGCTTCAGTCGAAGAGGAAGACATTGTCCTCAAACAACTTAAGAAGACTCAGGCATAAGACAGTATCTAGGACCTACTCATGGCCTCTAAAAAGCATAGGGATGCTCTAGTCATAGAACCAAATAAAGCAACGAATGCCACTGATGCCTCACCTTATGAGATGAGAGCCTTTTTAATGAAAGTGCCCTCTAATGCAATCACCATCTCAGATTAAGATTTTCCCCTTGAAGGAAGGGTGCATAACCACCCTCTCTTTATACAAGCGATTATTAGGTCTAAGAAAACTCCATATGTTATGGTGGATGATGGATCTACTATTAATGTTTACCCCATAAGGATACTGCATAAATTTAAGATGAATACTGAAAACCTAGAAGAATCGAACATGGTCATATGAGCCTATAATGATTCAAAAAATCTAGTCATTGGGACTCTCAAAACAATAGTTACAATGGGTGATATCGAATCAGTAACAAAAATTACTGTCTTGGACATTCCTCCAACTTTTTCCCTGCTACTAGGAAGACCTTAGTTCCTCCCACTAGGGGGCATATCCTCTATTGTGCATCAAAAGATCTAGCTCCCGCTAAATGGAAAAGTGGTTACCATCCCTACTGAAATAAACAACATTATTACTTGCCTGAATTTGGTCCTACCAAGATTTCAAGTTTCTATAATCAATGATAGTCATGTTGATCCCAAAGTCACTTCCATAATGAAGAAGATGCAATACCTACCTAGAACGGGATTAAGAGAAAGGTACATTGGGGTTACAGAATTCTTTGACTTTTGAGGATAGACCAATAGACACAGTCTAGGGTATGATCTTGAAAAAGACACTAGGATTAAGAAGTCAATCTCTTTTATAGCTGAAAGCTGAATTCGAGTCTACCAAGGATAAACTGAGAAGTGGGTAAGTAACAAAATTAAGAAACCAAGATTCAAGATCTTTATGACACCCTCAAAGGAAAGCACTTACTAGATATGGTCACTAAAATTGACATCAATGAACTGCTGAAAAATCTGGAGCTATAATTTGAGATTAATGCCCTCAATTATGCCCAAGTTGTTGCCATCCTTAAATCAAGCATCAATGACATCCTATTTAATGACACTGCTGATGATGATCTCTGTGCTTTTTCTCTATTTAGAACTGATGATGTAATGAACTCTAAAGTTAATGTACTGAAATCAAATTTTGCTTACTTATTTAATGTCTTTCCTTATAGTAGTGTGCATTGCATTAATAAAAACATTAGCATATTTAACATTCATTCCATATGCACTGAATCATTTAACATTGGCACAGAATCTGAACCATGCATTTTGCACATTTTGAAAGATATTACCTTGAAGAGAGGAGAGAAATTAAAAAAATATTAATAAAATATTCAAAAATATTTTCCTGGATGTATGATGATGTACCTGGTATTGATAGAAACATTACTCAACACTTCAATCCTATCAAAAATGGGTACAAACCAGCAAAGTAGAAACTAAGAAGACTTAGACCAGAATGGACCCAACTAGTGAAAGAAGACATCAAAAAGTAGATCAAACTAAAATTCCTGGAGGTAGTAGACTATCTAGAATAGTTAGCAAATATGGTGCCAGTACAAAGGAAAGATGGAAGGGTTAGAACCTATGTCAACTACAGAGATTTAAATAAGGCTTGCCTAAAAGATGATTTCCCGCTACCTCATATAGATATACTGGTTGACAAGCTTCGACATATGTGATGTACTCCTTCATGGATGGATTCTTTGGGTATAATAAGATCTTAATGGCCATTATCAACAAAGTAAAGACAACTTTATAATAGAATGGGGCACTTATTGCTATAGAGTATTGCCTTTTGGTTTAAAGAATGTAGGAGCAACTTACTAGAAAATAGAAACTACAATGTTCCATGACATGACACACAAAGAAGTGGAAGTATACATCGATGACATGATGGTCAAGTTTAAAACCAGAGAAGAACACCCATTTGATATAAAAAAATTCCTTAAAAGAGTCAAAAAGTATAGCCTCATGCTTAATCCCAAGAAATGCATGTTTAGGGTCACTTTAGGAAAGATGTTAGGGTATGTTGTCAGTCATAATGGGATTAAAATGGATCTAGACAAAGTAAAAGTAGTCAGAGAGATGCTAGTGTCAAAAATAGAAAAAGACTATAATTCATCAGTAGATTCATCACTAAGTTAATAGCAGTGTATGAACTGATCTTCAAACTACTTAAAGATCAGCTAATGAGTGGAACGAACAATGTCAGTCAGCATTCGATAAGATTATAAGCTACCTAGCTAACCCACCAGTTCTAAAACTGCATAAACTAGGGATACCTTTAACTCTATATCTGGCCATCGAAGGAAATGCAATTAGTGCAATGTTAGCTTAAGAAGGAGAAATAAAAGCGAAACATGTAGTCTACTACTTAAATAAGAAGGTATTACAGTATGAGGAATAGTATAGCCAAGTCAAGCATATATGCCTGGCAATGGTATAGGCAATGAAGAAACTTAGACATTACTTTCAGTTCTACAGAATTCAGGTCGTGTCTAAAATGGATATGATGAAATACCTCTATGAAACCCCTTCTATGGTAGGAAAACTTTCCAAGTGGCTTGTGTTATTGATAGAATTCGATGTGCAGTATCTGACTAAGAAAGCAGTAAAGGGAAGAGTAGTGGCTGAATTTCTAACTCTTAACCCCATTCTATACTTAGAAGAAATCCAACTAGACTTCTTAAACGACCTTAGTTCAACCATCAAGATTCAAGGATGGCAAATGTATTTGAATAAAGCAGTTAATCAGTTTAGCGTAGGAGTCTAGGTTATATTACAATCTCCAAAAGGCAAAGTAGCACCAATTGCCAAAAAGCTCGAGTTTAGAGTCACAAATAATGAAATAGAATTTAAGGCATGCACACTCAGGGTAGAAGCACTAATAGCCCTTGATGTTATAGAAGTCAAAATCTTTAGAGATTCCATGCTAGTATTCAATCATGCTATGGAGGAGTGGGAATTAAAGGAAGATCACTTAAAACCTTACCTGGATCACTTGAGGTTGCTTGCTATGTCCTTCTAAAAATGCAGCTTCATCCATCTCCCTAGGAACGACAATCATATCGTAAATGCACTTGCTTCTTTAGCATCGGTGTGTGGAGGACCATCCAAAATGCCCATGAAACCTTTAATCCTACTCAGATTAGGACAACCCTGTCATAAGAATTGTAGAATAGCAAAGATGAAAATGACTAAAAAGCCTTAGTTTTATGACATCCAAAGATATCTGAGAAAATAAACCTATCCTGAATAGCCAAGTGAAAAAGATAAGATAGTTATCTGATGATTGGCATCGAAATTCACATTGCACTAGTGTGTTATAATAAATAACTTCAGATGGGTTATAACTTTAATGCCTAGATAAAATAGAGGCTGCAAGAGTAATAGAAGAGGTACATGAAGGTGTTTATGGTCCACACATGAATGGAGCAACCTTAGCTAAGAAGCTAATCAGACAAGGGTTCTTCTGAATGACGATGATGAAAGACTATATCAAATTTGTAAAGGAATTTCATAAGTATCAAATTCATAGGGATGTCAGTCACCTTCCTCTAATAGAATTACACTATATCTCCTCTCCATGGCCCTTCTCAGCATGGCGACTAGACATAATTAGGAAATTTCACCTGGTAGCCTTGAACAGACATGGGCTCATCTTAGTGGCAGTGGATTACTTCACAAAGTGGGTTAAAGTAGAATCATTCATAAGGATAAGAACTAAGAAAGTGGCTAAGTTTATTAAAAGAAATATGTTCTATTGATATGGGATCCCCCCATCACATCATCTCTAATAATAATGTTTAATTCCAAGGGGAAGTTAGAGAACTACTAGATAGTTATAAGGTGGAACATCATAAATCTTCTCCTTACCTACCATAAGAAGCTGTCAAAGCAGCAAATAAGAACATTAAGAAGATTTTGTCAAAAATGACTTCAACTCATCGAGACTAGGCTTTGACGTTCCACATCATCATCGTCATTGAGATGATGAACATCATCTCTAATAATAATGTTTAATTCCAAGGGGAAGTCAGATAACTACTAGATAGTTATAAGGTGGAACATCACAAATCTTCTCCTTACCTACCATGAGCAAATGGGGCCATCAAAGTGTAAATAAGAACATTAAGAAGATTTTGTAAAAAATGACTTACAATCATTGAGACTAGGATTTGACATTCCACATCATCATCGTCATCAAGATGATGAACATCATCTCTAATAATAATGTTGAATTCCAAGGCGAAGTCAGAGAACTGCTAGATAGTTATAAGGTGGAACATCACAAATCTTCTCCTTACCTACCATAAGCAAATGGGCAGTCAAAGCCACAAATAAGAACATTAAGAAGATTTTGTCAAAAATGACTTAAACTCATCGAGACTAGGTAGAAAAATTACCATATTCTTTATAGGGGTACCAAACGATAATCAGAACCTCAACTGGAGTAACTCCTTTCTCACTAGTATACGAGTTAGAAGTAGTACTCCTAATTGAAACATAAATCAAGTCTCTTCAGGTAGCAATCAAATTTGAATTTCCAGAAGTGTATTGGGCTCAATAGAGGCATAATAATCTCACTCTTTTAGATAGTCAAAGGCTTAAGGTTCTATGCCACACATAGTTGTATCAAGCTTGACTAGCTAAAACCTTCAACATAAAGGTAAAACACAAGAGTGTAAGAGTAAGAGACTAGGTGTTAGAGCAACTAAGACAAAATGTTCTAGACCTTAGAGGGAAATTCAAACCAAACTAGGAAGTCCTATACTTTGTCAAACATGTCTTATTAAAAGGAGCAGTCAAGCTTATGGATTCTAAAGGCAATGACTTCTCTAAACCTATTAATACAGATCGCCTGAAGAAGTACTACGTCTGGAGCAAAAAAATTGCTAAATTGAAAACCTAAAAATGGCAACTTGGCAAAATTTAGGGATTTCCTGCTAGGATGAAAACCCTACATGGGCAACCTGGGCCAAAATTAAGAAAAGAGAGAAAATACTTAACTAGAAAACTTAGGAAGGCTAGTTAGGGACATGGGTAACCTAAAATTCAAAATTTGTATGAATCCACCTATGCTTTTCTTAAATGATTTCAATGAAATAAGAATGATTTCCAATTTATGTGAAATGTTAATAAAAAGTGAAATACATTTTTATCATCATGAATTGCATCAACTACTTTCAATACATAATCGCGGTTCTTACCATCTTCTCTAAACTCTCTCCTCGAGATCAGCTGCTATCATTGAAGCCCTTAAAAAAAAATAAAAAAAATGCCTAGCTAGGTGTGAAAAGCTCTAAAAGGAGACACCCTAGGCAAAAGAGGAAAAAAAAGAAAACTTAGCTAAGTATGAAAAGCTTCGAAAGGAGATGCCTTAGGCAAAAGAGGGAAAAAAAGGCAGATAATAGTAATGGCAAACATCACTAGATATAACAATGACATATAGTAAGAAACATAAACACTATAAGTCATAATCATACATATAATGTACAACACATGTGGGAAAAAATGCCTAAATACAGCACCCAGAGTCCATGACCTTAGGAAAATAATACAACAAAATAACCACAAGCCAAAAAAGCCCTACACCTAGACCTTAAAATAACTACATTAGCCATGGCTACCATTAGAAGAAAGCATCAGTCCTACTCAAGCAGTCTTATCATCTGATCTAAGCTCCTCGTTATTCATTATAAAGGATGCTAGCTATGACTCTAACTCATTAATATGATCATGATAAGTTGTGTGCTCCTACTCTTACTTGTGACTAGAGTGGAAATGTTCAGCTTGTATTACATGAAAATTGCATATCATACACATATACATAAAACATGTGCATAAATAAACAGGTGCAATAAAGAAGGCATACTCTTTTATTACTTGTAAACTCCAAAAAGTACTATTATACACTCCCTGCAACAGTATACCATTATTGACCAGAAGAGATGGGGATCTATGAATAACAAGCAAATAAGTCAAGCACCAATCATCAAATAAATGAAACAAAGGAAAAATAATTGAAATAAAGCATGAACAAGGGAAGCTTTAGGAGGGATAACATCTAACTGAGGATAGTCATAATGAGGCAAATCAAAATACACTCCCCCACTAAAGATATTCATCCCAAATAAAATCAGGGATGATCTGGTTGCTAAATCTCTAAGAATGATACTGTTTGAAGCCACACCACTAGCATGAGCAATCATCTCAATATGGAATATGCCTTCATCTTCCTCAAAGCATGATCCTAACCTCTTTTAGCAAGATCCCCATCACTATAGATAAGTCCCCATAACTATATGAATTATAGTTCACTATTAATAAAGTTTGTTACACTCTTGTGCAATATAGAAATAAAAGCTTACTAAATCAAAAGAAGTAACTCTCGATGATCCACGTGATGCCCCAGTCCTTGATTTTGAGGGACGAGCATCATCTGCCTGAGGAGGTGGAGGAATAAAGCCACTAGTCATAACATCAATCAACTATGGAATCAACACATCAGCATAAAGAGAGCTTGCATGTTCTAAGAGACTCTCAGAAGGATATCCTGTCATGGAAGTAGCAAGTTCCTTCGGACTAAACTTGTGACTCCAAAACATGTCACAAGGAGGAGGAATAGGGACTCTCCTCACAAATAGACCATCCCACCAATGATGGACTCGCTCACATAAATACCATACCTTACTAGCAAGACCAGGTAGTAGTGCTTATCTCTCTGTTAGTTGCCACACTATCACCATCTCTGCTAACCAATATAATCTCATTGCCTACCAATGAAGAAGAATTTGCTTAAAAAGCAAAAATGAATAAAATAATCTCCATGAAATGGGATGACTAACGTAATAAGAATCAAGCATACTTGTCCAGGGAAGAACTTACCTATGTAGTCCTGAGCCTCTACACAATCCTCAATCAAGTTAGTGGTCTTTATAATCTAGCAAGAATAATAAGGAAAACAGTCCTCTAGAAGATGCTCGATAGTTAGATGAGGAAGAACTCCAAACTCATAAGCCCAAATCTATCAGAATCATAACCCAAAGGTCAAAAAATAAGTAAAATTTAAAAAATAAAAGGACATAAACAAGAACTCTTACTCACATCTAGCATAAATAAGCATCCATAAATCCTTAAGCCACCTCTACATGTTGTGTCTAGACCTGAGTACATGTGGGTGAAAGAGGCAATACCCTAACTATATCTAAATAAGTTGTCCAAGTCCCTCAAAATAGGCAAAAACCATAGACTACTTATACCTGAAGGATTCAGGAAGATGATAGCACTTCACAAGTAAAACAAGAAGCAATGGGCCAACTACTATAATGAAATAAGATTAGTGTCATACATCATTCACACAGTAAAGATAAACTTAATGTAACAAGTGAGGTACAAAAAAAAAAAGAATTTATAGGGGCAATCACCTCAAGTAACTCTATATAAGGCACTTTCTCACCACCACAAAAGAGCACTCCTTCTCACTAAAGGGAACATGCTCCCTAGAAAAGCTTAAGCCCGTGATAGCAGTAAAGTCTAGAGGAGTGATGGTTATCTCCCCAATGGGTAAGTGAAAATTATGTGTCATATCCATCCACCACTCAATCAACACATTGATGAGTGTGAAAAATGCATTTCATTAAGTAGTCTTTGTGTTAGGAAAAATTAAATTTCAGTTAAGTTTTTGTTTCTTTTATTCAGTTTTTTGTTTAGTTGAGTACTTACTACATGTCTTGTGTGTTTATTTATTTTTACATATTAGTTGGTTTATTTTTGGTTGCTTTTTATATATTTAAGGAAGTCAAAGAACAGTAGAGGAAGGTTAAATGGGAGCTGTGAGCACTTAAAGTGAGCCTAAAAAGCAATGGAGATCAATATGCTAAAATGTTGAAAAAAGTGATGTGCACGGCCATGCGCATTTTACACACGGCCGTGCGACCTGGTGATTAGGCTAGTCAGAGTTGAATTTAATTGCTGACTCATGAAGGACAAGATGGAGATTTCACATAGATGTAACCCTAGGGCTAGTAATTAGGGTTTTATAAGAGGGTAGCCACTAGAAACAAAAAGGGGGATTCATTTTTTATCATCACTTTTTGGAGATACAATTTTTCTTAGAACAGTTTTGAGAAAACAAAGATTTTCTTGCTTATGTTAGTTTGGAGATTGGAGAATCAAATTGAAGAACATCAAGCTTCCTATTTAATAGGGGGTTTATTCTATTCAATTATTTTTATTTTTTCTTAATTTTAATTCAATGATGATGTCTATTTTCTTTTATTATTCTTCTTTGTCTCTTAAAATTAAATGAGTAGCTAAATTCTTAGTTAGGGTTCTTATTGCTATTCAACCATAGGCTAATCATAATTAAACCTAAGCCATTAACCTAGATCCTTTGGTTTTTGTTTAACTTAATGTCTTCTTAGGATTAATCACCCTTTGATTGAATATACATAATAAAACTTGATCGAGAGATGGGTTGTATTGGATTTAAAAAATAACCTGTTAGATGCTTTTTTAGTTGAGAAACACTTAAGCATCTAATATTGATTAAGGGTTGGTGCTTAAATTAGGTTAACCGAACACTTCGAAGGCGAGAGCTTTAAATATAAAAATGTCAATTTACTTGGTTAATCATAGGGTTGTCTTTGGAGGAAAGCCTATGATTCTAAGGAAACCCTCAAATTGGATTAAGGTTAGGTATGGCTTAGCAGTAAATTGATTTTAAATAAAGGTTGAATTGGTAATAAGAACCCTAGCTCTCTAAAGTGATTATTATTTCATTGTGATTTTTTTTATATTGGTTTGTCTTAGTTTAATTTTTAGTTTAATTAAAATACCCTTTTTGTTGTTTAAACAAACAAACACAACCAGTATCACTGTAGTCAATTTGCAATCTCTGTGGGATCAATATTTAATTACTACTTGTACGAATCCATATACTTGCGGAAACCCATCACACATACATAGCAATCTAACTCAATGCATATGAGTTATAAGATAATGCGACAATAATCCCATCAAAGCCCTTCCTAGCAACCATTTGCTTTACACACAGCGGGAGACCCTGATAGATAAAAAATAATAATAAAAGTTAAGAAGAACATTACAGTAAGTGCAAATAAAAATTTACAGTAAGCACTATAAAGTTTTAGATAAAAGACATAACAACCTCAATGGAAAAACATAATAAGTAAAATAAGAGCTCATAAGTAACAAAGCAACGTAGAAAGTTAAATATTTTTTTAAAAATAAGGGACAAAAGAGAACCTACTTGGTGACAATAATGAACCCAAGCATGAGTCTCCAAACTATGAACTACAGGGATCAAATCTCCTAAAAAAAGCCTAGATGACTGAGGACCTTAAGTATTAGGCAAACCATCAGTACTGGTCCCTACAATGGAAGGCCTTACTCTAATAGCCTCTGTGAAGTTACCCTTGACATCCTAATCAATAAGGATATCCCCTAGACCCTTAGGATTATTGTGAACTCTATCTTCTGCAAAGAAAATAAAATTTTAGAAGCAAAAATTGTCACAACCCAAAACAGGGGCCATGACCGGCGCTAGGGAACGGGAATTCTTTCGAATCCGGAACCCGTAGCAAGCCTAAAAATAAAATAAACATGCAACAATAACAATAACAATATAATATGCAGCGGAAATAAAAATCATAATATCATAATATTATTCACATCAACTGGATTTAAATCAAAATCTCATTTCATAGATACATAATCTCTTTAATACAAATCCAGTTTCAATATAATACATCTCTTTAAAATAAAATACATGAAATCCAATACTTTAATTCACAACTACTGCAGTGTCTAGATAAAATAAATAAGACTCAAGTAAATAATTTACATAAAGAAGCCGGGGCGGAAGAAATCCGGCGTATCGACCTGCTACTGAGGTCTGAAGAAGTTGACTCTCCTGAAAAATAGTCAACGGAGGGGAGTCAGACCTCACTGAGTGAATTACTATAATATATATACATACACACTAAGTGATAATGCATACAATCAACAGTATATATATAATATGTATATATACAGGCAATTGCACACAGATGCAATAAAATCATTTTATATATTTTCATTAAAAATCATCTTTTATGAAGGATCACATAGAACCCTAGAATAACGCAACCTCAGAAAATAGTGTTAAACAACACTCTAGCCATACAGGCTCACTTATTCCAAATATATCCACTTAATCCATTTGGACAGTAGATTGGCCCCGAGACACTAAGTCAACTGAGCTCCAACAGTCTGACTGCCAGTGTGATTGGCCCCGAGACACTTGGTCAACCGAGCTCCAGCAATCACACCTCCAAACCATATCTCACACATATCAATAATCATATCAAATCAATATCCACATATAGTTAGTAATATAGCCTAAAGCTATAGGCGTACCGGTACGTACTCGGTCCTAGTGCTGCCCACTAGGTAGCACGTTCTATCGATATCCTTCATCGTTAATAATATAAAACATTCATTCATAAAAATAAATGATGCATGAATATAAATGAAATAACAATATAATCCATATATATACCAAAAATATACCAAAAGTAAACCAGGTATATTTTGAGTATATATACGTCAAATAAATCCAGTCAAATCATAAATTAAACTAAAAATATATTTAAAAACATTTTAAATATATTTTATTAACAAAACATGTATATAATTTATTATATACCAAAAATAAACCAAAAATATACTTAATATAAACTTAAGAAATACTCAAATTATTTATGCATATTTAATCAACATAAAACATGCATTTCTAAATCATGCATCCTAAGCATATATATATAGTATAGTAACTCACCTAATGCGCTCCACGAGACAGGTCCGACGGGCCTGGTCCACTAGCCCTCGGTCTCGGCGCAACTAAACAAACAATAAATAATAGACATTAGAATAAACCCTAACAGAAATCCTAGAATTTGATCTAGAGTATTTAATACAGAATCAGAAATTAGGGTTCGACTGGACATCACGTTTTACGAGAATTCTACCGAAAATCCAGCAGAACCTCCCCTGTAAAACGGACATCTCTCTACTCAAAAGAGTAGAGCCGACCCTGCAAGGAAATACACTTCGAAAATAAACACCACATCTCATTCACAACCCCTCGGTCGGACTCCAGACTACAATCTACCGACCGGGGTCCACAAACACAGAATAATTCCAGATATACCAAAAATATCCTTAAAACCTAAAAATACATTTTATAGGTAGAAATTACATAATTAACCTTTAAACACTTTAAAAATCGATAAAAACTCATTTTATTAGTAAAACCGTATATTATATATATAATTGAAAATAATTCACGAAAAATAGTTTTAATTAGTTAAAAATACTAAATAATTTTTAGAAATCATTTTTATACCTTAAATAACTATTAAAACCAATTAAATTACATTTTTAACCAATTTAGGGTAAAATTACCAAAATACCCCTATATATATAAATATACTATAATTACTTCAAAAATTCACCAAAAATTATAAAATTATCCAAAATTAATTTTCTCAACATATTTATCAATAATATCAATAATTAAACTCAATTAACCAATTAAATTCAAATGAAAACACATTTAACCCTAATTTCTCAAAATCACATAAGCTTCAATAATTCAAAATAAATACTTAGAAATTCATAAAAATTCCAAATAAATTCCTATAATTCATTTCAACACCTAATTTAACCATAAACTCCAATTTCATAATTTAAATAATTAATTTCCGAAAATTAGAAAATAATATTAAAATATTCAAAAATACCCAAAAATCCAAAAAATCTCCAAAAATTATAAAAAAATTCATACATGTAGATTGAGCTACTAGGAACAACATTTGTGAAGGGAGTTTTCATGAATCAACCAATTCGAAGCTCAACAAAATCAAAAACCCTAATGTGACCGAAATTGAAAATTCGAAACCTAAGCAAATCTAAACCATTTTAGCTCAAACCAAAGCTAGAATCACACTCACCGGAGCTTAAGGAGAAGAAAGAGACCGGCGGTGTCGAAAACGGTGGCCGGAGGAGGGAGAAACGGCGAAGGGACAATTTTTGGCCAAAAATGGAAAATGGAGCTGCCGGCGCCGGGGAAGGGAGCTGCTGGCGGCGGGGGATGGCTAGGAACGGCGGTGGCAAGCCGGGAGGCACACCGACGGTAGGTGACCGGAGTTGCAGCGGGAGGGAAGGGAGGATGGTGGTCGGGCGCGCGGGAGGAAAGAAGAAGAAGAAGAAGAAAGAAAAAGAAAAGAAAAGGAAAGAAGAAAAAAAAGAAAAAAGAAAAAAGAAAAAAATAAAATAAAATAATATTAAAATAATAATAAAAATAAAAAATAATTTTAATAATTTAATATTAAATAAAATACTTAAATAATAATAAATGAATAAACAAATAATAAAATATTAGGGTAATATATTAAACCCTAATTAAATAAATATATACACACACAGGCTTTATTTAGTATTTTAAAAATACGTATGAGTTCATGCAAGTCCGAAAATACATTTAAAACAATTAATAATACATTGTTTAAGTGAAAATTTCCCCGAAAATGCAAGTCCCGGGAAAATTTTACGTAAAACACTGAAAATAATACACAGTAATTAAAATAGGTTTTAACTACATATCAACTCATAAAAATATCATATAATATACATAAATTATTAACACTGCATATCCCGGTACAGTGTAAAAATATTTTAAAAACACGGGATATTACAGTCTTCCCCCCTTACAAGAATTCGTCCCCGAATTCCAAAAGATAAGATTACAGGATCAGGAAGGAAAGAGATACGGGTAAGAAGCTCGCATCTCAGCTTCAGTCTCCCACGTATGCTCTTCAACTCTGTCGCTACGCCACAGAACCTTGACCATCGGAATTTGCTTCGATCGCAACTGTCGAACTTGATAATCAACGATCGCCACAGGTTCTTCCACAAACGTCAAATCTTCACTCATTTCCACACTATCGGGCTGCAACACGTGTGAAGGGTCTGAGATATATTTCCTCAACATCGAGATATGAAATACTGGATGCACTTGTGACATACTCGGAGGCAAATCCAACCGATATGCAACAGTGCCAACTCTCTCCAGAATCTCAAACGGTCCAATATATCTCGGTGCTAACTTACCCTTCCTGCCAAATCTCATCACACCCTTCATTGGAGATACTTTCAGAAAAACAAAATCTCCAACCTGAAACTCCACATCTCTGCGCCTAGGATCCGCATAACTCTTCTGTCTGCTAACTGCGGTCTCTAATCTTCGTTTAATCACGACGACTTTCTCTGCAGCATCCTGAACCATCTCAGGTCCAGTCAAAACTCTATCACCAATCTCATCCCAACTCAACGGGGATCTACACTTCCTTCCATACAACGCCTCATATGGTGCCATACCAATACTGCTATGGTAGCTGTTATTATATGCAAACTCAACAAGTGACAAATGATCATCCCAGCTACCTCCCAAATCCAGGACACACATCCTCAACATATCTTCTAGTGTCTGGATCGTCCTCTCAGACTGACCATCTGTCTGAGGATGAAAAGCAGTACTAAAATCCAACCTAGTGGCCATCGCTTCTTGCAACTTCTGCCAAAAACAAGAAGTAAACACCGAACCTCTATCTGACACAATAGACAGAGGTACTCCATGAAGGCATACAATATGATTCACATACAACTTCACCAATCTAGTAACTGAATATATGGCTTTCACAGGCAAGAAATGTGCAGACTTCGTCAACCTGTCTACAATCACCCAGATGGAGTCGTATCCATCCTTCGAACGAGGTAAACCGACCACAAAATCCATAGCTATCCTTTCCCACTTCCACTTGGGAATAGGAAGAGGCTGAAGCTTCCCAGAAGGCTTCTGATGTTCGGCTTTCACTTGCTAACACGTCAAACACTTCGTAACATAATCAGCGACATCCTTCTTCAATCCATCCCACCAGTATAGATCTCTGATACTGTGGTACATCTTAGTAACACCTGGATGAACGCTGTAGGCTGTAGAATGTGCATCCTCTAAAATCTCCTCTCTCAAGTCATCCACGTCAGGAACACACAATCTACCACTGATCCATAACACACCATCATCATCGAGTGTGAAATCAGTGAACTTCCCTGCTCTGACATTCTCTGCAAGCTATTCTAGAATAGGATCTCAGCTCTGAACTGCTTTAATCCTATCCCTCAGTACATATCGCACTTTAAATTGAGCTAGCAGTCCACCTGATCTACTAATCTTCATCATCAGACCTTGATCCACCAATAGATGCAACTCTTGGATCAATGGTCTTCTCTCAATACTGATGTGAGCAAGACTACCTGAGGACTTCCTACTTAAGGCAGCTGCTACCACATTAGCTTTACCCGGATGGTAAAGAATCTCACAATCATAGTCCTTCAACAATTCCAACCATCTTCTCTGCCTCAAATTCAAATCTCGCTGCTGAAAAATGTACTTAAGGCTCTTGTGATCAGTAAATATCTCACAAGTCACCCCGTACAGATAATGTCTCCAAATCTTCAAAGCAAAGATCACTGCAGCCATCTCAAGATCATGTGTAGGATAGTTCTGCTCATGCTTCTTCAACTGCCTCGAAGCATAGGCTATCACCCTTCCATTCTGCATCAGCACACAACCAAGACCAATTCTAGAGGCATCACAGTAAACCGTGAACTTATCCACACTATTAGGCAAAGCTAATACTGGCGCTGTGGTTAACTTCTCCTTCAACAACTGAAAACTATTCTCACAAGCTTCTGACCACTCGAATCTAACATTCTTCTGAGTCAAGCGAGTCATAGGGGCTGCAATTCTAGAAAAATCTTGCACAAACCACCTATAATACCCAGCTAAACCCAGAAAACTCCGAATCTCTATAACAGAAGTAGGTCTAGGCCATTCAGATACTGCCTCAATCTTCTGTGGATCAACCTGAATACCTTCTTTAGACACTACGTGTCCAAGAAAAGAAACACTCTCCATCCAGAAATCACACTTCGAGAATTTAGCATAAAGCTGATGATCTCTCAGTGTCTGTAGTACAATCCTCAAATGATATACATGCTCTTCCATACTCCTAGAATAAACCAGTATATCATCAATGAAGACTACCACAAACTGATCCACATACGGTCTGAATACTCTGTTCATCAGGTCCATAAAAGCTGCTGGTGCATTAGTCAAACCAAAAGACATCACCAGAAACTCATAATGACCATATCGAGTGCGGAACGCTGTCTTAGGAATATCGGCTTCACTGATACGTAACTGATGATAACCCGACCTCAAGTCAACCTTAGAAAAGAACTGTGCACCCTGTAGCTGATCAAACAAGTCATCTATCCTCGGGAGAGGATACTTGTTCTTCACTGTCACCTTATTCAGCTCTCTGTAGTCAATGCACAGTCTCAGGGTACCATCCTTCTTCTTCACAAACAGGACTGGTGCACCCCAAGGAGAAACACTAGGTCTGATGAAACCTTTATCCAACAACTCTTGCAACTGCTCCTTCAACTCTCTCAATTCTGCAGGAGCCATACGATAAGGTGGCATAGATATAGGAGTAGTACCTGGTACCACATCTATACAGAACTCAATCTCTCTATGAGGTGGTAAACCTGGCAACTCCTCGGGAAAAACATCAGGAAACTCACAAGCAACAGGAACATCTGTGAGTGACAACTTCCCCATTGAAGTATCCCTAACCAATGCCAAATACCCTTGACAACCTTTCTTCAACAACTTCCTAGCCGTAATAGCGAAAATAAGATTCTGAGGTGCTGAACTCCTATCACCAACAAACTTAAAATCTTCTTCACTAGGAATTCTAAAAGTCACCTCCTTATTACTGTAATCTACCACGGTATAGTGCTGAGATAACCAATCCATTCCCAGAATAACATCAAACTCCATCACATCCAACAAAATCAAATCAGCGGGTAATTCTCTATCTCCCACGAGAACTGGACAACCATAAAGAACAATATCGGCGTCCAAGGAATCACTCAGAGGAGTGGCAACAGACAAAGGAAAAGCCATCCTCGAAGCTTGCCAATAAGATTTAGAAGCAAAAACAGGAGAAACAAATGAATGCGTGGCACCCGGATCAAACAAAACCCACGCATCCAGGTAACAAACAGAAACAATACCTGCCACGACTGCATTAGATGCCTGAGCATCCTGCTGAGTCAGATGGAAAACTCTGGCCTGACCTCGACCTCGACCTCCCTGCTAACGGGAAGAAGCCTGGCCAACACCTCTGGCACCTCCTCTAGTACCTCTACCACGACTCTGCTGTGGAACAAACTGAGTGGAACTCTGATGCTAGGCTGGTGGTAACTGAAATGGCACGGGTGCTGCACTAGCAATCGACTGCTGTGGGAATCGTGAAATCTACTGCTGCTGATACTCGGAGTAAGGACACGATCTAGCAAAATGTCCTGTCTGCCCGCATCTGAAGCATGTCAGTGGTGTCAGATAACACGGTCCCTGATGGACTCTACCACAAGTCTGGCAAACACTGGCCGCTGATCCAGAACTACGACCACTATTGCTGCTCGAAGCACCTGACCCAAATCTGAACGATCTACGCTGACCTCCACGGCCATGTCTACTGCTCCGATGCACTCGCTGCTGCTGTCTCTGACTCTGTTGAGTCGAACCTCGCTGCTGACTACTCGATCCAACATGAAAACTCGAATATGGAGTAGTCTGCGATCCACTCGACTGAACTCCCAGCTGATAATAATCAGGCATCGCTCCCTGCCTAACTAACCTCAGCTCAATCTCCTTGGCTAGCTCAATCACAGACTCGAGAGTAAGGCCTGCTGTAGGCATACCAGCAAAAGCTGAACCCAAACCAGTAACGTATGTAGTGACTGTGAAATATTGATCTCGCATCAGATCCTCGGCATATCTACCCAGACGAAGAAACTCTCGGGTATACTCCTCTACAGATCGATCTCCACGAGAAATACTAGTCAACCGGAGATGATAGCTCAAACGAAGAGGCTCTGGACAGAATCTCCTCATGAATCGCTCTCGAAACTGAGCCCACGTCATCGTCATCATATAGGGCTGGATCATCTGAATGAACCAATCTAAGGCTGGTCCCTCGACAGACAACTCGATGATCATGATCCGTTGGTACTCGATATGAGCAGTCCGAGTCCTAGTCTCAATCACATGCAGAAAATCTAACGGATCGGAAGTACCATCAAACGCAATCCTGCCAACTCAGGCATAGAACAAAGCTGCCTCAGGGTCAGACATACCCTGCTGATAGGCAGGCTGAACAGGCTGAACAACTGGAGGAACAGGAACATCAAACTCAGGCTCAATAGGCTCCTCGTCCTGTAACTCTCTCTGCCTACGGCGACCTGCCGTTCCTCGAGGTCTACCTCTGCCACGACCTCTACGTCTAACTGGATGCTCAGGAGGTAAAACCTCATCCTAAAAAGACTCATCATCCTCGGCCTCAACGATCGGTGGAGCGACACGTGCTCGCCTCCTCATTCTGAAAAGACAAACGAAAAGATTCAGACAAAACAGACAACGGAGGAATAACGCTGAAAACTACAGCAAGGAATACTCATCAAGACATTCTCGAACCTAATACACTGCAGTAGTCCAACAAAAAACACAACTTTAAAACTAGGGCCACAACTCACATAACAAAGCCCTGACACAGAACTCCGCTCTGATACCAACTTTGTCACGACCCAAAACAGGGGCCATGACCGGCGCTAGGGAATGGGAATTCTTTCGAATCCGGAACCCGTAGCAAGCCTAAAAATAAAATAAACATGCAACAATAACAATAACAATAACAATATAATATACAGCGGAAATAAAAATCATAATATCATAATATTATTCACATCAACTGGATTTAAATCAAAATCTCATCTCATAGAAACATAATCTCTTTAATACAAATCCAATTTCAATATAATACATCTCTTTAAAATAAAATACATGAAATCCAATACTTTAATTCATAACTACTGCAGTGTCTAGATAAAATAAATAAGACTCAAGTAAATAATTTACATAAAGAAGCCGGGGCGGAAGAAATCCGACGTATCGACCTGCTACTGAGGTCTGAAGAAGTTGACTCTCCTGAAAAATAGTCAACGGAGGGGAGTCAGACCTCACTGAGTGAATTACTATAATATATATACATACACACTAAGTGATAATGCATACAATCAACAGTATATATATAATATGTATATATACAGGCAATTGCACACAGATGCAATAAAATCATTTTATATATTTTCATTAAAAATCATCTTTTAAGAAGGGTCACATAGAACCCTAGAATAACGCAACCTCAGAAAATAGTGTTAAACAACACTCTAGCCATACAGGCTCACTTATTCCAAATATATCCACTTAATCCATTTGGACAGTAGACTGGCCCCAAGACACTAAGTCAATCGAGCTCCAGCAGTCTGACTGCCAGTGTGATTGGCCCCGAGACACTTGGTCAACCGAGCTCCAGCAATCACACCTCCAAACCATATCTCACACATATCAATAATCATATCAAATCAATATCCACATATAGTTAGTAATATAGCCTAAAGCTATAGGCGTACCGGTACGTACTCGGTCCTAGTGCTGCCCACTAGGTAGCACGTTCTATCGATATCCTTCATCATTAATAATATAAAACATTCATTCACAAAAATAAATGATGCATGAATATAAATGAAATAACAATATAATCCATATATATACCAAAAATATACCAAAAGTAAACCAGGTATATTTTGAGTATATATACGTCAAATAAATCCAGTCAAATCATAAATTAAACTAAAAATATATTTAAAAACATTTTAAATATATTTTATTAACAAAACATGTATATAATTTATTATATACCAAAAATAAACCAAAAATATATTTAATATAAACTTAAGAAATACTCAAATTATTTATGCATATTTAATCAACATAAAACATGCATTTCTAAATCATGCATCCTAAGCACATATATATAGTATAGTAACTCACCTAATGCGCTCCACGAGACAGGTCCGACGGGCCTGGTCCACTAGCCCTCGGTCTCGGCGCAACTAAACAAACAATAAATAATAGACATCAGAATAAACCCTAACAGAAATCCTAGAATTCGATCTAGAGTATTTTACACAAAATCAGAAATTAGGGTTCGACTGGACATCAAGTTTTACGAGAATTCTACCGAAAATTCGGCAGAACCTCCCCTGTAAAACAGACATCTCTCTACTCAAAAGAGTAGAGCCGACCCTGCAAGGAAATACACTTCGAAAATAAACACCACATCTCATTCACAACCCCTCGGTCGGACTCCAGACTACAATCTACCGACCGGGGTCCACAAACACAAAATAATTCCAGATATACCAAAAATATCCTTAAAACCTAAATATACATTTTATAGGTAGAAATTACATAATTAACCTTTAAACACTTTAAAAACCGATAAAAACTCATTTTATTAGTAAAACCGTATATTATATATATAATTGAAAATAATTCACGAAAAATAGTTTTAATTAGTTAAAAATACTAAATAATTTGTAGAAATCTTTTTTATACCTTAAATAACTATTAAAACCAATTAAATTACATTTTTAACCAATTTAGGGTAAAATTACCAAAATACCCCTATATATATAAATATACTATAATTACTTCAAAAACTCACCAAAAATTATACAATTATCCAAAATTAATTTTCTCAACATATTTATCAATAATATCAATAATTAAACTCAATTAACCAATTAAATTCAAATGAAAACACATTTAACCCTAATTTCTCAAAATCACATAAACTTCAATAATTCAAAATAAATACTTAGAAATTCATAAAAATTCCAAATAAATTCCTATAATTCATTTCAACACCTAATTTAACCATAAACTCCAATTTCATAATTTAAATAATTAATTTCCGAAAATTAGAAAATAATATTAAAATATTCAAAAATACCCAAAAATCCAAAAAATCTCTAAAAATTCTACAAAAATTCATACATGTATATTGAGCTACTAGGAACAACATTTGTGAAGGGAGTTTTCATGAATCAACCAATTCGAAGCTAAAAAAAATCAAAAATCCTAATGTGACCGAAATTGAAAATTTGAAACCTAAGCAAATCTAAACCATTTTAGCTCAAACCAAAGCTAGAATCACACTCACCGGAGCTCAAGGAGAATAAAGAGACCGGCGGTGTCGAAAACGGTGGCCGGAGGAGGGAGAAACGGCGAAGGGACAATTTTTGGCCAAAAATGGAAAATGGAGCTGCTGGCGCCGGGGAAGGGAGCTGCTGGCGGCGGGGGACGACTGGGAACGGCGGTGGCAAGCCGGGAGGCACACCGACGGTAGGTGACCGGAGTTGCAGCGGGAGGGAAGGGAGGATGGTGGTCAGGCGCGCGGGAGGAAAGAAGAAGAAGAAGAAGAAGAAAGAAAAAGAAAGAAAAAGAAAAGAAAAAGAAAGAAGAAAAAAAAGAAAAAAGAAAAAAGAAAAAAATAAAATAAAATAAAATAATATTAAAATAATAATAAAAATAAAAATATAATTTTAATAATTTAATATTAAATAAAATACTTAAATAACAATAAATGAATAAAGAAATAAAAAAAATTAGGGTAATATATTAAACCCTAATTAAATAAATATATACACACACAGGCTTTATTTAGTATTTTAAAAATACGTATGAGTTCATGCAAGTCCGAAAATACATTTAAAACAATTAATAATACATTGTTTACGTGAAAATTTCCCCGAAAATGCAAGTCCCGGGAAAATTTTACGTAAAACACTGAAAATAATACACAGTAATTAAAATAGATTTTAAATACATATCAACTCATAAAAATATCATATAATATATAGAAATTATTAACACTGCATATCCCGGTACAGTGTAAAAATATTTTAAAAACACGGGATATTACAGTGAAGTAAAAAAACCCAAAACTTAAAAGGGGGTCAAAGAAAGATAAAAACACTTAGAGAAGATTAAGAGAAGCCTCATTAAGCCTTAAAATGTGGGTCTATATAGACCAAGAAAGGGGAAGGCATGTGATCACATGCTAAGCATGTGATCACATGCTCAACACATGACCATTTGCTCCACACATATGGCCACGTGCACTTCTCCTCTCCATGCACTCATGTGTAGTTACACATGCACTTTAAGACTTTACACACTTATTCCTCTAGTCCTAAACCTTTGTTTGAGCATAAGGCATGCACTAAACTCATATAAAATCATAGTAATATGGGCTCCACCTATCTAAAGACATTGTGTGCAGCCTCACCATTTTCAAAGAACTTAATGCCTCCTCAAAAGAAGAAAAATAGGGAAGAATCACTGTAAGGATATCCTGCTCAAAATAATCAAAATCACACCTGAAAACATGATAAGTGATAACACAATCACCTTATCATTACTACATCATCACTACATCATTATTACCACCTCATCAACATTATTTAGTAGCATTTTCACATTGCTTAGGAGCATTCACACTGCTTAGTAACATTTTCACATTGCTTAAAAGCATCTTTCATTTATGTGACACCTAAGAAGGTTATAGTTGCATCTCTTTTCACTTAGAAGCATCTTCATTTACATGACTCCTAAAAAGATTATAGTCATATGACACCTAAAAAGGTTATAGTCACATCCGCATTTTGCTTAGTAACATCTTCATTTGCATGACACCTAAAAAGGTTATAATCACATTTTTACATTGCTTAAGAGAATTCACACTGGTCAGTAGCATTTTCACATTGCTTAAAAGCATCTTTCATTCGCATGACACCTAAGAAGGTCATTGTCGCATCTTCATTTGTGTAAGACCTAAAAGGTTATAGCCACATCTCTTTTTGCTTACAAGTATCTTTATTTGTGTGACACTTAAGAAGATTATAATCGCATCTTCATATTACTTAGTAGCATTTCACATCTTCATTTGCATGACACCTAAAAAGGTTATAGTCGTATCCACATTTTGCTTAGTAGCATCTTCATTTGCATAAAACCTAAGAAGGTTATAATCACATCTTCACATTGCTTAGTAGCATTTTCCATCTTCATTTACGTGACACCTAAGAAGGTTATAGACACATTTCTTTTCACTTAGAAGCATCTTCTTTTGCGTAACACCTAAGGAGGTCATAGTCCCATACTCATTGCACACACACCACTCGTATAGAAATCACATCTCTGGATGATTCATATATGTACCTTGCATGGATTTTGAAATCACAACCTTGCATAAAGCCACATCTTGCATTGCAAGCAAACAATAACAAGTTTGATCATGACATAATAATGGCAATTAAATCTCAATAAGATGTCTAATGACAACCCATAGGTAAGTACCTCTCTTCATACTAAATGATTTTTGCATCCTTGCATTTATTTTACATGTATTGACACTAGCGCTAGATGGCTATATAACACATGTGAAGTAGGGGGCAACTGTCATACTTTAAATTTCACTATCCCCAAAAAGATTCAATGATGAAGTGAATCTTTAAAATGACTAGAGTTTGCTCATTCATAATACTTTTAAAGTGTGCAACTCTGAAAACCCTAACTAATTCCACGGGTGTGCAAAATCAATCACTGAGCCATTAAGTTATGCTTTAACCTAATAAAATATGAACTATCAAAATAATAAGAGGCTTATTTTAAGCAATATCCTCTTAAAACCAGTATTCATTTCATTAGGTCAGGACCCAACTTTGTGAAAAAATATAAATTAATTTTAACAAAATGGACTTTAAAAACATGTCTGAAAGGCTTTAAAATCTTAAAAAGTGGTCCTAGAATAGTCCAAAACAGCCTGAGGAATAGCATGGGCCGTGTAGAAGTGTGTGTGTAGCCACGAATACCCCTAGCTGTCATGTGCTAAAATTGAGGCTGAATTAAATAAAATGGACTTAAAAAATGAATCCAAAAGACCTAAAAACCTTAGAGGCCAACCTTGGAATAGCCCAAAAGAGCCTCAAATTGTGCGCATGTCACACGAAAGTGAGCGTGACCACGCACGAGTGCGAATAGCCACACACTAAGCATGTAGTCATGCTCACTTCACATGGCCACATGCCCCATCCTAGGGACATATGACCATGTAAATACCCCCCCTAAACCTCATATTGTTCACTATAAATAGGGGTCTCCACATATCATTTTAGGGGGGAAGCAAGAGAAACACACACACACTTAAAAATATATCCATTTGAAGATATTAGAAACCCGCTTCTAGATAGTTTTAGCTCTCCCATTTCATTTTTCTTATGTTATTAGATCTCTTTTCCACCAAACCTAGCCTTATCTTTATCAAAGTATGCTTCAAAGGTATATAAACTAGCATCATTCTACACGTTAGTTTGAACCTCTCAACGAGGAAAGCTTGATAATCCCTCGAAGCTAAAGCTTCAAAACTCATATAAGCTTAGTTGAATTTGAGGACCATAAAATCATTTTAGCACATTTTATCACACTGCATTTTACCTTATTATCGCTAGCATTTATGAAATTCATTATGCTTTCGTAATGAGACTAGCAATTTGCATGCTATATGAATAATTTATGCTTTGTGTTATTCATCTCATATCATCATTCTGTATCCTCTAGTTTCAAAATATGAAATCACATTGTGCATATCAATAACATGAAAAGTTTATATTTTAAACTAGAGTCATTATATTTCCGGTTTAATAATGTCATTATGCGTCCTTTATATCATCATCATATATCATCATAGCATAATAATCACTATAAATATGCATGATTATGTACATTTTCCTTACTCTTTCAAATGATTAAGTGTTCATTGCTTATCCCATTATTCATGTGATCGAGCAAGCTATGTGCATAGTTATGCTAACCTTACATGTTCATTATATCTAAGCTAGATTTAATTTTTTGCAATCTTTTTTTCCTTTATACGTATTTTATCAAGAAAGTGATGTAATAATGATATTTTAACTTTATTGCCTCCCATTATCTAATGTATTATGTGAATGCTATATAAACTGTCATTACTGAAACTAGGGTGTTGCGGTAGCTATACATTGAATATTGTATAATGAGAAATAGTTAAAAAGTAGATGTGATCCCCTAAACCCAAAAATCTCTACTGGGGCTATACTCATTGAGTAACCTGATGCTGCCCCTTTCTTTTCTCAATTTTCTAAAAATTAGGTGGCAATTCCACAAAATCAAAAAGCATCTCATTCCTCTTTAGACTAATGATTTGTCCCTATTCGGTAAAGTTGCCATGTCCCTTAAAAATACAAAATCCTAGACTCTTCCCTTCACTCATACCAAAATGAGGGAGGAAAAGGAAAGACAAAGGTCACTCATAACTACATTGCCATTAGTCCTTACAGTCTAGCAACATAAACTCCACGGTGAGGTGACAATCTAAGTGGTTTCAACTTCGACTGAGCTTATGGCCTTCATCCATGAGGATGCTACCTATGTGAGTTCCTGCATGACTTTGTTTCTTTGATATTTCATATTTATTATTTGCTTATTTTTCTTATTTGTAGGTTCCCTGAGAGATAGCCACTGGTACCAGTGCACTTCAGGCTTAATGAGTCATTATGCTTACTACTCCGTAGAGGCTCATGTACGTCTTCATATACTTTGCTATTTCTTATTTAAAATATGCAACAATATGTATATATGTATGTTATGAATGCATGTGTGCTAATGCATGTATGTTATAATAATGCAACTTGAGCATATGGGGTTGATGCAGGAGTGAGATGAGACTATTCACCAACAGGAGGGTGCCTACTACTAGGATGAGATTCATAGACTATGGGTTGAGTAGGAGGAGGTGAGAGTTCATGGCACTGGGCCTAACAGGAGAGGACATGCTAATAATGAGGGTGATGAAGACAACAACGATGATGATGAAGGTAGGGATGAGTCTTGATTCCTCCTACTTTCTGATTGTACTAATGATGATTGTTGGATGTTTATGATGTACTTTTACTAATGTACTACCTTGATGGTGCCCTTAATATTTCCTAATTTTACCTCTTCTTTACTTTTGCTTCTTTGCTTGGTTGAAAAAAGAACATCAGCTCTAAAATGCAAGTTTTGCCTTTGTATGCGATAGTTATTGATTCAAACATTTGCGTCTTTATATATGCAATTTTTGACAATTGCTTCCCATTTGCATCAAATGTCATTTACAAAAGGCATATATGCACATCGTATACTTTAAATGAAGTTATTCTTGGGATCATCATTTTATTTATTTAATTATTTTATTCACTTTTATTTTTCCCAAAGGTAACATCTTTTAAAGTATACAATATGCAAGATTTTGTGTCCATGCTCATGTTAAATGGTTCATGTTGATGAAATGAATGCCAGAGATGCTAGGTTTGACAAAATGCATATCATTATTAGGATATGCATCACACAAATAAGCAAAGTTAGATTTCATTGCATTATAATTAAAATTCGATACATTAAAAGACTTAAATAGATTAGCAATATAAATATCATTGGACACATTATCAAATGGGACATCTTTATGTTGGACTTGATGAGAGTTATAACATCGGTGTAGCTAGTAGCTTCAACTTAGAGTCAAACTTGTCAGATTGTTGCTCCAACTAGTCTTGAACTCCTCTTCTTTTCTAGTTCTTCCTCATTTTCATCCTCAGACTCAGACACATACTCATAGATATAAGGATTCATTTCATCACCACTTAAGCCATGGATCAAACCCATAAAACCTACTTCCAATATTGCCAGCAGTTCTCTTTTTTCCCTTTAAGTTTCTTTGTCTCACTATCTAAAATGTCCCAAATAAAGCTCTCAACAAAGGACTCGAGTAACCCTGAGGAGATGGCATAGTATGTTAGTAGTGGCATGTTTTCAGTAGTTAGGTAGAGGTTTAGTTTTAATATTAGGTTATTTTTTTGAATCTTTAATTTTGCTAGATCTTTGATTTTTCCAAAGTCTATTAGGTCTTAGATTCTATCCTTTAAGATATAATAGTTGTCGATTGT
The DNA here is from genome assembly GCA_947683625.1 of Mallotus nudiflorus. NCBI lineage: Eukaryota > Viridiplantae > Streptophyta > Magnoliopsida > Malpighiales > Euphorbiaceae > Mallotus > Mallotus nudiflorus. Next base: position 77,203 of record CANTUR010000591.1, on the reverse strand, counting down.
ATGACCTAGCATTTGGTGGAAGCGATAGTAGAGGTTTGGGTTAATATATGTTAGTAGAGGATTGGGTAAAAACTTTAGTTCAAAAGGCTTTAGAAGTTTTCTTTATTGAATTGCTTGGAAGATTTTGGAGAGGGGTTGGTTAAGCTTTGAATATTTTAGGTTTCTTAGGGCTTTCACATTAAGGATTATTTCAGTCAATCAAGTGTTTTGGTTAGGCTGAGTTGGTTTTTGGTAGGGGATTTTGGATCGAGAAGCTTCTTCATCCTAACTAGAGAAGACTCAGACAATCTCTATTTATTCATTTTTTAAAGGTTGATCTCTCATCAAAGTGGCTTATCCTCTCTATCGAGCAATATAATCTAAAAAATCTCTTCATTTTTCTATTTTGTAGTCTCTAGATCATGCCTAGTAACATCCAACTGGGTATTATTCTCATACTACTTAATAAACTTTTGAGTAGGGAGCTCTGGATGCAATGGATCATAACCCTCTATACTCTGGTTACCCATTTTTAGACTTGTAGCTTCATCAAATTTAGAGTAGTAGGGCTGCTTAGGGTGACCTTGTGAGAGCTCATTCATGAACACAGAGAACCGATTGAAGCCTTTGATTAGGGTATTAGTGTTTTCATTTATTAGGACTTAAAGCTGGGCGATCTCATACTTCATTTGAGCCTCAAACTGAGTGATCCTATAGGTTAATTCATGGATCTCCATTTCCAATTTAGATGTAGTTGCATTAGTTGATTTAGAAAATGATTGGAAAAAATTCTCTTCAAAAAGTTCACAATTGCCTTCAGTATCCTCAGGTATGCTTATATCTTCTTTCCTTTTTTTCATCTTAAGATTAGGAGCATCAAGTGCCCCCTTGCCATTGATGCCTAAAAAAATTACCCCATCTGTGGTATTTGGAGTTTGATTGAAGGTGTTATTGACTTTAGTATTAAAGATGGTTTTGATTTCAGATTGGAGGATATAAGCTAAACCACCATTAGCCACAAATTATTTCATATGCTCTTTGAGTAGATCACCGATGCCTTAGCTCCCAAATTGTTCAACCATTTTAATACTGAACCATTGCTAACTCTCCTTAGGGGGAGTTTGAGAGGCCTAGAGCTCACAAGACTTTTAAGGGATTATCTTTTTGCATAAATATGGCAGTTAGGATAGAAAAGGGATGACGCATGCATGCATAATATGATGCATTCTACAATATAAATAGGTTAGAATGTATGTATGGTGTAACAATTATAATTTTATAATTGATGATGTGAAAAATGGTTGTAAAAGAGATCATGGGTTAGTTTATTGTAAAATGCCCCTATGTGTATATATGTATGTAAACAGTGGGGTTTAGCACACGTCCAAGATTTTATCAATTGTGACATTGTTTGAGCTTAGGGCTTTAGAGAACACACTAACCACTATCACATAGACATGGCAAGGAGATGAGGAGTTACCACCCAGGGTAATAACTGGGACAAATCGAAAAGGTGGTACTCGATTCCCTAAAAGAAAGCTAGCACCACAACTAGGAGATTCTGGATACGGAATACCAACTTCTTTCAATCTCGTATTCTTTTAAAATTACTTTATGAATTACTATATTATCCTCTATTTACATGAAATTTTATATAAACCCTTATTTTAGCAATTAACTCTAAGGCAAACTAGTCATGAATATACAAGTAAATAATGCATTCAATACAATCTCTAAGTTAGTCTAATCTACATTGATTTTAATTAAATGACCTAAATTTACATGTTTTTAATAAATGAGCCTAAAAGGCCTAATTCATTTTAATTTTAATTAAATGAACCTAAGTCTATTTATTTTAGTTCTAAAAATGGGCTTAAATCTATAAATTATGGAGTATATAAATTAGTGGTTTTAATTCTACATATTTTAATTCTAAGGTGATATTAAATCTACAAGTTATGAAAAAACTTAAATTAAGTGGGCTAAGTCTAAATTAATTAAATTAAATTAAATTAGGTGGGTCTACGTCTAATTAACTAAATTGGCCTAAGTTATCTCTACCCTAAATCTAATTAATTATGGGCCTAAAATGCATTTTAATTAATTAAACCTAAAAAAACCTAAATTTAAATGGGTTAAAGCCTAATGTGGGCCTAAGGCCCAAAACATATAAACATAAATAAACAAGCCCAAAAAAAAATATCAAGCTAAACAAATAAAAAGATCAAACAGTTAATCTAACCTATGCTAAAACCTTAATTTAATTAAAGTGACCATAAACAATAAAATAAAATAATCAAACAAGCAAAACAAATTTTATCAACTTAACTTTAATTTAATTAAAAAACCTAAGGATTTCTATAACCATTAATTTTAATTAATTAACTAATGAAAACCCTAATGTTACTAACTGATTAAATTAAAACAAAAAACACACAAACACACACACACACCAAATTTCATTATTCCCACTATTGGGGCTATTACAATGATTTACTAACCAAAAAAATAATAGCAAATAAATAAAAAAAATTTTAAAAAAACTACATTCAAATACAAAATTTAATCCATGGCATTCCATGGATTTTCATGAGTTTTATTCTTGTTCAATCACATACTGCTCCACAGCTTAGGTTACTCCCACTATAATTATGAACACAAAAACAAAATAAATAATTATTTAAGCTTAAATATAATAAAAATAGAAAATAAATAAAATTAAAATCAAACTAAATAATCAAATAAAAATAAAAGAAAAGGGTTGAAGAAGGGATGATTGAATGGATGCAGTATTGATTAGCTCCTTAAAGTGTTATCTATCACCATTGATTTTAATGGATCTTCAAAACTTGATGTCCTCCTCTTCAAAAGTCTATTACTCTTACTCCAAAAATAAAGAAAATCTAAAGAAAAATATTTTACGTACTGCTTCAAAGAAAAATATGGAGAGAACTTTTTTTTTTTAATAAAAAGAGAGAGATAGTTCAAAGAGAGCCCCCTTTTTCAAGAGTCTAAACTCTCCTTATATAAGAAAAGAGCCTAAAACCCTAATCTTACGTGCTTAAGAGTTCCAATTTTAAAAGGACTTTATTTCCTAAAAATCTAAAAAAAATAACTTTTAAAAAATTTTTAGCCAATCAAAATTCAGGAAAAATATTTTCAAAAATTAAAAAATTGAAAATTGAAAAAAAATAGTGCGAGACTTGATTAAAATAATACAATTTTGGTCAAAATTGTAGATTTCCAATCTGTAATTTTTTTTAACATTTAATTATAAAAAGACCCCTGAAAGAATTTAAAATTTTCAATTAGGTCCTTAAAAAGTATTACAATTCAGTCATTGAAAAACATTAAACCCTTTCTTTGAGGAATGCCTTCAGACTATTGAGGTTTTAAACTTCAAGTATTGAAGACCTATTTATAATACTTTCATCAATGGAGTCCTCTGTCGCATCCACACTTTATCGTCCCGCAGTTAGGTGCTTACAATTGCCCCCCTTTATCACTGTTTGCTTGACAAATTGTGACAAAGCAAATAAGCACACAATTTCTAAGTGAACAGTTAGGACACTTACCTATGCTCCTTGAGGCTTTGATTGTCAATTCACGATAAATGCTTATATTGCCTTACAATGCTAGGCATAAACTCAAAACATCTGAGGAAACACTATACTCAGACGTATAACATTGATTTATAAGGAAAAATGATGCTCGCTCATATGATATTGACTATACTCAATCGTATAGTCTTATGTGAAAGGGATATATTGCACTCGATTGTACAATATGGACTATACTGGGACATATAGTCTAAATAGAAGAATACACCACACTCGATCGAATGATGTTGATTGAAAATACATTGTTCTTGGTCGTACAATGCCGACTACACTTGGACGTATAGTTTGATTTGAAATGATACATCATACTCGGTCATATGATGCCAATTATACTCAGTCATATAATCTTGATTGAAAGTACATTGTACTCAGTCGTACAATGTCGATTACACTCGGTCGTATAGTTTGAATTGAAAAAATACATCATACTCAGTCGTATGATGCTAATTATACTTTGTCATATAATCTGAAATAAAAGTACATTATACTCGGTTATACGATGCTGACTACACTCAGACGTATAGTCTGAATTGAAAATACAGTGTACTCAGTCGTACAATGCTGACTGCAATAGGTCATATAGTCTGATTGGAATTAATACATTATACTTGGTCATACAATGTCGACCATACTCGGTCATATAGTCTGATTAGAATTGATACATTGCACTCGGTCGTACAATGCCAACTATACTCAGTCATATAGTCTGACTTGGAATGACACATTGCACTTGGTCATACAATGTTGACTATACTCGATCATATAGCCTAAATTGAAAGGATACATCATACTCGATCATATGATGTTAACTACACTTGGTCATATTCTGATTGGAATTGATACATTGCACTCAGTCATACAATGTCGATTACACTCGGTCGTATAGTCTGATTGGAATTGATACATTACACTTGATCATACAATGTTGACTATACTCGATTGTATAGTCTGAATTGAAAATATATTGTACTCGGTCGTACAATACCGACTACACTCGCACATATAGTCTAAATTAAAAATACATTGTACTTAGTCGTACAATGCCAACTACACTTGGACGTATAGTCTTGTTTAAAAGGATACAACACACTCAATCGTATGATGGTGAACATACTCGGTCATATAATCTTGATTGAAAATACATTGCACTTGTTCGTACAATGTTGACTGCACTTAGTCATATAGTCTTGATTGAAAAGATACATCACACTCAGTCATGTGATGCTAACTACACTCTGTCATATAATTTGAGTTGAAAAGATATATCAGACTCAATTGTGTAATACTGATTATACTTGGTCGTATAATCTTGAATTCTCTTATGCAATTATGCTGCAATCCATAATTTTTTGTGATTAGTTGCAACCCTTTCATTGCTCACTGATGACGCTGTAATCTATAATTGCTTGTGATTAGCTGCAACCCTTTCATTGCTTACCAATGATGTTGTAGTTTATAACTACTAGCAATTAGTTACAACCCTTTTTTTGCTCACTAATGGTGCTGCAATCCATAATTGCTCACGATTAGCTATGATCCTTTTGTTGCTCATCGATGATGCTACAGTTCATAACCGCTTGTGATTAGCTGCAACCCGTTCATTACTCATCGATGATGCTACAGTCCATAACTGCTTGCGATTAGCTGTAACCCTTTCATTGATCACTAATGGTAATGCTATAGTCGATAATTGTTTATTGATTTTAATTAACTATAACCCTCTCGTTGCTCACCTTTGATGCTGCAATCCATAATTGCTTGCAAATTGATTGTAATCTTTTCATTGCTAGCCTTTGATAATGCTACAGTCCATAACTTCTCGCGATTAGCTACAATCCTTACATTGCTTGTCTTATGATGCTGCAATCCATAATTGCTCATGATTAGCTGCAACCCTTACATTGCTTACCTTATGATGCTACAATCTATAATTGCTCATGATTTTTATCTTTGGTTATTTGAGTCGAATGCTGACTGACTTTGAATTTTGTTGTGTTGACTTCCTTCCAGATTTACAATGCCTACAGACTTGTTAAAGTTCGTTTCAATCATGATAAATGCATAAAAATACCTTATAATATTGAAAATTTATGATAAAATTCATTCCTTTTTCATGAGATAGCATGCACTCAGCAAATCTCACTATTTTTTATATTCATGACTATCATTTATTTGCCATTTTCAAAGGTCAGAGGCATCATTAACCATCTTATATTGAGAGCATATCATTTACCAAGTGAAGATTATACTTCCACACCTAATTTTAAGGAGAATTTGCTAAAAAAACTCATGGAATTTAAGCGTAAAAAGATTGAATTCTAAGCATTAAAATAGCCTTTGAATTATTTTTTGTGCTTTCCTTCCTTATTCGAGTATTCCTCCCACCTTTCTCATATTACTCAGTGTGGATACTATTGGAAAGGTCCTTTGAATACTCATACTCGTATAGAGCATTAAAGTAAATAGAGCAATTTTTAGCATGGTACTCTTTTAGTATTCCCATACCTTTCTTGTATTACTCAGCATAGATACTACCAGAGGTTTCATATTGATACTCTTACTTATTTCTGAGCATTGGAGTAAATTATGCTTGCTCTTATTTTAATTCTTCTTTTAGTGTTCCCCCACCTTTCTCGTATTACTCAGTGTGGACACCGTTAAGGGATTTTGTACTCGTACTCATTTATGAGCTTTGGAGTAGATTATATACACATTTATCATTTGAAAGACTAAAATGATACTTTGAAATTCAAGCAATTTATGCATTATGTCCACAGATTTTTTTATGCATTTTCTTCCCCTTGTTTGGGCACAAAGCAAGCATTAGATTGATTAAATTTTATAAACTCTCAGCACAAAACTATTAGCTTCTCATCTGAATTTTACGAGGCTAATAAAAGAAATCCACTATGATCAGAAGTCATAAGATAGGCTTTTTGCACATGATCTCATGAAGTGGATGAATTTACTTTCAATTTATGAATTTTATGATTGAGATGGTTCTTTCTTATAGAATCTAATTAAATAGAGTTCTGTTACTTCCCTTTATCTTAATGATTGTTTGCCATACAAGATGATACTTTTGATGAATGATTAGTATTTGCAACCTTTCCTATTCTTGTTGATGTATCAGTTCCTTTCACCTTCTTCATTCTCTTTTTTTCTTCCCCATACAAACTACCATAAGTTAGTATGGTCTATTCGCAAGTGAAGAAATTTTGTCAAAATGCAATGTTATTCTTTTTTTGCATTCTTCCCTTTAGATTTTTCTTTGATCGCAGGGTCTACTCCACCATTGAAGTTGTGGCTTTAGGCTGCATTTGTATTTCCACCATTCCATTAATGCTATGGTAGGGGACTTTATTCCTCTTCTTAATATCTCCTGTCAAAAAAAGGTTCAAGAGTTAGAGATCTTATTTCATGATTAAATAATTTTTTTAGAGTGCATTCATTTTTAGTTTAGAGTGCATTCTTCCCTTTTTAGGGTTATAATACTCCAACATTGAAGTTGTGGCTTTAGGCTGCATTTATATTTCTACAATTCCATTAATGCTATAGTAGAGGGCTTCATTCCTTTTATTAACATCTCCTGTAAAAAAGGTTCAGGAGTTAGAGATTTTATTTCATGACCAAATAATTTTTCATAGTGCATTCATTTTAAGTTTAGAGTGCATTCTTCCCTTTTTAGGGTCATCGAATGTATTGCTGACATGTTGGACCTTCTCATCACCATATTCCATACCCTACACTGGTCTAACATGAAGAGATATTCCAGATGATGTTCTCGATGAGACTATGGAGATGGATATTGAATCTAAGGAGCTTGAACATCTTATCCAACCTCTTGAGGTCGCTAGGATAATGTGTTTGCCAGTATCACTAAGGGCCCTTTAGATTTTTGAGGTCTAAAGTCCTATTGAGTATCAGGTTCACCTTGTTAGTGCTACCCTTTTTCCCTAAATGTGAAAATTTTGACTACCTTTTTGCACTTTTACAATACTAATTTTGAATATTAGTAGCAGAGTATTTATACAATCTCACCTAGGCTCAGTGACTTTATTATACAAAGCAAGGATTTCATAATAAATGTATGTAAGTGTATGCATGTTAAGTATAATATGCATGATCCTAATAGGTCTCCTATTTAGAATAGAGTCATGTTTTTGATCTTGGAGTGTAAGAATGAGGTGTCTCACCAATAACCTATTGAATGCTTTGTTGTTGGTACTTCTGATGTCAGAGCTTCTAATACAGCTTGTCCAGCAGATGACCATGTGGTGCTATATTGATGAATTATGCATTGTTGCTTATGGTTTGCTTCTTTATGCCCCTAGAACTTTTATACTAGCTCTTATACTTCAGTGTTCCATCTTCGCTCTTTGAATACGAACTTATTGTTCTGCAATTTGTCCTTAGAGCTACATTTTGCCTCCAGCTTCATTTTGAATTCATTCATACTATTCATCAAAAGACTTAATTCATTCACTGTTGTTATTAATCCTTTAACTTACTAACCTTATTAGTTACAATCTCATGCATTAAAGATACAGAGGAGTGGGCGAACTGACTGAAGCGAGTTAATTGTGATGAAATTGACTAGACTTGCACTTCAAAGAACTTTTGATCATAATATGAAGCTTGATGCTGATGCAATGATGGATGGTAGTTATAAGGTATTGGTTGTAATGCAAGTTATTGAGTCACCTGAATTCCCTAGGTATAAGGGGACACGAGACAAATAAAGGGGTGGCAAAAAAAGAAAACATAACTAAAATAGTGATCTCATAGATCTTATTTAGCCTTCATTATGTATTGTATTTCCATTTAGATATTTATATAGTATGATAGTGACAAATATGCGATATTTGAACAAAAATTTCATATTCAATTTTATTCATTCATTAGAGCAAAAATGAGAACACTCATTACATCACATGACACAACTCTTATTATCAGCTAGTTCTAAATTTTTTCTCTTTAATTTTTACCTTACTATTCTTTTTTCTTTCTTTTTTTCTATTATTTTTTTCTCTCTTTTTTCTCTTTTTTTTTTATTTTTTCCTTAAATTTCCTATTTTTAAGAAGTTACATCGTGTGATATATGTATGCACTTTGAACTAGCATTTGTGCCCATGCTAGATGAATATAATTGAATTAAATTTATGTCAAATATGTAGATATGATCAATACCATAATGCACAGTACCATTAGGATGTCAATACATAAGTACATATGATCGAAATTCATATCATTGATCACTAAAACAAAACAAGTTCTAATGAAACTAAAATTTTATTCAAATAAGATAATAAGAGAATTTATTTCCTATTCTAGATGCTAGGGATGCTGAGTCTCATAGCGGTTATTCTTCAAGTGGCTGACATAATAACTATTCATGCATTTTCTTACTGACTGTCTCCATGACTTCATCTTTTTATTCCTTAAATTTGCATTTTTCTTTCTTATCTAGTAGCTTCTCATCATCAAACTCATCACCCATCCTATAAGCACAATTGACTATAAGGGTATGTAAAAAGAAGGTGGTTTAGTGCAAAACACCTTGTAGTTAAACTTGCATAGGGGCTGACCCGGTAAGTCTTCAAATCTTTCCACATCTTTAAGGGCCTTAAGATATTTCTCATTGGTTTGAAGGGTTAGGTCCTAAAAAGAGTTTAGCACTTCTTCCTCAGTTACTCCTGAGTTGATTGTTATGGTCATTGGGGGTGGAACATTTTGGTAGTTTGGGAAAGGATTACTTTGGGTGTTTAGGTTTGGATTTGATTTCTCAGGGTTTGTGATTTTCTAGAATCTATGAGGTTTTGAATTTCATGTTTAAGGCACATGCAAGAATCAGTTGGATGATCGACAACTTAATGAAACTTGTAATAACTATTTGGGTCAAAGCCAGAGAGATTTGGGTTTGGTGGTTTAGAGGGGGTTAAATGTCTAGGAAGCCTTTTTGGATGAGACAATCTAGGACTTTAGATAAAGGTTGGTTGAAATTTGAGAATCTCCTAGGTTGTTAGATAGCATGAACTCCTACAACCTAGCTAGTATTTCCTTATTGTGTGCCCCTAGTTGGGTAATTTCTCACTCTAATACTTTTAGTGATCTTCTTCTTCTCATGTTCGATCTCTTCAGCTTGGTTTATAAATGTCTTAGGGTTCATCATCTGTAACCTTTCAACCAGATTAGGTGACACATTTTGGACTATCATCCTAACCTAATCCTTATGAGCTAGCTTTATCTTCATTAATCCTTCCTTATTCATGAACCTGGTCAGAAAATCTGAGAACGACTCATTAGGGTTCTAGTTGGTCAATTCTAGGTCCCTAATGGACACTTCAAGCCTGATATTGTAGTCATATTGCTTCATAAAAGTAGTGTAAAACTCTCTCCAGTCTCTTCGGATGGACTTCTCTAACCCATGATACTAATTAATAGCCATACCCTCCAAGGTTAGCACAAATAACTTGGTAACCACAGACAAAGGAGCCTTAGTGGCACTCATGGTAGTTGTGTATTAACTAAGGTGGATCCTCAGGTCTCCAGTACCATTAAAATTCTACAGTTATGACATCTTGAATTTGTTAGGAAACTTATCCTCCTTAAATTGCATCACATCATCAATTTCAAATGAGTATCCAATGCCCTGTCCTCTGATCAACTCCTCCATTTTGGATATCTTTTGAATCAATGCTTTCATTTGCTTGGATTCTAGCTCTTGAATTTGCTCAAGTGATTCCTTTTTCACCTTTTCAACCATATAACTCTTAACATCCTCCAATTTCATTTCTCCAACAGGTATGTTCTTAGCAACATTTTCATCATTAGTAGGTAGTGTGCCCACAATAGATGGATTGGCCACGATGAGAGGTGCAATAGCTGTAGGTGGTGGCATCAATCTAGCCAAGGCATGTCTTAACTCCTCTTGCATTATCACTCTCATGTCATCCATCAATTCCCCTTTAACATCCTCTAGGGTCCAGTTTCCTCCCTCTTATTATTCCATTTCTTTAGTTTGTTTAGGTTGTGCAGCTTCTAGGTAGAGTGGATTGATAGGACTCCTTTCTAGTCCATTAAAGATCTTTTTCATAATTGATTATGGACTCGAATCAGTTCTTACTAGTCTGCCACCCTTTCAACTCCAAACATAGGAAGACCTAGATGAATCTATGATGGCTGAAAGACAAATTGTTAGTATGATGCATGAGATGCATATATGCATGTATGCATAATGCACGTGTTATGCAATAAGTAATAAGTAATAAGTCAAGTTAGATGTGCATTCATCCTTCTAACCTTATTCCTCCCACACATGTATTCAATGACGAGTCTCTTTTCCTAGGATTTTTTGTCTTCACTTTAATATAAACAGGGGATATCAAGAACCAATGTGCATGCCAAATCTTTCAAAGTAGTAAAAAATACAAACAGTATTTCTAGGTATAAAAGATTAGCCCAATCTTTATTAGTCTAAACAAGCTTTTAAAGTATGGGCTTAGGCCTTTATAGATAAAAATACCTTATGACAACATTCATAAGAAATTTGGGTAAATTTTAGGGGAAGTAACTAAACCATTATATGTGGTTAAGGTCCGGTGAAAAGTTAAGGTTCCTTTAGTAAAATGCCCTCCTTTAAGACTTGAGTCATAGGGCAAGGTCAGAGGAGCCCGACATCCTTTGCAAACTAGAGAAAAAACTACCCCCTTTAAGACTTGGGTTACAAACTCTGGTCAGATGAGCCCGGTAACCTCTCTTTAACCAAGTTAAGGCTAAGAGTGATGGTTAGCCAATTTACATTCCTATAAAGCTAGTGGAATCATGGAACCATAAACTGACGACATCGATTAATAGGGACATGCAAAATGAATGCAAGAATAAAATAATAATTAATAAAATAATTCTAAAGAGCACAAGTAGAATCAATATCTCTTATCCCCAGTGGAGTCACCACTATAGATGGTAGGGTTTAGCGCGTGTCCAAGATTTTAACAACTGCGACACTGTTTAAGCTCAGGGCCTTAGAGAACACACTAACCACTATCATAAAGACATGGTGTGGAGATGAAGAGTCACCACTTAGGGTAATAACTGGGATAAATCAAAAAGGTGGTACACAATTCCCTAAAAGAAAGCTAGCACCACAACCAGGAGATTCTGGATATGGAACACCAACTTCTTTCAGTCTCGTGTTCTTTTAGAATTACTTTATGAATTACTATATTATCCTTTATTTACATGCAATTTCATATAAACCCTTATTTTAGCAATTAACTCTAAGGTAAACTAGTCATGAAATATACAAGTAAATAACGCATTCAATACAATCCCTAAGTCAGTTTAATCTACATTGATTTTAATTAAATGAGCTAAATCTGCGTGTTTTTAATAACTGAGCCTAAAGGGCCTAATTCCTTTTAATTTTAATTAAATGAACCTAAGTATATTTATTTTAATTCTAAAAATAGGCCTAAATCTACAAATTATGGAGTATATATATTAGTGGGCCTAATTCTACATATTTTAATTCTAAGGTGTTCTTAAATCTACAAGTTATGAAAAAGCTTAAATTAAGTGGGCTAAGTCTAAATTAATTAAATTAAATTAGGTGGGCTTACGTCTAATTAACTAAATTGGCCTAAGTTATCTCTACCCTAAATCTAATTAATTATGGGCCTAAAATGCATTTTAATTAATTAAACCTAAAAAAACCTAAATTTAAATGGGTTAAAGCTTAAATGTGGGCCTAGGGCTCAAAACACATAAACGCGAATAAATAAGCCTAAAAACAATAATAAATATTAAGCTAAACAAATAAAAAGATCAAACAATTAATTTAACCTATGCTAAAACCCTAATTTAATTAAAGTGACCATAAACAATAAAATAAAATAATCAATCAAGCAAAACAAATTTTTCCAACTTAACTCTAATTTAATTAAAAACCTAAGGATTTCTATAACCATTAATTTTAATTAATTACCTAATGAAAACCCTAATTTTACTAACTGATTAAATTAAAATAAAATAAAACACACAAACATACACACCAAATTCCATTATTCCCACTATTGGGGCTATTACAATGATTTACTACAAATAGGAATAAAAACTAACACAACCTAAAAAAACACAAAATAAAATAACCAACAAAATAATAGCAAATATATAAAAAAAAATTTAAAAATACATTCAAATTCAAAATTTAATTCATGGCATTCCATGGATCTTAATGAGTTTTGTTCTTGTTCAATCACATGCTACTCCACAACTTAAGTTAATCTCACCATAATTATGAACACAAAAACAAAATAAATAATGATTAGAGCTTAAATAAAAAAAATTAAAATTAAATAAAATTAAAATCAAACTAAATAATCAAAGAAAAATAAAAGAAAAGAGTAGAAGAAGGAATGATTGAATGGATACAATATTGATTAGCTCCTCAAAGTGTTATCTATCACCGTTGCTTTTAATGGATCTTTAAAACTTGATGTCCTCCTCTTCAAAAGTCTATTACACTTGCACCAAAAATAAAGAAATTCTAAAGAAAAATATTTTACGTACTGCTTCAAAGAAAAATATGGAGAGAAATTTTTTTTTTTTTGGCAAAAAAAGAGAGATAGTTTAAAGAGAGCCCCCCTTTTCAAGAGCCTAAACTCTCCTTATATAGGAAAAGAGCCAAAAACCTTAATTCTACGTGCTTAAGAGTTCTAGTTTTAAAAGGACTTTATTTCCTGAAAATCTAAAACAAATAAATTTTAGAAAATTTTTAGCCAGTGAAAATTTAGGAAAAATATTTTTAAAAATTAAAAAAATTAAAAATTGAAAAAAATAGTATGGGAGCCGATCTGAATTCTACAATTCCTGTCAAAATTCTACAATTCCAGTTAGAATTATAGATTTCCAATCTGTAATATTTTTTTACATTTAATTACAAAAAAAACCTAAAAGAATTTAAAATTTTTAATTAGGTCCTTAAAAAGTATTAAAATTTAGTCCTTGAAAAACATTAAACCCTTTCTTTGAAGAATGCCTTTAGATTGTTGAGGTTTCAAACTTCAAGCATTGATGATCTATTTATATTATTTTCATCATTGGAGTCCTCTCTCGTATCCACACTTTATCATCCTGAAATTAGATGCTTACAATATATGTATAGAAAAATGGAAAGAAAATAAAATGAATAAGTAGGGTTAGTCTACAAAACCTACCAAATGAACAAACTAAACACAAACAGTCACTTCTTCCAACCTTATCACTCCAAGTGGTAGAGAATTCTGTCCTAGGTGGGTTTTTGAATCATAACCATCGGGGGACAATGGTTTTGCTCTCATACTAGACTGTTTCAATTCATGATTATCATACTCAAAAGATAAACTATGGAGCAATACTTAAATGTACTCAAGGTAAAAATATGATGCCAATAAGGGCCCAGTCATCAAGTCACAGGTGGTGCCTATAGTTCATGTGCGTCCGCGAGCATAAGAACTGTAGTCAGCAGAAGGGACCCAAGTTCATGTTCCCTTTATCTACATTTATTATGTTTATCGAGAGACATGGAGGTTTCGTTCGATAGTTTACAATTTGACTCTCCTAGTAAGAGTGTGCAGAATATAGTTAGATTCTTGATTTATCCACTTGATTTGATAAGGACAGATGGATGACCTCTATAGGTTCCCTCATTAAAAGATATCACTATTTATTAGCCCTTATGGACTATCCAAATTAAGGTGTATGATTCTTGTCATTCCTTGTGTATCGGGTTACACAAGGTGAATAAGGATCACATAAGCCTAAGCGTGGACAGTCTACGAAGACTTATATAATGACAACAAATAGTGGTAAACACTAGAGATGTCATGTCATTTATGAATATCAGGTCGAACAGACAACATCAAGTCAAGGATATTATGCAAGAGCTAGGTGGGATCCTAGGGGAGATTTCTACTAGTTTATCTATATGAGATGTGTTGGGCTTACGACTTGGGCTCCTTTAGCGAGAATGGCCTCATATAACTAGGGTTATAAACTCTAGTCAAATACTCTAGCATTCTTTTACCTATTCGATAAAAATTGTACCCTATTTTGGACTTGGGAGTTATGCCATGTCACTTTAAGCCCTACAGCTTTTATTGATTAAGTAAAGGTTAAAGGTAATAATGCCTATCTTCTTCTCCTCGTGACTTGAATAGAATTATAGTGGCAATGTCATTCAATATTATCGAGGGTTTAAGAACCATGGTGCATGTGGTGAGTGTGATGATATGCAGTTATGTTGTTGTGAAGGTAAATAAACAAGTTATGCATAATAAAAAAAATATTCCTTCATTCATACCCCTCGAATTAGAGATTGTCCTTAATGGAGTTGCCAAAAAAAATGTGGTGTCGTTAGTGGGATCATGATAGGATCGGTGCATTTATAGCATCAGGGCACACAGGCTAATGGCGACCATCTATTGGATTTTCGTTTGTTATTGTTTGTTGGGAGGGTATGCCTAAATAGGCTTTATAGATTGGAGTTGCCACTCGATTTTAATTGGGAAAAGTGAATTACCAAGAACTCACTTTCTTAACCAGAGATTTCAAGTTAGGGAGGGGGATGTGAGTTACTTATTTTATTTCTTGTTATACATTACTTAATTATTTGATCTTTTATCCTAGTTTTGGTTTTATCATGCAATTTTACCACACTTGATCATTAGTCAGTTTAAATTAGAAATAAACACAAGATAGTTGGATTAACGAGCATTCACCACATAATAAATAAATAAACAAGTGTCCACCAATCAAGCAAATAACCATGTAGGCAAGCAAGCACCTAGCACACAAGCATGCAAGAAATAATCAAAATAAGCAAGCAAATAAGCAAAACAAAAACAGGGAAAAGAATTAAGGATTACAACCCGAGAAAAGAACCTATTCTAATAGATACATAAAAATAGAAATAAAAGAGGAATAAGGATTAATGATTACATTGCCTTGGAAAAAGTATATTCTATTAATTACATAAAAATGAGAAAAAGAAATAAATAAACCTATTCTAATAATCACACATCACATTTAGGACAATTTAATATACTTCATTCATCCATAATTAGAATAATAAATGAAGGAACAATTAAACACATAAACAAACAAAGATGCTAGTGTATGCATGATGCAAAATTTTAGAAATTGGGTACTTGGGCATAAGATTACCATTTTTATTATAGAGGTGTAATTATTAAAATAAATAAAAGTATGCAAATAAAATAATAGAAAAAATGATAAAAATACTGTTTCCACCATAAAAATAGTAAATTTATCAAGATGTGATTCCCACCATAAAAATATTAACTTTATGATAAAATGATAAATTTATTAACAAAAGAGATAAAAAAAATAAAAAAATAATAGAAATAGTAGAAATATAAATAAAAATAATAAGTGCAGAATTTAAATAATAAAAAGTGATAAAAATGTCATTTTTACCATAAAAACATTGACTTTATGATAAAAAGGCAAATTTATCAATAAAAGACATAAATACAATAAAATTGATGAAAATGCAATAAAAATTATTAAAATAAATAAAAGTGCAGAAAAATAAATAAAAATGCAGAATAAAATTATAAAGATGATAAAAGTATTATTTTCACCATAAAAATGTGAACTATATGATAAAAATAATAAGTTTATGATAAATTATGCAAAATCAATAGAAATAAGGAAAAGGGGACTAAAAATAATAAAAAAATAATAAGTTTATTATAAATGATGCAAAATCAATAGAAATAAGGAAAAGGGGACTAAAAATAATAAAAATACAGAAATATTAATAAAAATAAATAAAAACATAGAAATGACTAAATAAAATGATAAAGTAGACATTTTTACCATAAGAACATAAAACTTTATGAGAAAAATGCAAATTTTGCCATAAATGGAATAAAATAAACAGAATGCACAAGAAAAATAATAAAAATTACAGCATTAAATATAAATAAATAAAAACTGAAGAAATAAATAAATACAAATGATAAATTTTACATTTTCACCATAAAAACATAAACTTTATGATAAAAGTGCTAAATTTACCACAAAAGGCATAAATGTAAAAAAATAAGAAAAATACACAAAAAAAATAAAAAAAATTACAGAATTAAATATAAATAAATAAAAATGATAAATTTGACATTTTTACCATAAAAACATAAAATTTATGATAAAATTGCTAAATTTACCGTAAAAGGCATAAATTCAATAAAAATAAAGAAAAACATGAGAAATATAGCAAAAATTGCAGAAATAATATAAAAAATTAAAAATGGCAGAAATAAATAAATAAAAATGATAAATTTGACATGTTTACCATAAAAACATAAACTTTATGATAAAATTTTCAAATTTACCAAAAATGGCAATAATAGAAGAAAAATGAGAAAAATATGGAAAAAATAATAGAAATTGAAGAAATAATAAAAAAAAGTAAAATTATGGAAATAAAAATAGCAAATTAAAATGATGAAAAAAATAATAAAAATGCTAACTTTATACCGAAATAACCATTTTTAATATAGAAAGAAAATGATGCAAAAATAATGGAAAAATGCAAAATGAATGCAAATACTCCCGAATTTCATCCGAACTACTCATACCTTCTACATATCTTATTCTCAAACTTCATCATCATATAAAAACCACAACTTTATCACAACAAAGTAAATAATAAAGGTAAAATGCAAAAATAATGAAAAATGCAATAAAATAGTAAAAAATGAAGAAATATGCAAAATGATGGTTTTAAATGATAAATATAATAGGGAGATCCTCAAGAAAATCGGGTGATGACTGTTGATGCTTGCTTTAACTAAGAAGGACCACGGTTTGGATTTAAAGGTCTAAATCCTAAGACAAAAAAGAATATAAAAATGATTTTGGTTGAGTGAGTTCTCCAAATGCTTTAGGAGTGAGAAGAAGAGAGAAAAATTCATTCAAAATAGTAACTTTCTCTTTTTAGAGTTTTTTTGTGTAATATCTCGTGTTTTTAAAATATTTTTACACTGTACCGGGATATACAGTGTCAATAATTTTTGTATATATATTACGATATTTTTATGAGTTGTTATGTATTTTAAACCTATTTTAATTACTGTATATTATTTTCAGTGTTTTACGTAAAATTTTCCCGAGACTTGCATTTTCGGGGAAATTTTCACGTAAATAATGTATTATTAATTATTTTAAATGTATTTACGGACTTGCATGAACTCATACATATTTTTAAATTATTAAATAAAGCCTGTGTGTGTATATTTATTTAATTAGGGTTTATTATTTCCCTAATATTTTATTAAGTATTTAATTGTTTTATTGTTATTTAATTAATTTTATTTAGTATAAATTATTAAAATATTAAATTTTATGTGTGTGGTGTATATTTGATGTGTGTAATTTAATATTATTTTAATATATAGTATAAAGTATATATATATATATATATTTGTCAAAAATCAAAAAGTTTGGAAAATTACCATTTTGCCCCCGACTTCTTCTTCTTCCTCCCGATTCTCCCTTCTCCATTTCCGGTCGCTGCCGTGCTGTTCCTTCACCGTGGGTGTGCCGTCCGGTGTGCCACCATCTTCCCCGACCAATTTCGCCGCCTGAGGAGGCCGTTTCCGGCGTCGGGAGATCGATTTTGGCCGGAGAAGCCGAAAATCAATCCACCGTCGATCACGCCGATTCCGGCCACCGTTTCCGACACCGCCGGTCTCTTTCTTCTCCTTGAGCTCCGGTGAGTGTGATTCTAGCTTTGGTTTGAGCTAAAATGGTCTAGAATTGCTTAGTTTTCGATTTGTCAATTTCGGCCTATTAGGGTTTTTGAATTTTTTGAGCTTCGAATTGGATGATTCATGGAAACTTCCTTCACAAATGTTGTTCCTAGTAGCTTAATCTTCATGTATGAATTTTTGTAGAATTTTTTGAGATTTTTTGGATTTTTGGGTATTTTTGAATATTTTAATATTATTTTCTAATTTTCGGAAATTAATTATTTAAATTATGAAATTGGAGTTTATGGTTAAATTAGGTGTTGAAATGAATTATAGGAATTTATTTGGAATTTTTATGAATTTCTAAGTATTTATTTTGAATTATTGAAGTTTATGGAATTTTGGAAAAATTAGGTTAAATGTGTTTTTAATGGAAATTAATTGGTTAATTGAGTTTAAATATTGATATTATTGATAAATATGTTGAGAAAATTAATTTTGGATAATTGTATGATTTTTGGTGAATTTTTGAAGTAATTTAAGTATATTTATATATATAGGGGTATTTTGGTAATTTTACCCTAAATTGTCTAAAAATGTAATTTAATTGGTTTTAATATTTATTTAAGGTATAAAAATGATTTCTACAAAATATTTGGTATTTTTAACTAATTAAAACTATTTTTCGTGAATTATTTTCAATTATAAATATAATATACGGTTTTTCTAATAAAATGAGTTTTAATCGGTTTTTATAGTGTTTCAAGGTCAATTATGTAATTTTTACCTATAAAATGTATTTCTGTGATTTAAGGATATTTTTGGTATATTTGAATTATGTTCTGTGTTTGTGCACCCCGGTCGGTGGACTGTAGTTTGGAGTCCGATCGTGGGATTTTGATTGTGTTGAGCTCGTTTTTCGAAGTGTATTTCTTTGCAGGGTCGGCTCTACTCTTTTGAGTAGAGAGATGTCCGTTTTATAGGGGAGGTTCTGCCGAATTTTTGGTAGAATTCTCGTAAAACGTGATGTCCAGTCGAATCCTAATTCTGTTTCCGTACTTAAATACTCTAGATTGAATTCTAGGATTTCTACTAGGGTTATTCTGATATCGGTTATTTATTTCTTGTTTAGTTGCGCCGAGACCGAGGGCTAGTGGACCAGGCTCGTCGGACCTGTCTCGTGGAGCGCATTAGGTGAGTTACTATATTATATATATATGCTTAGGATGCATGATTTAGAAATGCATGTTTTATGTTGATTAAATATGCATAAATAATTTGATTATTTCTTAAGTTTATATTAAGTATATTTTCGGTTTATTTTTGGTATATATTAAATTGTATGCATGTTTTGTAAATAAAATATATTTAAAATGTTTTTAAATATATTTCCAGCTTAATTTATAATTTGATTGAATGTATTTGATATATATATACTCGAAATATACCTGGTTTACTTTTGGTATATTTTCGGTATATATATGGTTTATATTGTTATTTTATTTAAATTCATGCATCATTTATTGTGAATGAATGTTTTATATTCAATGATGAAGGATATCAATAGAACGTGCTACCTAGTGGGCAGCACTAGGACCGAGTACGTACCGGTACGCCTATAGTATTTAGGCTATATTACTAACTATTTGTGGATATTGTTTTGATTATGATTATTTGATATGTGAGATGTGGTTGTGGGTGTGATTGCTGGAGCTCGGTTGACCAAGTGTCTCGGGGCCAATCACACTGGCAGTTAGACTGCTGGAGCTCGGTTGACTTAGTGTCTCGGGGCAGTCTACTATCCAAATGGATTAAGTGGATATATTTTGGATTAAGTGAGCCTGTGTGGCTTGAGTGTTGTTTAACACTATTTTCTGAGGTTGCGATATTCTAGGGTTCTATGTGATCCTTCATAAATTGGGATTTTTCAGTAAAATATGTAAAAAATGATTTTTTTGCATCTGTATGAATTTGCCTGTATATATACATATTACATATATACTGTTGATTGTATGCATTATCACTTAGTGTGTATGTATATATATTATAGTAATTCACTCAGTGAGGTCTGACTCCCCTCCGTTGACTATTTTTCAGGAGAGTCAACTTCTTCAGACCTCAGTAGCAGGTCGATACGCCGGATTTCTTCCGCCCCGGCTTCTTTATGTAAATTGTCTACTTGAGTCTTATTTATTTTATCTAGACACTGCAGTAGTTGTGAATTAAAGTATTGGATTTCATGTATTTTATTTTAAAGAGATGTATTATGTTGAAACCAGATTTGTATTAAAGATTATATATATGTGATGTGATGAGTTTTGAATTAAATCCAGTTGATATGGATGATATTATGATATTATTATTTTTATTTTCCGCTGCATATTATATTGTTACTGTTATTATGGCATGCTTTATTTTATTTTTAGGCTTGCTACGGGTTCCGGATTCGAAAGAATTCCCGTTCCCTAGCGCCGGTCATGGCCCCTGTTTTGGGTCGTGACAAAGTTGGTATCAGAGCAGAGTTCTGTGTCAGGGCTTAGTTATGTGAGTTGTGGCCCTAGTTTTAAAGTTGTGTTTTCTGTTGGACTACTGCAGTGTATTAGGTTCGAGTATGTCTTGATAAGTATTCTTTGCTGTAGTTTTCAGCGTTATTCCTCCGTTGTCTGTTTTGTCTGAATCTTTCCGTTTGTCTTTTCAGAATGAGGAGGCGAGCGCGTGTCGCTCCACCGGTCGTTGAGGCCGAGGATGATGAGTCTTTTCAGGATGAGGTTTTACCTCCTGAGCAGCCAGTTAGACGTAGAGGTCGTGGCAGAGGTAGACCTCGAGGAGCGGCAGGTCGCCGTAGGCAGAGAGAGTTACAGGACGAGGAGCCTGTTGAGCCTGAGTTTGATGTTCCTGTTCCTCCAGTTGTTCAGCCTGTTTAGCCTGCCTATCAGTAGGGTATGTCTGACCCTGAGGCAGCTTTATTCTATGCCAGAGTTGGCAGGATTGCTTTTGATGGTACTTCTGATCCTTTAGATTTTCTGCATGCGATTGAGACTAGGACTCGGACTGCTTATACCGAGTACCAGCGGATCATGATCGTTGAGTTGTCTGTTGAGGGACCAGCCTTAGATTGGTTCATTCAGATGATCCAGCCCTACATGATGACGATGACATGGGCTCAGTTTCGAGAGCGATTCATGAGGAGATTTTGTCCAGAGCCTCTTCGTTTAAGTTATCGTCTCTGTTTGACTAGTATTTCTCGTGGAGATCGATCTGTAGAGGAGTATACCCGAGAGTTTCTTCGTCTGGGTAGATATGCTGAGGATCTGATGCGAGATCAGTATTTCGCTGTTACTACGTATGTTACTGGTTTGGGCTCAGCTTTTGCTGGTATGCCTACAGCAGGCCTTACTCTGGAGTCCGTGATTGAGTTAGCTAAGGAGATTGAGCTGAGATTAGTTAGGCAAGGAGCGATGCCTGATTATTACCAGTTGGGAGTTCAGTCGAGTGGATCGCAGGCTACTCCGTATTCGAGTTTTCATGTTGGTTCGAGTAGTCAGCAGCGAGGTTCGACTCAGCAGAGTCAGAGACAGCAGCAGCGAGTGCATCGGAGCAGTAGACATGGCCGTGGAGGTCAGCGTAGATCATTCAGATTTGGGTCAGGTGCTTCGAGCAGCAGCAGTGGTCGTAGTTCTGGATCAGCGGCCAGTGTTTGTCAGACTTGTGGTAGAGTCCATCAGGGACCGTGTTATCTGACACCACTGACATGTTTCAGATGTGGGCAGACAGGACATTTTGCTAGATCGTGTCCTTATTCTGGGTATCAGCAGCAGCAGATTCCGCGATTCCCACAGCAGTCGATTGCTAGTGCAGCACCCGTGCCATTTCAGTTACCACCAGCCCAGCATCAGAGTTCCACTCAGTTTGTTCCACAGCAGAGTCGTGGTAGAGGTACTAGAGGAGGTGCTAGAGGTGTTGGCCAGGCTTCTACCAGTCAGCAGGGAGGTCGAGGTCAGGCCAGAGTTTTTCATCTGACTCAGCAGGATGCTCAGGCATCTAATGCAGTCGTGGCAGGTACTGTTTCTGTTTGTTACCTGGATGCATGGGTTTTGTTTGATCCGGGTGCCACGCATTCGTTTGTTTCTCCCATTTTTGCTTCTAAATCTTGTTGGCAAGCTTCGAGGATGGCTTTTCCTTTGTCTGTTGCCACTCCTCTGAGCGATTCTTTGGACGCCGATATTGTTCTTTCTGGTTGTCCAGTTCTCGTGGGAGATAGAGAATTACCCGCTGATTTGATATTGTTGGATGTGATGGAGTTCGATGTTATTTTGGGAATGGATTGGTTATCTCAGCACTTTACCATGGTAGATTGCAGGAATAAGGAGGTGACTTTCAGAATTCCTGGTGAAGTAGAGTTTAAGTTTGTTGGTGATAGGAGTTCAGCACCTCAGAATCTTATTTCTGCTATTGCAGCTAGGAAGTTGTTGAAGAAAGGTTGTCAGGGGTTTTTGGCATTGGTCAGGGATACGTCAGTGGAGAAGTTGTCACTCACAGATGTTCCTGTTGCTTGTGAGTTTCCTGATGTTTTTCCCGAGGAGTTGCCAGGTTTACCACCTCATAGAGAGATTGAGTTCTGTATAGATGTGGTCCCAGGTACTACTCCTATATCTATGTCACCCTATCGTATGGCTCCTGCAGAGTTGAGAGAGTTGAAGGAGCAGTTGCAAGAGTTGTTGGATAAGGGTTTTATCAGACCTAGTGTTTCTCCTTGGGGTGCACCAGTCCTGTTTGTGAAGAAGAAGGATGGTACCCTGAGACTGTGCATTGACTACAGAGAGTTGAACAAGGTGACAGTGAAGAACAAGTATCCTCTCCCGAGGATAGATGATTTATTTGATCAGTTACAAGGTGCATAGTTCTTTTCTAAGGTTGACTTAAGGTCGGGTTATCATCAGTTGCGGATTAGTGAATCCGATATTCCTAAGACAGCGTTCCGCACTAGATATGGTCATTATGAGTTTCTGGTGATGTCTTTTGGTTTGACTAATGCACCAGCAACTTTTATGGACCTGATAAACAGAGTATTCCGACCGTATGTGGATCAGTTTGTGGTAGTCTTCATTGATGATATACTAGTATATTCGAAGAGTATGGAAGAGCACGTATATCACTTGAGGATTGTACTACAGACATTGAGAGATCATCAGCTTTATGCTAAATTCTCGAAGTGTGATTTCTGGATGGAGAGTGTTTCTTTTCTTGGACACGTAGTGTCTAAAGAAGGTATTCAGGTTGATCCACAGAAGGTTGAGGCAGTATCTGAGTGGCCTAGACCTACTTCGGTTACTGAGATTCAGAGTTTTCTGGGTTTAGCCGGGTATTATAGGCGGTTTGTGCAGGATTTTTCCAGGATAGCAGCCCCTATGACTCGCTTGACTCAGAAGAATGTTAGATTCGAGTGGTCAGAAGCTTGTGAGAATAGTTTTCAGTTATTGAAGGAGAAGTTGACCACAGCGCCGGTATTAGCTTTGCCTAATAGTATGGATAAGTTCACAGTTTACTGTGATGCCTCTAGAATTGGTCTTGGTTGTGTGTTGATGCAGAATGGAAGGGTGATAGCCTATGCTTCGAGGCAGTTGAAGAAGCATGAGCAGAACTATCCTACGCATGATCTTGAGATGGCTGCAGTGATCTTTGCTTTGAAGATTTGGAGACATTATTTGTACGGGGTGACTTGTGAGATATTTACTGATCACAAGAGCCTTAAGTACATTTTTCAGCAGCGAGATCTGAATTTGAGGCAGAGACGATGGTTGGAATTGTTGAAGGATTATGATTGCGAGATTCTTTACCATCCGAGTAAAGCTAATGTTGTAGCAGATGCCTTGAGTAGGAAGTCCTCAGGTAGTCTTGCTCACATCAGTGTTGAGAGGAGACCATTGATCCAGGAATTGCATTTGATGGTGGATCAAGGTCTGATGATGAAGATTAGTAGATCAGGTGGACTGTTAGCTCAGTTTAAAGTACGATCTGTACTAAGGGATAGGATTAAAGCATCTCAGAGCCGAGATCCTATTCTAGAAGAGCTTGCAGAGAATGTCAGAGCAGGGAAGTTCACTGATTTCACACTCGATGATGATGGTGTGTTGTGGATCAGTGGTAGATTGTGTGTTCCTAACGTGGATGATTTGAGAGAGGAGATTTTAGAGGAAGCACACTCTACAGCCTATAGCGTTCATCCAGGTGTTACTAAGATGTACCACAGTATCAGAGATCTATACTAGTGGGATGGATTGAAGAAGGATGTTGCTGATTATGTTGCTAAGTGCTTGACGTGTCAGCAAGTGAAAGCCGAACATCAGAAGCCTTCTGGGAAGCTTCAGCCTCTTCCTATTCCCAAGTGGAAGTGGGAAAGGATAGCTATGGATTTTGTAGTCGGTTTACCTCGTTCGAAGGATGGATACGATTCCATCTGGGTGATCGTAGACAGATTGACGAAGTCTGCACATTTCTTGCCTGTGAAAGCCACATATTCAGTTGCTAGATTGGCGAAGTTGTATGTGAAGCATATTGTGTGCCTTCATGGAGTACCTGTGTCCATTGTGTCAGATAGAGGTTCAGTGTTTACTTCTCGTTTTTAGCAGAAGTTGCAAGAAGCGATGGGCACTAGGTTGGATTTCAGTACTGCTTTTCATCCTCAGACAGATGGTCAGTCTGAGAGGACGATCCAGACACTGGAAGATATGTTGAGGATGTGTGTCTTGGATTTGGGAGGTAGCTGGGATGATCATTTGTCGCTTGTTGAGTTTGCATATAATAACAGCTACCATAGCAGTATTGGCATGGCACCATATAAGGCGTTGTATGGAAGGAAGTGTAGATCCCCGTTGAGTTGGGATGAGATTGGTGAGAGAGCTTTGACTGGACCAGAGATGGTTCAGGATGCTGCAGAGAAAGTCGCCGTGATCAAGCGCAGATTAGAGACCGCAGTTAGCAAACAGAAGAGTTATGCGGATCCTAGGCGTAGAGATGTAGAGTTTCAGGTTCGAGATTTCATTTTTCTGAAAGTATCTCCGATGAAGGGTGTGATGAGATTTGGCAGGAAGGGTAAGTTAGCACCGAGATACATTGGACCGTTTGAGATTCTGGAGAGAGTTGGCACTGTTGCATATCGATTGGATTTGCCTCCGAGTATGTCACAAGTGCATCCAGTATTTCATATCTCGATGTTGAGGAAGTATATCTCAGATCCTTCGCACGTGTTGCAACCTGACAGTGTGGAAGTGAGTGAAGATTTGACGTTTGTGGAAGAACCTGTGGCGATCGTTGATTTTCAAGTTCGACAGTTGAGATCGAAGCAGATTCCGATGGTCAAGGTTCTGTGGCGTAGCGACAGAGTTGAAGAGCATACGTGGGAGACTGAAGCTGAGATGCGAGCTTCTTACCCGTATCTCTTTCCTTCTTGATCTTTTCTTTTTAGAATTCAGGGACGAATTCTTGTAAGGGGGGGAGACTGTAATATCCCGTGTTTTTAAAATATTTTTACACTGTACCGGGATATACAGTGTCAATAATTTTTGTATATATATTACGATATTTTTATGAGTTGTTATGTATTTTAAACCTATTTTAATTACTGTATATTATTTTCAGTGTTTTACGTAAAATTTTCCCGAGACTTGCATTTTCGGGGAAATTTTCACGTAAACAATGTATTATTAATTATTTTAAATGTATTTACGGACTTGCATGAACTCATACATATTTTTAAATTATTAAATAAAGCCTGTGTGTGTATATTTATTTAATTAGGGTTTATTATTTCCCTAATATTTTATTAAGTATTTAATTGTTTTATTGTTATTTAATTAATTTTATTTAGTATAAATTATTAAAATATTAAATTTTATGTGTGTGGTGTATATTTGATGTGTGTAATTTAATATTATTTTAATATATAGTATAAAGTATATATATATACATATATTTGTCAAAAATCAAAAAGTTTGGAAAATTACCATTTTACCCCCGACTTCTTCTTCTTCCTCCCGATTCTCCCTTCTCCATTTCCGGTCGCTGCCGTGCCGTTCCTTCACCGTGGGTGTGCCGTCCGGTGTGCCACCATCTTCCCTGACCAATTTCGCCGCCTGAGGAGGCCGTTTCCGGCGTCGGGAGATCGATTTTGGCCGGAGAAGCCGAAAATCGATCCACCGTCGATCACGCCGATTCCGGCCACCGTTTTCGACACCGCCAGTCTCTTTCTTCTCCTTGAGCTTCGGTGAGTGTGATTCTAGCTTTGGTTTGAGCTAAAATGGTCTAGAATTGCTTAGTTTTCGATTTGTCAATTTCGGCCTATTAGGGTTTTTGAATTTTTTGAGCTTCGAATTGGATGATTCATGGAAAATTCCTTCACAAATGTTGTTCCTAGTAGCTTAATCTTCATGTATGAATTTTTGTAGAATTTTTTGAGATTTTTTGGATTTTTGGGTATTTTTGAATATTTTAATATTATTTTCTAATTTTCGGAAATTAATTATTTAAATTATGAAATTGGAGTTTATGGTTAAATTAGGTGTTGAAATGAATTATAGGAATTTATTTGGAATTTTTATGAATTTCTAAGTATTTATTTTGAATTATTGAAGTTTATGGAATTTTGGAAAAATTAGGTTAAATGTGTTTTTAATGGAAATTAATTGGTTAATTGAGTTTAAATATTGATATTATTGATAAATATGTTGAGAAAATTAATTTTGGATAATTGTATGATTTTTGGTGAATTTTTGAAGTAATTTAAGTATATTTATATATATAGGGGTATTTTGGTAATTTTACCCTAAATTGTCTAAAAATGTAATTTAATTGGTTTTAATATTTATTTAAGGTATAAAAATGATTTCTACAAAATATTTGGTATTTTTAACTAATTAAAACTATTTTTCGTGAATTATTTTCAATTATAAATATAATATACGGTTTTTCTAATAAAATGAGTTTTAATCGGTTTTTATAGTGTTTCAAGGTCAATTATGTAATTTTTACCTATAAAATGTATTTCTGTGATTTAAGGATATTTTTGGTATATTTGAATTATGTTCTGTGTTTGTGGACCCCGGTCGGTGGACTGTAGTTTGGAGTCCGACCGTGGGATTTTGATTGTGTTGAGCTCGTTTTTCGAAGTGTATTTCTTTGCAGGGTCGGCTCTACTCTTTTGAGTAGAGAGATGTCCATTTTACAGGGGAGGTTCTGTCGAATTTTCGATAGAATTCTCGTAAAACGTGATGTCCAGTCGAATCCTAATTCTGTTTCCGTACTTAAATACTCTAGATTGAATTCTAGGATTTCTACTAGGGTTATTCTGATATCGGTTATTTATTTCTTGTTTAGTTGCGCCGAGACCGAGGGCTAGTGGACCAGGCCCGTCGGACCTGTCTCGTGGAGCGCATTAGGTGAGTTACTATATTATATATATATGCTTAGGATGCATGATTTAGAAATGCATGTTTTATGTTGATTAAATATGCATAAATAATTTGATTATTTCTTAAGTTTATATTAAGTATATTTTCGGTTTATTTTTGGTATATATTAAATTGTATGCATGTTTTGTAAATAAAATATATTTAAAATGTTTTTAAATATATTTCCAGCTTAATTTATAATTTGATTGAATGTATTTGATATATATATACTCGAAATATACCTGGTTTACTTTTGGTATATTTCCGGTATATATATGGTTTATATTGTTATTTTATTTAAATTCATGCATCATTTATTGTGAATGAATGTTTTATATTCAATGATGAAGGATATCAATAGAACGTGCTACCTAGTGGGCAGCACTAGGACCGAGTACGTACCGGTACGCCTATAGTATTTAGGCTATATTACTAACTATTTGTGGATATTGTTTTGATTATGATTATTTGATATGTGAGATGTGGTTGTGGGTGTGATTGCTGGAGCTCGGTTGACCAAGTGTCTCGGGGCCAATCACACTGGCAGTTAGACTGCTGAAGCTCGGTTGACTTAGTGTCTCGGGGCCAGTCTACTGTCCAAATGGATTAAGTGGATATATTTTGGATTAAGTGAGCCTGTGTGGCTTGAGTGTTGTTTAACACTATTTTCTGAGGTTGCGATATTCTAGGGTTCTATGTGATCCTTCATAAATTGGGATTTTTCAGTAAAATATGTAAAAAATGATTTTTTTGCATCTGTATGAATTTGCCTGTATATATACATATTACATATATACTGTTGATTGTATGCATTATCACTTAGTGTGTATGTATATATATTATAGTAATTCACTCAGTGAGGTCTGACTCCCCTCCGTTGACTATTTTTCAGGAGAGTCAACTTCTTCAGACCTCAGTAGCAGGTCGATACGCCGGATTTCTTCCGCCCCGGCTTCTTTATGTAAATTGTCTACTTGAGTCTTATTTATTTTATCTAGACACTGCAGTAGTTGTGAATTAAAGTATTGGATTTCATGTATTTTATTTTAAAGAGATGTATTATGTTGAAACCAGATTTGTATTAAAGATTATATATATGTGATGTGATGAGTTTTGAATTAAATCCAGTTGATATGGATGATATTATGATATTATTATTTTTATTTTCCGCTGCATATTATATTGTTACTGTTATTATGGCATGCTTTATTTTATTTTTAGGCTTGCTACGGGTTCCGGATTCGAAAGAATTCCCGTTCCCTAGCGCCGGTCATGGCCCCTGTTTTGGGTCGTGACATTTTGTCTCAAGAAATGTGCCACTCTTTTCTTCTAAAAGAGGAAAAGTTAATTTTTATCAATCAGGTCTAAGGACCCATGAGCTTTGGTTTGGGGTCCACGCTCTTGGGTTTAGAACCCATACGTGTAGGTTCCTTAACCCATATAAGGGTAATGTGGTCATTTTAACCTATGGGCTTAGGTTAAAAACCCACATTTATAGGTCATCAACCCAAGCTCGTGGGTTAACTCATCCACATGGGTTTTCCCCTACTTTTGATCCTTTTTTTTGGGCCCAACTCAACTTTTTTAAGAGTTTGGTTGCTTATTGGTATATTTTTCTATCTTTTGGGTTTCTTTTTTATCTACGCACGCTCGAGAGAACTTTCAAAGAAATTCTCCCCCTGTCTGCCAGACAAGAATTCTTCATCATTGATTTTTTAGAGAAACTGCCAAAATTTGGGTATCAACAGATCGAGTAAACAAAAGATAACTAAGGGTAAAAACATACCTAACAAAGAATCTCAAAGCTAACAATGTAGGTTACCAGTGAGAGAAGCTCTGACAATTTCAGAAAGAGAAGGATTTTTTATAGTAAGTGGATCAAATAATTAATAGTATTCCTTTCTTATAGGAAGTGATTATAAGCAGTTATTAAAAGATGAAAAGGCAAATTGAAAGATGAAAATATCCCTAAATGAGTGGTAAAAAGGGTCATTTGTATAATGAGGCAGTTCGCATGGGTTTAATTTCATTAAGGAAGCCATTTAGGCCTAGTAGAAGCATAATCAACACTTCAGCCTAAACCTTAACCTAGATCTTGGAGGGCATTGTTTGTACCAGTCCATAATGGCCTAAGCCTTTGTTTCAAAATTCATGCCAAGCTCAGCTTGCTTTCTAAAGCCCACTTGATGATTCAAGAGAAGATTATGGCAATAAAGTGGGTGGAAGTGTTCTTTTGGGGTAGTTGACTGATTGCCCATTAATCTTGGTAATTACCTTAGTATACTTTAGGAAGTTCTATAATCATTATTTATTTCCTTTATCTATTTTATATAGGTCTTTTAGTGATTTTGTTTCCTTTCTTAGATGGGCTCTAGTGCTTATAAAAGCCACAACTCTTGCATTGTAAAAGTCTCCACACATTTTGACAAAAAGACAATATATTATTCTAGTTCATTTTCTCTACAGACCCTGCGTCTACTTTATCCTCTGATCCAGGTGATCAAACTTCTCGGTGAAGTAAAATTCCTATTTGATTCATTTTAGATAGGTTAAAAGGGACTTGAACCTGTTTCTTACCCCTGTTGCCACCCTAAGCTAGTAACAGAACACATTCTCTTTTACCCCATTTCTGTAAACTTGTGTAAGGCTCACACAGACCCATTTTAAAACAATTAAAAGGTGTTTAAGCTCGATCCATTAGATTTTGAGCCCAAAGAAGTTCTTAAAGCACAATGCCAAATGAGTAGACGTTCGACTTAATGGTCAACTTGTGGGCAATGTAGCAGTCAGGAACCAAATAGCTGCAACTGGAAAAAGTGCAAGAAATTAAGAAAGAAAAAAGACCAACTTAGAAATTAGTGTGACTTAATTTCTTCACGGAAGGGAACTTTGCACAAAGTTCCATTATTATTAATGGGTGGCTCCGTGATTTCTTATGGGCACAGGTGTCTTAAGTAATTCAATCTTATGGTTCTTCATTATCCACATATGGCCTGTTTTTCCTAGATGCTCACTTTGTATGGGCTTTTAGTTTAATGTTTTTATTCAATGGTTGTGGTTTGTTTCTTCGTCTTTTCAAAATATTAAAAAAAAAAAGAGAAATTAACAAAGTGAAATACCAAACTACTTGTACATGTGATAAAAATCATGATAGACCAGCATATGTGTCTTGCTTAGCCAATAGTTCCTTTAGGGACTGTGGAGACACGAGTGTCAGCATCAGAAAAAATTTTGGCAAGCCCAAAATCTGAAAGCTACAGTACACAATGACTTAATTATGATTTTATTAATTGATCATGAGTTTTGATTCCAAGTATGCTAAGAGAGTTGTAGTTTCAAAGATATGATGTTTCATATCTTAACATCACCGAGAAAATATAATATTTTAACATTTTAAAGTTTTAAATACGGTGCTATAGATCTATCCAACTAAAGATGATATGGTAAAAAGTCTTTCCATCCATGAGGTAGGCACCACAGGGAAGGGGTTCAAATTCCCCCTTCCCCCTCCCCAAATAGTTAAAAAAAAAAAATGGCGTTATAGGTTTGGCCATCATGTCCGATCCAAATCCATATTAAATATGAATTAAAACAAATTATGTTTAAAAAAAAGTGCAAAAGGCAATTGTCTCTCACGTAAATAATCATTGCTGGCAACAATTAACAAAAGGACACTAAAAACACACAAAAGTAAAAAAAAATATAGAAAAAGAAAAATAAAGACGATAACAAATAAAAATTTATTTTATAATTATAATATAGAAAAAGAAAAGTAAATTAGATATTTTATAATTTATAATTTTCACAGAAGATAACAAATAAAAATTTATGAATATTCTTTAATAAAATTTTCAAACGTTTTTTTAAAAAAACTTTGAAAGTGTTTAAAATATTAGGTGAATCTTTTCATTTTTTGTAATCGGTGAACATTTATTCAAATTGTAAAATCATTTATTTGTTATAAATATTTAATCGCTAATATATTATTGTAGGTATATATATATATATATATATATATATATATATATATATATATATATATATATATATATATATATATATATCATGTGGTCCAGAACCAACCAATTAGTGGGTATATTTACCAAATTATAGTAAAAAAGTAAACAAATTCTTAGTTTATGGTTAATGTCAAAATTTTTCTTTGTTTGGTACTTTTTGAAAAATTTTCTTATTTTATGATACTTTAAAAAAGACAAGAAGTCATTTCCCCGGTAGCATTGGCAAAATGAAGGTTATTTTTTTTTTTCAATAAGTGCATGCATTTTGCCGTTGGAATGACCTCTCCCAATGGCGAAATGCTTCATGCATTTTTACCTCCCAATATAATGGTTGTCATAATCATAATGTAATTATTATGTTATAATTTTTTTCATAATTTTTTTTGGAAAGTAATTATTATGATATAATGATCATGATAACTTTTATAATATTATAATTAGTAAATAATGATTGGGTTATGATTATACTTTTTAATAGTAGTTAGTCACTAATTATTGTGTAATAATAATAATAATATGTTACAAAAAATGAAATTTGTTATATCTTTCCATGTTATTAGTTTATGATTTTAAAAATTTAATTGAAATTTTTTACAAAAAATGGTTGCCATAAAAAATTAGTAACTTAGGTCTGTTTACCATTTTGTGATATAAAATAAAAGAAACTCAATTTATAGTATTTTTTTTGTTAAAAAAAAATTATTCTGCCATTTGAAATGGCATAATTGGAAGAGGATAAATTTGACGCAGGTCATCCACCTCTCTAAACGGCAGAATGAGAAAAATATGTATTTTTTATTTATCTTGCCACCAATAGCAGGGAATGGCCTGAAAAATGGGAAAGACAAGACAAGATAGAACACACCTTGCCGTGCTCTGATGGCATGCCTGTTCCCTGCTGCTCCTTCTGCTTTTTGTTTTTTCTTGAATATTTTTTTAATCCATTTTTTGTGAAATAAAAGTTACTTTATTATATTTTTTATTGACATTTTTTTTATTATTTATGTACTTAAAAATTATATTTCTTACATATTTTTTTTTATGTAAGAAATCAATTAAATTTGTCATAAAAAAATGGCTTGTTTTAGAAAGAAAAAATTTATGCAAATTCATAGAAAAACCTACAGCCATGCAAATTCATATAAATTTATGCAAATTCTGTATATATATATATATATTAGTGCTTGAGGTTAATATATATTAGTGTTTGAGGTTAGTACATAGAGCTGAGGTACTTGCACATTCTGTTGTCCGAGATGGCACAGAAGTTGAGCGTGATGGCTTGGAGATCAGTTCAAGTCCAAATACAGATAGTGCAAGAACCTTCCTTACGATTGCAATTAGGACTCTGCCATAGAGGCAGGCATTGTAAAACACTCTGGGGTGAATGATTTGATCAGGCCTTTGTTCGGGATGTTAGCTTGATCATCCATTTAATAAATAGAATTCCATAATACACAAATTGCTTAAAGCTTATCTATTTATTAGAGTTTTAAGTGGAATAAAAAATAATTTTTTTATTAGAATTATATTTTAATTAAATATAAAATAGAAGTCTAAGTATTAGAGATAAAATAGAATATCTAATTAAAATAAAAAATTAACTTTCAATCAAATTAAAATTATATTTTAATTAATTATATTTTACTTTTATTAGTAAATAACTAAATTATCTAATTTTTATATAATAATGAATGTAGACTTTATCATAATGTTGTTTGACTCCCTTTACAAATTTAATTTTGTTAGATATAAATTAAAAGTTAATCTAATTAATAGAGTTGGTTACTGGATCAATTTCTTAATTAAGTTTCTGATGTACCAGATCCTTTATAAAGGCAAGTACAGAGCATACTCCTTAATTTAGATAGGTGGAATAATTGTAATTCATAATCTAACTGCTAGAGAAGAAGAAAGATTTTTTTAGAAGGCCATGGTTTATTTAGCTTCTGAGAATTTTTACAAGAGGGGTTCTGCCTTTCAACTGAGACAAAAGGCTCCTTATATAGAGAAGGAGCTGAGATAAAAGAAGGCCTACCAACAAACAAACAAAACAAAACAAACAAACAAGGATATCTACTGATAAAAGTAACAACTTTAAATTACAACCACTTATGACTAATAGGCTCGTGACTTGGAGATAAGTTCTTTTCTTCAACACTGTCTTCATTATGGTAAAAGTCTTGATCAGGATCCTGTGAGTGTCCTGCTATTGGCATACGTGGGTCTTCTGAATTATTTGATTTGAAAGAATTTAACCATATTTGTTCTGCAGATGAGCTGGCTTGATAAGGATCAGATGGGTTGTCTTGATAAGGATCGGATGAGCTGGCTTGATAAGGATCATCAATTTGCATGTGAGACGGGATTGATGTAGTCCTTTGTGTCTTTTCCCAATATTTCATGTCTGCCAACAGCTGTTTCCCATAATCAGGAGGAAATATTTCCCATGGGGCATCATCAGATATCTTTGGCCATATCTCCTTTGGAATAATACCATTTTTCTCAAACATGTGTCTTTGAAATTCTCTCCATGGTGAAGGATCTGTGGTATCTATGGTGATATAGTGCATCATTGAGTGTCTATAAGTCCCATAGATATTGAAACATGGTACATTAGTGAAAACACCTTTAGCCTTGAAGAAGGTTCTTTTGAAGGTGATGATAGTATGGCATTCGAGAGGAGGTGCCATATGTTGAGTATAAGCTTCATTTGTCAAATAGGATTTCCATCTTGACAAATTCTGGAACCATTTGAGAAATGTTGACAAATGTGGATTCAGACCTTCGTTCTTCTCAAGCAGGCTGATATACCTTGCAAGCTTTAATGGTTGAAGATCAAATGAGATCCAATATAGGTGACACAGATACCAAAACAGGATTAACAATTCAGGAGGCCAATAAAATTGTTTTTCAGGGCTTTGGTTTAGGAAGCTGAAAATACAGGTGAAAGGATAGATAGGATGAAAACCTAATTTGTGAAAGAAATCTGTCCCATATTTTCTGATTAATCCGGATTGAAGTTCAAAAATTTGAGCTCTTGCCTTTTGATTAAGGATGGTCATGGAAATGTGTGATGGTAAGGATGGAGGAATACCTTTTTCAAGAAAGTTGGCATTAATAGTTTGATACATGTATATCATGGGAAGAATTTTTAGCTGAAAGGGTTTTTCACAAAAGAAAGGTGGTCTGCTTAAAAGATCTGGTAACAGGTTATCCTCCCCTTTGATGTGTTCTACTTCAAAGTCATACTTACTAAACCATTCCTTCATTCTGAGGAGTTGAGGATGGGGCAGAGTCTTTCCTTTGAATTCAAGCATTTTTGGAAATGATGAGCAGTCCATCACAACTTTGAAATGATGACCAATTAGATGGAATTCGAATTTTTTTATGCCATATTTAACTGCCAAGACCTCTTTGAAGGTTGAGTGATAATGGCATTCTGCATCTGTGAATTTTCCACTGGCATGAGCACAAATTCATTTTTTTCTTATTGTCATCCTCCTCTAAAAGAATAGCTCCCCAAAATTGATCACTTGCATCTGTTTGAAGAATTCTTTTTCCTGTGGAGGGAATCTGGAGATCAGGAAGATTCTTTGTGCAAGTTCTGAGTTGTTCAAAAGTTTCTGTTTGTTCTGAGGACCATGGTGGAGGATTCTTTTTTAGAAGAGCTCTGAGAGGGGCTGTCTTCTTTGTCAAGTGAGGAATAAAATCCCTGAGATAATTGATAATGCCAAGAACTTGTCTGATTTTTTTGACAGAAAGATTCTCTTTTGGAAATCTATCCAGTTCTGTTGCAACATGAGGACCTGGAAGATACTTCCCTTCTTTGAATTTCATTCCAAGAAAATCTATCTCTGTTTGGCCAATGAACATTTTGGTGGGTGAAAGCATGACACCATAATGTCGTACAAGAGTAGCAAACTGTTGGAGCAGTTTCTCATGGGCTTTTATATCTGCAGAAAATAAAAGGATATCATCAATATAAACAAGGGCGCTGGAGAGGATGGGCTCAAAGATTTTGGTCATAGCCCGTTGGAATAGTGATGGGGCTACTTTGAGTCCAAAAGGCAGCACATTCCATTGATAGTGTCTATTTGGAATACAAAAGCCCGTTTTGTATCTGTCTTCTTCTTTAATTCCAAGTTGCCAAAATCCCGCCTTCAAGTCAAATTTTGAAAAGATTTTAGCTCCCGCCAAAAATGCAAATAATGAGGAAATTTTTGGCAAAGGGAATTTATCATCCCTGAGGAAGAAATTCAAAGGCTGATAGTCGATCACCAATCTTTTCTTTCCACGAACTTATTCTGATCTTTTGTTTACATAAAAAGCTT
Source organism: Mallotus nudiflorus (assembly GCA_947683625.1). Taxonomy (NCBI): domain Eukaryota; kingdom Viridiplantae; phylum Streptophyta; class Magnoliopsida; order Malpighiales; family Euphorbiaceae; genus Mallotus; species Mallotus nudiflorus. Next base: position 41,049 of record CANTUR010000591.1, on the reverse strand, counting down.
GGCATGCCCATTCTGATTTTGTGGGAGTAATCAGGCCTTGGTCTTCCAATTGGTTGCATTCTTCAATTGCCAATTTAAGATCAGAGGGAGTCATTCCTGGATGAGTTGCCTTTGTTGGGTTGACGTCTTCATTTTGTTTGAAAGGTAAGGAGATGAAGAACTCCTCATTTTTCCACAATGGTGATGAGCATTTTTGAAGAAACTCTGTATGAGACTGAGCACTGCATTCTTTCAATAATAACTCATGAATAGTTTGAAGGTTTGGTTGAGAAATGGTTTGGTCAACAAAAAGGATAGATGAAATATTGGTGAATGGTTGAAAGTATTTCTTGAACTTGAGTCCATTTGGAAGAATTCTCAAGTCTTTCATCTTCCAATAGACATCAAAGCCAATGACAACATCTTTTCCAGGTAAAGAGGATCCAAGAACATGGGTCCAGGCGTAACAATTTGGAAAGAATTGGATCTTTATTGGGTGTCTGGTTTTAAGGCTAGTCTCAAGTAATTCTCCATTGGCTGTAGAGAAATACTCAGAATGATGTTTCCAACATTCTTTAGGTAAGGCTTTTGGGTTGAGAATGGTAGTTTTGGCTCCAGTGTCGATCAAGGCCACAAGTTTTACGGGTTTGGAATAACTGGTTGGGTAAATTTGGATAAGGAACAAAGGTATTGGGTGTTTTTCATGAGTTAGGACTATCATGTCTCTGTTATCACCACCAATTAAGAACTGGTCATTCCAGGACTCTGTTTCAGAGCTGGAAATTTCTGAGTCTGTCTCTTGGCCTATAGCAAAAACACATTCTGGTGAAGCTTCTTCTTCTTCTGAAAAGAGAGACTCAAGATCAGCATCATTCAAATCTACTTTAGTGATCTGCTGAATTTGTTGAATCATTTGCTCAGTTTTCTTTGTTTTTGAAGGGCAGCTTTTTGCAAAATGACCCTTTTTTCCACAGATGTAGCATCTGTCAGTTTTTTCTTTGCCACGGAACTTTTTCTTCTTGTAATACTTCCATTTCTTGAACTTGGATCTTTTCCCTTTCTTCTTTAGTTTGAAAAAATGTTTCTTCTTCTTTGATGGACAGACACAAACATCAATATCTTTGCATTTGATCTGCAAATCAGGCCTATCACATGAAAGTTTTCCCAAAGGATTCTTCTTACTGCCCAGATACAGTTTAATCATCTTTCTTTGATCACATAACTGTGTATGAGCCTGAATCATGATCTGATACAAATGTCCCATTGGCACATCTCCAACTTTGTAATTTGATTGTTGAAGGATTGAAAACATTCGAGAGGCAAGAATCTCAGGAATAGAAGCCAAAAAAGCTTGTTTTAAATCAGGATTAGCAGTGCCTCCTAACAGGTAAAATCTAGTAGACATATTTTGGAAATGTCTTTCTAGATCTTTCCTTTGTAGTGAATAACATTTCATCTGGTAATACTCCTTTCGTGTAACTTCAAGATCATCATCCCATTTTCCTAAGAACTCATAATGCAAGAGTCCTAGGAAATCTTCCGGTGATGTGGCATCCATCAACTGAGTTCTAGCATAAGCATTGAGAGAAGCATACCAGTTTGCTAGTTTTCCCACCATTTTTGCAAGAAATGTTTCAATAACAACCCTGATTTCTGTTCCAGGAATAAGCATTTGTCCAGCTATCCATGCTCTAAATTCCAGAAATCTATTCCTGTATTGTGAAGGAGGAACATCATCTAGGGTGAAGTAATTTCCGGTATTTTTGAAATTTGTCTACGGATTTGGCTGCGGTGTCCTGGGCTGTTCATACTCTTCTTCTGCCTCATCAACTTCTTCAACTTGAGGTCCTCTAGAAGATGTAGCATCATCAGCCATCAATTGGTAAGGTATTTCATAATCCGAATCAGAGTCACTTTCTGAAGATTCAGAAGATAGATTTTTTTTTGAATCAGGTTCAATTGAAAAGCTGGGCATGACATTTTCAGCACATTTTTCCAAAAAGGAAGAGATAGGGTTCACCATCATTAGGGGGTGTTCTGGCTCTTTTGGTGATGAGGTTGGTGAGGTATTTTTTGGTAATGATTCAGAAGGTGTTGTTTTAGGTTTCTCAGTTTGAGAGAAATGGACTGTTTTTCCTTTCTTTGCTGTTGTTTCATCAGAGGACTGTGTTTGAGAGGGGATTTTTGATGAGGATTTGAATCCTTGAAAATTTAGAGGAATATTCAAGGGGGCTGTTGGTGCAGGAAATAAAGATTGGGTGGAAGAAGCTGTGTATGGTGAACTGGGAATTGAATAAGGGCTGTACAAAAGACCCAAAGGATCTGGAGAGAAGGATTTTGAAGAGGTTTGTGAAGACAACTCTTCTTTCTTTCTTTTAAGATCCTTTTCAAGTTGGTCAACCTGGGCTTTCAAGTTTAAAATTTCTGTTTCTTTCATTGAAATGCTATTCAATGTGCCTTTGTTGCTGATAATTCGCATAAGTTCCTGGTGCTTCATCTCTATCTGCCTTTGTAATTCCGTATGAACGGCTGTCATTCGTTTTTCAAAGGCCTGGAACTTTTTTTCTGCCAAATTCATATGTTCAGCAACTCCATCAATCTTTTCTTCAATAAGCTTCAATTTTTGATTTTGAGCACAAGCATTTTGTGTCTGCCAGTTGACTACTGCTTCAGCTGGAGTTGTTTGTCTAGGTCTGCCATCTGCATCAACAATATTTGATTCCAGGATAAAAGGTTGCATGGTAATTTGGTTTTTTGTTTCTTTGGCTAAAGGAGGAAAATCTGTGGGTTGGAACATACAGATTTGGGGTAAAGGCTTTGGCTTTTGAATCTCAGCTGAGTTTTCTTTTCTTATCCATTTCAAAGCTTTTTTGTAACATGGGAGAGGAGTTGTCTTAGGTTTTGGCTGGGAAGGAGGTATTCGAGGTTTGCAAGGTTCAGGAGGAATATTTTGAGTAGCTGGTGGTTTGTACCAAGCAGGAGGAGTATATGATACAAGATAATCATATTTTCCTGAAGGTTGTCCCAGAGTGCAGATGCTCGAATCTCCATCTTCATATCTTCTTCTGAATTCCTTTTCACTATTTTTTTTTGGAGACTTCTTCTTTTTCTTTTTCTTCTCATCATCATCAGAGTGGGATGCAGCATAACAATCATCACAATCACAATAATCAAAATAACAGTGACCATTACGCTTAAAAGCATAGACTGGTCTTCCAGAATTATCAAAAGAGGCTACAGGGATGTTATCTTCTGGATCCCAAGGATTGATCATGAATTGTGTATTAAAAACTGTAGGAGTCTCTTGTTTTTTCCTAAAGATCGTATCAACTGATCCATCAGATCTTTTGATATGCACAGGGTCTGTACCTTGAATTGGCTCCACTGTCTCATGTAACTTCTCATAATTGGTGATCCACTTTTCTGGGAATAATTTTAACAAATCATTCCTAGAAAGTTGTTTGGGTGTGTGAATGCACGTGGGAGTATTATGAGAGTCTGCTTTTATGAACAAAGCATCATTTTGGACACATGGTAGTGACAAGTTGATAGCATGGTTTTGGAGACGGTAGACAATTTGGTAGTGAAGGGTGGCTACTTTGGCTGTGGAAATTTGTTCAGCACCAAGGATTTGGAGTTGGACTTTTAAAGCTGTCAAGGCATGGGGATCAGAAAGGGCCAGATTATAATTTGGGAAAAATGTAAAGAATACTGAGCCAGCATTTAAAGATGTTTCTACGGTCCCAATTACAGCATGTTGATACTGTTTATATCTAGAATCCAAAAGAGCGATTCTAGAGAAAACAGGTTGCCCTGCTCTGCCATGATAGGAGAGTCCTAACCTTATAAAAATCTAATTATTTTATTTTACTTTTATTAATAAATGACTAAATTATCTAATTTTTATAAAATAATAAATATAAACTTTATCGTAATTTTGCTTTTCCCCTTTATACATATATATATATATATATATATATATATATATATATGCATACACCCCATATGTCTAAAGAAGGGTTAATTATCTAGAGGATAATCTCTACCAAACTATAAACGCGTAATACAATTATATAGTCAAGGAAGCTATTATCTTTAGCAATCTTTAACAAAATTATAACCTACAAATTATTGCATTGTGTAAGAATGATTGAAGACGAAATACATAGTATATAACATTGTCAACAACCCACAAGCATGTTCCCATCTATCTAAAAACTTTAATATTTGAGGTTATTACAGGGAAATTATAAAAAATCAGGAGCTCAACAATCCAGACCTCCAAGAGAGTTCCTGGAGCACTCTTGGAATCGGTGGGAGGCCCATTTCCAAGACTCCCTCAAGATAGTGAACAACCTGACGCATTGATGGCCTGTGAGTATAATCTTCTTGAATACACCAACAAGCAACTTTGCAAACCCTTGTTAGTTCCTCTACAACAGCATTCCCTTCCAATCTGCGGTCTAGTAGGCTAAGAACATCACTATCTCTGTTTATTAACTTAGCCACCCGAATCGGAAAGTATTCTGTTTTCGAGTCTATAGATTGCTCAGAATTTCTTCTTCCTGATACTAATTCAAAAAGCATCATGCCGTCACTGTAGACGTCTGCCTTTGCTGTTATAGGTTCCCCGGAAAGCCACTCTGGCGCAACGTAACCTATTGTCCCTCTCATGGTTGTTAAGGCCTTGCTAAAATCTCCAGCAAAAAGCTTTGCCAGCCCAAAATCTGCCACTTTTGGACAAAATTCACCATCTAACAGGATTTTTTCTGGCTTTATATCACAGTGAATGATGCAGTCCCTGCATTCCTCATGGAGATAAGCCAAAGCTTTCGCTGTTCCCAGTGCTATACGGTACCTTGTTTTCCACTCTAAATAAAAAATGAAATTCTCTCTGTGGAAAAGGTAGTTTTCAAGAGAACCATTTGGCATGTAATCATAGAGCAACAACTTTGAAGCACCTTCAGAGCAGAATCCGTGCAAGCGAACAAGATTGACATGTTGAATCATTCCGATTGTGCTGATTTCCATGCCGAATTGTTTGTCTTGGCCAATGTTTTTAAGCCTCTTCACTGCTATGACTCCTGAATCAGGCAACGTTCCTTTGAAAACAGAACCAAAACCTCCTTCTCCCAGTTTCTCTGAGAAATTTTTTGTTGCATTTTGTAAATCTCTGTACCTGAAGGCCACCAGTAGGCCCTCTGCTGCTTTCCCTGTTTTCATTGATCTGTTCCTTCTGAAAATTATGAGCAGAACAATAGCAATGACAGCCACAGTCACACCTGAGCCGGCAACATAAGAAATGATATTCTTTTTATTATTACTATTGTTATCATTATTATTATAAAATTTTGAACAACCAGCATCCGAAACCCTGACGCGGACATTATAAGTTCCATAACGCAGACCGAAGAGATCTCCGTACCAAATTAAGCACAAATCAGAAAGATAAGCATAAGCATAAGCATTGGAGGAACAGTTCGATGAGCAAAATGATTGGCAACATCCGAAACTTGCATCTCGTACTACTTGAGGATTCACAGGCAATGCCATTAAATAATTTTCAAAAATTCGGTCATTCGCCTTGCTATCCGTACCCTGCAGGCTTGTGTTCCTCAAACACCCACGAGAATAATCCCCAGAATTCCACTCATAATCACTCTTGGGTTTAAAGCCTCTCAAACAAAAACATGAATTCCCGGTGAAAATCCCAAATGCCCCACAATAATCTATACCCATTTGCCCCCTTTGTTCATACCATAAAGAAATCCACTGGCTTCCAGTTTCGCACGCATCACAAATTGTGCCTGAATCTTCCCTCCCTTATTCATCACGAATCGAAAGATGAAAAAACTGTTGCACAGAGAATAGGTGAAATACCTCTCTTTTTTGCTGTTAACGTAACTTAGGTTACATATATAGTTTGCCATCTCAGGAATTAAGCTAAATACTTCTTCATGCCAGGTTCCGGTAATGAAATATTGTTCTGATGCTCCTGACATATTATAGACGAGAAAAAATTTTGTTTCCTTTCGGCCTAGCTCAAACGAGAAGCGGCCTGGCGCAGGATCATCTGAATCTTTCCATGAAATAAGACGCACGTTCTCTCCAGTAATTTTGTTGAATCCAATCTTGGCACCAGGGAGCCATGTATCTGTTGGATGATCAAAACTCTGCCATAATAAATTAGACCCATCTCTCAAAACAAGATTTCCATCATCGAGAAGTACGGCTTCTATGGAACTTGAAATAGAAGAAGAGCTCAAATTTGTTGACCATACAGGACTTCCCAATTCATTGAAGAGAACTAAATTACCACCTGATATTCTTAGTTCTGAAGAATCTATATTTGTTACTGGGTTCTCTCTATTTGCTACCCAAACTACGTTTTCAAAATACAAATCATAATACCATATTCCTATATGGCAGTGCTGAGTACTACCTTGACAGAAGAATCCCATTGCAAAGATCCGTCCAGCGGAGACAGTGGTTTGATCACCAGAGAGAGATTGATTTGCAGATATCCTATCTGAACCAAGAACTCTATGAGAAAAATATGACTTCAAAAAGAAAAACATAAAGTTTGAGCCATGTGTTTTTGTTAACATCCATAGCTGCAAAAGAATGAAGTTAAATGGTCTGCTATGGTTGCTGCATTTTCAAAGAACAGCCCCTTTTTCACTCTCAAATCGAAATAATACAGTCAAGGTATGTAGGGTCACTCCTCTTTAATTTCGAGCTTCATTGATAGTTCGCAATCGTGGTTTTGTAACCAGATATATATATATATATATATATATATATATATATATATATATATATATATATATATTAACAATTGAAAATGAGTTTCACCATTTATTTTATTTATCATGGATTGGACCCATGATGTAGATGTATTTAAGGGATAAAAGATAAATTCATTCCGTATCTATATAAATGCAATTAAAATAATTAGATTATTATTAATTTAATTATAACTATTAATATATTTTAATATATTTTATAGGTATTGTTATGTAAAAATGATCAATAATTATAATTAAATAAAAATAAATATAATAGTTCTAATTTCATTTGTATGAATATAAACGTTTACATTATAATAAAAATTTAAAAGATAATTTTAGTGTTTTAACTTTTTAAAATTTGATAAGTTAGTGTTTTAATTTTTATAACAGTTGTGGAACGATAAAAAAAAAAAAAGGAAAAGAGTTAATTTGGACCCTTAACTTTGAAGAAAATCCTATATTGGACATAAATATATTTTCTCTTCCAAGTTGATCTTCAAATGGTAAAAATGGCGGAAAAAGGACCATTGTCTAGCGGCAAACTTAATTTCCGTCAAAAATTGACGATGCACAGTGGATCCTACCGCACTTGATTTGTAGCCCTTGTGCAGCCCCTGCCCTGTTCACGTGTCTATTTTTTGGCCAAACCTCCCTTGGACATTTCATTCGGTGGAATTATTTACACCAATGATTGGCTGCCACATAACCTTTTTTAATTTTTTTTTCTCCGACTTGCCATGGTCTCAGTAATCACAAGCACTTTTTAATAAACACTAGAAAAATACTATATTTTATGTATAGTATTAGATATATATGGACAGAAATTGAACAATTTTATCTCTTTAAATAGTGGATTTGATTCTAATTTTGATATAATAAAGTTAACAAATTATAACTTTTGCTCCATTATTTCAATTTGGTATTCTTTGGTTTACATTAGGAAGCAAGTATATGTGTAAAAAAAAAAAAAAAACATTAGGAAGCACCTAATGGATGTGTTTATGTGCTCCGATACTGATATTAAACAAAAACTTCGTAAAAAAATTAAAAAAAATGAAGAAGAAATACATGCACAAGCACATAAATATATCCATTTTTAATTAAAAAATTATTACCTCTAAATTAATTATAATATTCTTGTAATAATATGCCTCTACGTATAAATAAGGGGAAATATAATTTCTAATTTTGTGATTTAATTTATAATAAAATTAATTTTATAGTTTTTATAACATTTAAAAATACCTTAAATGTTATAAATTTATATTTTAATGTTTTTAAAAGTGTATAATTTAAAATTTATAAATATTTAACAGTTATACTGACATTTAATTAACTACAATAAACTTAAAATAAATTAAGTTTACACATATTTATTAATTTTATTATACATAAAAACCATTTCTAAAATAAATTTACATTACTTCTAAAAATAACATTTTTTTAATATAAAATTGACAATCAAACCATCAGAGGTGCATTTAGGCATTCCAACTAAGTTGACAGCTCCCTAGCACCCACATCACATGCTAAAAATCCACCTTATTATTAATGAAAGAAAAAAAAAATTACAAGAATGTAGAAATACAACCCAGCAAGGGATAAAAAAAAAGGAACAAAAAATCAATGAAATATGTAAGATTTAAGACTAAGAGCATCGTTGAGCATAAAATCTTGACAAGAAGTCGATACCTGACCCACCATTGAGGAGCTTGAAGAAAGAGTCTCATAAGTTTATCTGCAACTCTATTGCCCTCTTTAAAGATATGCCTGGCATGAAACTAAATAAATCCCAAATGATTAATACATTCTTGCCATGAGTGTCTAACACGCCATAGGACAACAACGTACTTGGTCTAAAGAAGATGAACAACATATGCTAAATCAGATTCAATCCAAATTGGGGAAAGCTGCATTTGAGAAGCCTTGGAAATTGCATAGCGCATAACCAAAATTTCTGCCTCAAACGCAAATTTAATTCGCAACAGAACAATAAAAGAGTGAAGTGCCCAACCCTTTCTTTCTCGTAAAACTCCACTAGCTGTAGTTACACCGAGGGAACCAAGAGCTGCTCCATCATAATTAATCTTTGTTCATCCAATCGGAGGATGGAGCCAAATGACTAGAATAGCCACAGGGAAGCTTTACGATATACCAGTAACTCTTAAGTGACACAAGATAAGCAAATCAAACTGCATATTTGACATGTGACTAAACTTAAATAACTCCACTTCCTTAATAGCTCGAAAAATGGTCCGAATTGATTAAGAAATGGATATTCGCTCGTTATTGAAGACAAGCTTATTGTAAGCATTTCATATGCTCTAAATGGTTGCATGAACTCATGCCTTCCATAGAATAGAGACTTGCGAAGAAAATTTTAATTTCATCATTGAATTAAATAAATTAATAATACCATTGGACATCAATGGAAGTGTTAAATAAACTAGCCAGTGAATACCAAATAGATGTTGCATAAAAGCATTTGGTAAAAACGTGATCTAAAGATTCATAGTCACGAATGCAAAAATAACAGCAATATGGCATATATAGACCTTTGTACCAAAGTAACTCAGAAGTGGGAAGTTTGCCATGCAAAATTCGCCAAGTTAAGAATGATGTTAATGGCAGTAGATAATGACGCCATACATTCCAGCTCTAAACAACTTTAGGGCTTTGAGCTTTGAAATAATTATAAGCTTTTATAAAGTAAAGAGAACTTGAAGAGGAAAAATGGCTTATAAAGCTATCAGAGTCTAAAGTTAAAATAATATTCTCAATATCTGCTACAATTTGAGGGAAAGAAGTGTGAAAGGATTGAGGAATATGCCATGAACCCTCATAAAAAACATATGAAATGGTAGCTTGTAAAGTTTTTAAATGGAAAAAAGGAATGTGGACCGTATCAATGATGCAGTAACCCAACCAATTATTAAACCAAAAGCTAAGTTTGGACTTAGCATGAACCACCATTAACAACAGTTTTGAAGTTCCATGGAACAAGCTTTTATAAAATGCCAAATGGAAGAAGATATAAAGCATGCTCGAGGCTTTTTGATAAAGTTAAAGAAGTGACTTTGCAAAAAGGAAAAGACAAATTTTTCATTTAAAGAAACTCTCTAAGAAAGCTTACTTAAAAGGGCTTGATTCAACCATTAAAATTTCTTCAAACCAAGACCCCCTTTATCCCTTGGAGAATAACAACTATTCCATTTAATCGAAAAAACTTTCTAGCATTTAACATCCCCTGTCTAAAGAAAGTTTCTAATGGACTTCTCCATAGATTTAATTAATTGAAGAGGCCACTTATAGATCATAAAAGAATGGAGAAAAGAACCATAAATTATAGAATTTATAAGAGCAAGCCAACCTACCATTAACAAGGTACTACCTTTCCACTTATCAAAATTTGAAAGAACCCTATTTGTAAGACCCTGAAACCACTTATGCTTTGGAGCCCTTATAAAGAAAGGGGCCCTAAGGTAAGTGAATGGAAGAGATCCTCGTAACCCAACAAAGGAACACAAAGAATTAATGCAGTGATGCTTAATAGATTTGCCAAAGATGATCTCTAATTTACTCTAATTTACAAATCGATCCAAATACTTCCCATATTCATTAAAGATGTGAACAATCTTTTTAACATTTGCCATAGAATCCCTGTAAAAGAGGAGGACTTCATCTGCGTAGAGTATATAAGAAGGACATTTAACCTTTCCTGGAGCATGCATCAAAATTAGAAAATTATTCTTAAAAGAATGAACCAACCATTTATTAAAAAATTCTTCAGCTAAGTAAAATATCAAAGGCGACAGGTCACCCTGTTGAACACCAAAAGAGCATTTGAAGTAACCCTTAGGAGTGCCATTGATGATAATTGAAATGCGAATTGATTAAAAAATATTCATAATCCATTGATAAAACATTGGAGAAAAACCAAAAGTTTGTAAGACTACCAATATGAAACTCTTGTCCATTATATCGAAGGCCTTATGTACATCAATCTTTAAGGCCATATTTCCACCCATACAATAAGAATTAAGCATATTTATACATTTAGAGGCAGAAGCAATACAGTTCTTAATATTTTGACTTTTAATGAAACCAAATTAGTGAGGATCGATAATTCTAATAACTATAGAGGTAACTCGATCAGCTAGGATTTTTGTGATGATTTTGAAAATAAAATTTCCCAACACAATAGGATGAAATTTATCCATTAAGTCCACGCCTTGAACTTTAGGAATTAGAATCATGAAGTTTGAATTTAAACCATTAAGAAGGGTACCTATCATGAAGAAGAAGCGAACAACTAGAAATACATCATGACCTACAAAGTCCTAACATTGCTTAAAAAATAGGCTAGTGAAATTTTCTAGACCTGGGGCACTATGCAAATCCATGGAGAAGATAGTATCCTTAATTTTAATGTCTAGCGCAATGTGAATAAGCATATGATTATCCTCAAGGGTAAGCAAAGGAGGAATAATATCACTAACAAAAGCAAAATCCTTTGTAGATGAAGTACTTGAAAACAAATTTGAAAAATAATATATAATGTGATTGCTAATAACCTGATCATTTGAAATTAAATCGCCATTAATCATCAAACTATTAACACCTTACTGAGGGCATCTTCTTGACAATAAACTATAAAAGAACATTGAGTTTCTATCCCCATGTTGTAGCCACTTCACTCTACATTTATCTTTAAATAGGGAATTCTTACTAGACAAATGGAAATCAAGAAGTTGGTGAGCTTCTACTTCCTTGAAATGAAGATCTTTAGAAAAACCCGAATTAGCAATAGAGGCTTGAATATCTAAAAAAGTTTGCTTAGCCTTAGCAATATTATCATTAATATGGCCAAATGTAGACTTATTCCAATTACGAAGAAAGCCATAAAGGTGCTTCAGTTTCTTCAATAAGATAAATATGGGAGGGCCCTAAAGAGAAATAAAATTCCAAAAACATCGAACATCATCATGAAAGATTGGGTGGTCAACCCACATAGAATGGAATCTAAAAGGAAAGATACCTAAAACTTGAACCTGGCTACAATTTAAAAGAATAGGAGAATGATCCGAGTTGTGGCGCATAAGAGTGAAGCACTCCATGAATCTCTAGAAATCAAGAGCTTGATTATTACAAAAAGTGCAATCTAAATGAATATCAATCCTTTAATTTCTAATACAATTATTTGACTAAGTAAAAAAACAAACTCCTTTAGACTCCAAACAACTCAATTCATTATTAGCCATAGCATAAGTAAATTCATTACAAGAACGTGAAAAAGGAATGCAGCCTCTGAACTTCTTATGAGCAACAAAGTAGGCATTGAAATCACCAAAGATGTACCAATTACTAGAAAAAATAGAGGAGATATAAGAAATATCATTCCATAAAACTCGGTGCTTAATTGACAAAACAATCCTATTAACACAAGTGATAAAATGCCATGCATAATCTAAACAAAATTGAATAAAAATTTACTGGTAAGAACTAGCAATTAAATTAACATTTCTGAGGCTAATAACATAAGAAATAAAAATCCATAAAGAAGTATAATTGTTAGAGATCAAAGAGAACCCTAAAGAAGACCAAAGCTGGAAGGGAATACTATCAAATGTCACTTTAGGTTCAGCCAAACATAGCAGATAAGGTCTATGCGATTTATACAAATTAGACAGAGTAAGTTAGGTGAGGATGAGTGTGAGAAATGTATTATTTTGAGCACTCAATGTGTTAGAATTAGATGTCATTCTAGTTGCATTTGTTATTTTTTTCTTTAGTTTAAATGTTGTGTTGCATGATTTGAGTTTGTGTTTAATTTTAGTATGTTGGGTTAATTTTGGTTGTTTTATTCATTTAAGTGTATAAAGAACAATGATAAATGAGGCATAGGACTTTTGAAGGCTATGGAAGTGTACAAGGAGCATTCAAGGTAAAATTTAGCAAGTTTGAGGCTTAGTGAAAGTCGGACACACAACCATGCACATGACCATGCCTGATTGTTGAATTCTTATACAGATAGACACACGATTGTGTGCCTAAACATGCATGGCCATGTGCCCTACTTGCAGCTTTTTAAAATTTGAATTTTGAAGCGTTCAAAAGAGGGATTTGATGATTTTTTGAAAAGGAAACATATTAAGAGGCTGGAGGCTAGTTTATATATATGTAACCTTTAGGAACAAAAAAAAGAGAGACTTTAATTTTCTTATTCTACATTTTTTACATGTTTTTATCTTTCTTTTTATCATCAAAGACTAGGCTTGTTTATATTAGTTTTTAGAGATTGAGGAATAAGGATTGAAGAACAATAGCCTTCTACTATCAAGGGGGTTTTTCTAAGTACTTATTATTATTCATTTCTATTTTGATTAATGATGATGTTTATTTTCTTTTATTCATCTGTAGATCGCAGGGTTTAGTGTGCGCCCAATATTTTAGCAACTGCGACACTGTTTGAGCTCAGGGCTCTAGATAACGCACTAACCACTGTCACAAAGACATGGTGTGAAAATAAGGAGTTGCCACTTAGGGTAATAACTGGGACAAATTGAAAAATGGTGGTACTTTATTCCCTACAAGAAAGCCAACACCACAACTAGGAGATTCTATATATGGAATACCAACTTCTTTCAGTCTCATGTTCTTTTAGAATTACTTTATGAATTATTACTTTATCCTCTATTTACAAGCAATTTCATATAAACCCTTTAAAAAAATCAACTCCAGGAAAACTAGTCATGAAAATACAAGTAAACAATGCATTCATCACAATCCCTAGGTTAGTCTAATATACATTGATTTTAATTAAATGGGCTAAATCTATATATTTTAATTTACAAGTGAGCCTAAAGGTTAAAAGGCCTAATTCCTTTTAATTAAATGATCCTAAGTCTATTTATTTTTATTTTAAAAATGGGCCTAGATCTATAAATTATGAAGTATTTAATTTAGTGGGCCTAATTCTACATGTTTTAATTTTGAAGTGATATTAAGTCTACAAATAATGGAAAATGCTTAAATTAAATGGACTAAGTCTAACTTAATTAAATTAAGTGGACCTACGTCTAATTTAGCTAAATGGGTCTAAGTTATCTCTACCCTAAATCTAATTAATTATGGGCCTAAAGATGCATTTTTATTAATTAAACCTAAACAAACCTAAATTTAAATGGGTTAAAGCCTAATGTGGGCCTAGCGCTAAGCAAATAAGCCCAAAAATAATAAAAATAAAAAAATGAAATAAAAGATCAAATAATTAATTAAATCTATTATAAAACCCTAATTTAATTAAAGTGACCATAAACAATAAATAAAACACTTAATCAAGCAAAACTAATTTTACCAACTTAAATCTAATTCAATTTTAATTAAACAACCTAAGGATTTATATAAATATTAATTTTAATTAATTACCAAATGAAAACCCTAATTTTACTAACCAATTAATTAAAATAAAGCACACAAGCACACACACCAAATTTCATTATTCCCATTATTAGGGCTATTACAATGAACTATTAAGAATAATAAAAACAAGCATAATTAATACAAACCCAAAAAAATAAAAATAAGAAAATTAAATAAAAAACTTAGAAACTACATCTAGCTACAAGGTTCCATCCATGGCATTCCATGGATCTCTATGGACTTTGTTCTCCAAGTATGATCATTATGTAATCTCCTCCATAATCACTATCACAAAAGGATAAAACAATGATTAGTGAATTAGATTATAATAAAAATTAAATAAAATTGAAATTCAATCAAATCAAAATAATAATAATAGAAGAAAAATAAAAGAAGGTAGGGAGAAGGTAATGCTTATGGATACTTGTGAATGAATTACTCTTTAGATTGGTAAGATCACTGTTGTTTTTTAGTAGACATTCAAAACTTGTTATTTTTGTTCTAAAAAATCTCAAAACAAATAAATCACCAAGAGTTTTGTTTTGTGTGGAAAAGAATCCTCAGTATTGAGAATTGAGAGTTTCGTCTGCCAGGAGCCTAAGCTCTCCTTTTATTGGAAAAAAAAACCCTAAGTTTTATGTACTAAGAGTTTCAATTTTAAAAGGACTTTATTTCTTGAAGAGTTAGATAAATCCCAAAAATAAATTTAATAAAATTTTTTAACCAATCAAAACTCAGGAAAATATTTTTATTTTCTATAAAAAATATAAAAAACAGATAGAAAAAACGTAATTTTAATAAGAATTATGCAATTCCAATCAGAATTATAGAATTCCGATAGGAATCTTAAATTTAAATGGGTTAAAGCCTAACCATCTATGGGAATCTTAACCATCTTCCTCCTACGATGCTAAATAGTTTATCATCCCCTTGGCCCTTTGCAGTGTGGGGGATTGATATTATAGGGGAAATAAGGCCGATAACATCCAATGAGCATAAGTATATAATTGTGGCAATTATTACTTTTCCAAATGGGTAGAGGCTGAGTCCTTCAACACTCTAAAAGCAAAAAAAATGGCATGGTTTATTGAGAAGAGTCTTATTTACATGTATGGGTCATACACCATGTTATGAAAGATAATGGTGTCTAATTTTAGGTAGAAATGGTAGAGTTGTTATAGAAGTATAGGATTGAACATCATAAGTCTTCACCTTATCGCCCTCAGGCTAATGGAGCAGTAGAAGCAACAAATAAAAATGTTAACAAGATTCTCTCTAAAATGGTCAAAACATACAAGGATTGGTCTGAGTTTCTTCCTTTTGCTTTGTGGGGGTATAGGACTACAACTAGAACTGCCACGGGCCAAACACCATTCTCTTTAGTGTATGGCTGTGAAGCAATTCTGCCTATTGAAACTAAGATCAAATCTTTGAGAATGGTTATAGGAGTAAAATACCTGAGAATGAATGGGCGCGAAAGAGATATGATCATTTGGTATCTCTAGACGAAAAGAGGATGACTGCTTTGTTTCATATTCAAATATATCAGAGAAGTATAACAAGATCATTCAATAAGAAGGTTAAGCCTAGAAAGATAAAGGCTGGATACATGGTGTTAAAATAGTCTAGAGCAATAGTATTTGATCCAAGAGGAAAGTTCAAATCAAATTGTGAAGGATCGTAATTAGTCAAGTCGATTCTACCTAAGGGAGCTGCAAAAATATCAGATCTTGAAGGGAATGAGTTCACTGAGCCAATCAATCTGGATTGTCTCAAGAAATACTATCTTTAAAAAAGAGAAAATAATAATATTTTAAAAGAAATAAAATTCCGCTAGCTAGAAAACCTGAAAAGGCTAGTCAGGTAAAAATTAGGACATTCCCGCTGTTCAAAAAACTCGTAAAGGGTTTACAGGAAAAAATTAGGGAATGAAAGAAAAGAGGTGATCCCACTAATTAGAAAACCCAAAAAGGGCTGGTCAAGCAAAAATTAAGGAAATAAAAGTGAGAAAAATATTTAGTTAGAAAATCTGAAAGGACTAGATGATAACATGAGTTGTGTCATGTGATGTAATGAATGTACTCATTTTGGCCCTAATTAATAAAGCAAATTGAAATGAAATTTTTGTTTGAATATTGCATATCCTATCTTTATTATAAGACATAAGTACTTAAAGCAAAAAAAAAAAAAGCATGAAAAGCCTAAAAATGAGATTTATGAGATCATTACTTTACCTATGTCTTGGTTTCTTCTTTTGTGATTCATCCTGTAACACTTGAGTCCTATTGAACTTAGCAAATCCAGGTGGCTCTATAGTTTGCATGATAACCTAAGCTTTGTAGTTATCATTAGTAGTCACATTGACATTCAAATGCATGTCTTACTCGAAGTTCTAATGAGGCCATAAGCTCCTAACCTTGTCCAAAAAGTCTTGTCTCAAAGGGAAGCCTTCAAAGTCAGTAAGAATAATGACAATGAATTGTGGGTGAAAATACTAATGGCAAAGACATGAAGGGGAGAAAAAGTAGAGAAACATAGCCTAGGAATAGGAACACTATGATCATATAGCTCAAATGTCTGAATCCCTCGACCAGAGAAGAAAGGAGAACATTTTTTCGATTCTTCCACATCGGGGTGAACCCAATCAAGTTACACACGTACTGACTCTATGCATCTTCAGGAAGAATGCAAAAACTAATGTAAAAAAGAATAAGAGTTCCTTCAAAGGCAATCCCAGTGATGGCAAAAAAGCTCATAGGAGAAATAGTCAGTTCCTCTATGCGAGTGTGAAAAGTATTGGTGGTGTCCATCCACCTCCCAATAAAAGCAAATAGAGAATAGCGATCAGATCAGCCCCAAACTATCAAAAGCAAGTAATGAATTGTCTGAAACTTGAGGCCCATATTAGCTGTGCCACATTCACTAGCAGCTAGCAGCCTACGAAATAATTCTTGAGCTATGTGAAAACAACCCGTGAATTTCATTGGTCATTGGATGAAATTCAAAATTAGAAAAATTTTAAAAAATTTTGGTTAGCAAAATGGAATGCTGACTAGCATTTTGGGTGGTGATAAAAAATCCAGACTTCTAATCAGGATTCCAAACATTCAATTGTACATATAACAAACCCGAGCTAAAATTTTCATATTTTCAAGGTTTAATTTCAAAATTTTATGCATTTTCGACCAGTTTCTAATCTAATTTGAATAATGTGCATACTAATTTGCATTTTGAAATTGATTCTAATTACTAACTTTATAAATAATTTTTTGCAAAAATAAACAAAAATGAGGAAATATTACCTCATTACCCACATTTGTACACCTGTGGAGATGTAAGTAAGTCAGAGGGAGGATGGTAGAGCCTTCTCGAAGTCCAAGACTATTATGAGGAAAATAGGGAGACAGAATAATCAGATCTACTAGAATTTCTACTTCCTTATGTGGTATGTATTACAGGGCAGCCATAGGATCTAATAGATTGTAAATCGAATGTCAGATGATTAAGTAATCAAAGAAAGAAAAAAAATCATTGCAAAGAGAAAATGAAAGGAAAAGAAAATGAAGATGAAATGAGAAATGAAATGTGACATGCAAAAGTGAAGTATATAGGATAGAAAATATCCATTTTGATCCACCAAAACATGCTTGCATTCAAATCCAAATTTCTTCCTTATAATTTGGTCCATTTATAATCCACTCATGAAATTCATATCATTAATTAATATTTCATAGAATTATTAATTACATAGTTAGTCTGTATTAAAATTTTGAATCCTCTGTTAAGTACAGAATACATAATATAATTACAGAATTCAATTTTTGCATTTTATATGCATCATCAATTTTGTCAAGGATTTTAAATCTGTTTTGTTATATGCTACACAATAGTTGTAACAGAAATTTTAGATTATTTCGTTATGCACTGCTCAATAGTCATAACATAAATTTTAAATTCAATATGTTATATGCTACAAAGCAGTTATAAATTTTCAAATTTTTTTATCTACCAAACACTACACAGTAGTTATGGTATCATTGCTAGATGTTCCACATGAACTATAGCACATTTTTCAAATCACGAATTGGTAAACGTCCCAATAGTTACGGTATCATTGCTAGACATTCCATAGGAACTATAACATGTTTTTCATAAATCGCTAAATGTCCCATAGGGAATATAGCGAGAATCATTACATATATTTCATTAAATGTCTCACAAGGAATATAATAAAATCCACTGTCACTAGATGTCCCAAAGGGAATACAGTGTAGTTCACCAGATACTATACAATAGTTATGGTATTATTACTAGACGTTCCACAGGAGCTATAGCATGTTCTAAAATAATGAAATGCTAAATGTCCCACAGGGAATATAACGAAACTCATTTGTATATATCTTACTAGACGTTCTGCAGGAAATATAGTGAAGTATGCTAAACATATAATCTTGCTTAAAAATTACATAGTAATTTAAACATCAATTCATCAATTAGGATACAATTACATACCCTAATTCTTTCCTTCAAAATTATGTGCTTCTATTGTTTTGCCGTATTTTTTCAAGAAAATAGCGACAAAGGGGGGTAATTGTAAGCACCTAATTTCAGGATGCAATTATGCATGAATGCGACAAAAGCCTCTATGATGACAAATTAATCAAAAATTGACCTCTACTGTTAAGTTTCATGATTTTTAAGGACTGAATTGCAACCTTTTTTGGGTTTAATTGTAAAAAAATTGAATTTTGCAGGGCCATATTTGAAATTGTGTATAATGCTAATTGGTTATGTAATGTCAATTGGCATTACACAACGCCAATCAGCATTACACAATGTCGAGGCACTAAAATTTCAAAAAAAAAATTTTTTCTCAATTTTTAATTATGATTGGTCCAAATTTAATTTATTTTTATAAATAAATTAATTTTGGTATTCATATGTAGGGTTTGTGTCCAGTAGGCGTCTCTTACGCGTATAATTTTTTGAAATTAAAATCCTTATCCTGATCAGAGCTGCCTCTTGTGATCACATAACTTGGTTAGGGTTTAAGGTTAGCTTAGGAACGAGATATAAAAAGAAAGATTGGCAGAGAAGAGGGGGGACCTAATCTTTACTGCGTAAAAAAAAAGGTTGATTGAAAAACACAAAGGGAAAGAAAAGACCTAATCTTCTATTGTAGGTTCAAAAAAATAAAAAAAAAAACCTTTTCAAAGCAAAAAAAAAAAACATTATTTTCAAGGTCTAGAAATAAGAAAACACATAGTCAATTTTCTCAAGATGGTGAAATCCCATTCTGAGAGGCATTCAAACAGCATCTGCATAGCATACTCTTCTACTCCTTTCTTTTTATTAATTCTCTCTTTTATATCATTTTATTATTTTTGATTTTATTATTTCTGTGTTTTTTAAGGTTTAATTTTCATTATTGTGTTTTCTTTGTTCATTAATACTAATTGACTCACGGGGCCCATAATATATCAAATTGAAGTTGAGTCATAATGGGTGCTACACATTTCGTCTGTAGCAATCCATCTTCCGACCCAAATTTTCTTTGTTTCGGCCCTTAAATTTGACATTAAAGTTTATGTTCCTTCTTTTTGGAGTTTTGATCTTTTCTTTCTATGGTTTTAGGTTTTTCCGTAAACGCTATTTATTTGCCTCTTTTAATTGTTTTGGGACAGTTTTTGATGAATTAAAAATAAATTACAGACATAATTCTTCCAATTCCTCTGATATTCTTTGAATCAACAGGGTTTTGGTCTATTGTTTTTGGTATTTTTAGAATTAACAAATTCAATTCTTTTTAAGACTTCCACTACATCAACTATGCAGATGGGAAAGCAAAAATAAATTAAATTTCTGGAATATATCAACAATTCCCCAAGCTCATAACATTCAGCTTGCTTTTGTTGCTTATTGCTTCCTTGTGGTAGTGCTATCTCTACTATTTCACTTGTTGCACATAACACAACAAATAAGTACCATATCAAACAAGTATCAACAATATCTAGCTCAGGGCATAAAAACTTACAAGTTTAAACATGGGAACATTTTGATTCAGTATTGTTTAAATGATCTGTATTTTCAAATAAAAATAGTGCCATATGCATTTATTTAAATTATTAGGGGCCTGCAATATTTCAACACCTTGCAATGCTATGTGGTATCACTTTTTCCTTTTATGAAGAGTAGGGGAAGGAAATGTGTATTGCGACAATTGAACACTCCCTCATGAACACTGGAAAAATTTTAACACCTATGCATGGAAGAAAATAATTAGAAAAGCTGAAAAGCATGGAATTGCAGATGTTCATGTCTTCACCAATGGCATTAATGATTTCAAATTTGGACTTAAGAGTACATGCTTATTTGAATATCACATTACTGTGTTATATATGTGAATTTCTAATTATTAGTACCACATTTCTCCAGCTGGATGTGCTAGAGGTTTTAAGTAACCTAAAATTCATTATAGGCGCTTTTTTAATACTTCTTTTTTCTTATTCTTTATACTTCCATTTCTTTTTATTGGTTTGCAGACTTGATCAATAAAAGGATGGAGGAGCTGGTGAAGAGAATGGTTGAACATTATGCAGATTTGCCCTTGGCCATCACTGTTATGGGAGGACTTCTAGCTACAAAGTATACATTAAATGAGTGGCAAATCGTACATGATAATATCAAATCATACATGAGAAGAAGAAGTCCATGGGGAAGAACATCCAGGAGTTTTTGATGTGTTAGCTCAAAGCTATGATGATTTACCAACCCTGTTAATATCATGTTTTCTCTATTTTGGGCATTTTCCAGAAGATTATGAGATACCTGCAGTCAAAGTGATTCAGATGTGGATGGCAGAAGGATTCATCCCTTTGATGCAGCTTGAAGGTGTTGGTGAGGAATCAATGGAGGAAGTAGCAGAGGGGCACTTAAATGAGCTGGTGGAGAGGTGCACGATACAAGTGGAAGAAATGGATGCAAGTTTAAAAATTAAAACTTGTCGCATGCATGATCTTATGAGAGATCTTTGCTTGCTGAAAGCAAAACAAGGGAACTTTCTTTCAATCATTAATCACTGGAACAGAGATGAGGATGTTCCTATGGTTTCATCCTCATCAACTGGCATGGTTCGAAGAGTTTCTGTACATTTGAATAGAGATCAGCGTAAATTTGATCCTCAAAAATGCATTAGAAACCCGCAGATACTCAGGTCTCTTTTGTACTTCTACGAATTCAATGAAGGAAGTTTGGAGATATTTTGGAAATTAACTACAGCAATGTTTTATAACTTGAAAGTGCTTAGAGTGATAGATCATGAAGGAGCCAGAATTAAAGGAGGGAAGTTTCCCAAAGATATAGATAATCTCATCCACTTGAGATTCTTGAGCATAAAAGATGCAATGTTGTCTGCGTTGCCACCAACTATTGGTAGTTTAAGGAGATTGCAAATATTAAATATATGCACAAAAGCTGCAAAGATGTTTATTCCCAATGTCATCCAGAAGTTGCAACAACTGAGACATCTATATCTTCATAGAAAGACTAAGTTGAAGTTAGCAAGATTGAGAAACTTGCAAACACTTGTGAATTTTCATGGAGAGAATTGCTATCTGGAATATCTTGTGAATATGATCAATCTTAGGCAGTTAACTATAGTGTATTCTTACCGCTTGAATTCCAACAAAACCTTAAAACTGCCAAATGCCGCTCTGAAATATCTACGGTCCTTGTCTATCATTGACCATAATTGTAGTCAGTGAATGCCAGGTTATTATTATCATCATTTTGTAATCTATGCGAGCTGAATTTACATGGGGAGCTGACAAAGTTTCCAGATTACCAAGATTTGCCTCCTAACTTCTCTTACATGAGTTTACAGCACTGTAAACCAAAGGAAGATCCAATGGCAACTCTAAGGAAATTGCCTTACTTGAGGGTCCTTAGCATATCTAGAAATGCATTTATTGGAACAGAAATGGTTTGCTCTAAAGAAGATTTCCCTCGACTACATTCTCTATCACTTGAAGGACATCCTAATCTAGAAGCATGGAGGGTAGAGGAAGGAGCAATGCCCAGTCTCTGCCGGTTGGCTATTTCAGACAGCTGGAAATTAAAGTGATAGCCAGATGCATTGAGGTTTGTCACATCCCTTCAGAAACTTGAGTCAATGCCGAAGTCCTTCAAAGATAAGATAACAGAAGGAGGAGAAGACTTCTACAAAGGTCCAACATGTGTCTTCCATCATATTTCTGCAGTCCGACTTTTATAAGGTAAAGTTTCATTTTCAATTTGTTTGACTATGACAGTAGTTGTGCTTCTCTTCAAAGCATGTTCTGCTTTTAACATTGAGAGAGAACTTAGGTTCCATCCATATTAAAATATATATATTTATTTCCAATTTTAATGTGCATATTTGGAATACAAGTAGTGAATTCTTCGTTTGAAAAATTTGATTTTGGCCTGTACGTTTTCTATTTTTCTTTTCTTAACCATAAATCTGTTTTGGAAAAAAATCCAAGGTATTTAGATGTTTTTTCATTCACTTGTACAGGCTTTTGGGCTGTTGTGATGTTTGACATTAATTTCACTTAAATTGAAGTTTAACCAAATCAGTATAGTTAGTTAAGGGTGGCATTGAGGTTATGAACATACTTTGGAAGATTAATGGGTGGCATTGCTGGTCAGTATTTAATTTATTGTGGATTAAACTAAATGTCCCTTGATTGATAGGCACTTGTGACGATCTCTTTTGGTAAATTTTGCCATGCTCTCTGATATGAATATGCATGAGTAACTACTTATGAGAAGTTTTTGTGAGTAGTTGATCTCTTTGGTCATGTCATTTTGTCTCATTTGAAATTCAATAAGCTTTAGTTGATTTTGAAATGTTTGTGGTCTCAGAATCTTGGTTCGGTCATATTCATTGTTCTTTCATTGTTATCAACCTATTTTCATCTTGTGATGTTGTGTTTGTGGCAGCAAATAGTTACGCAGCCGGATATACATGATGATGGAACTAAGAAAAAGTTCTTAAAGCAGTTTCTGTCCTTTCAGGTACTTATTTCAGCTCTGTTTTGTCATCTCACACCCTTTTTGATTCAGCTGCTGGGTTAGTGAAGGGGGGGAGAAAAAGGAAAACAGTTGAACTATCTTAAATCTTTTCCCTTCTTCCCACCACTTTTATTGCATATATTTTCTGGAAGAGGGTGATTATTGACTCTGGAAGAGTTGGTGTCAAATTAAGTAAACAAGAAGTTATTCACTGCGAAAGTAGCTAGGTGAAAAAAATTGACTGTACGTGGGGTCCTGAGGCAGTTCGAAAGTTATGTAACATTGAAGTAGAATCAATAAAAGTGCCACTGAAAAGGAAAACAAAAAAAGCTCAACAAAGAAGAGCTGAAGTCGCATTATTCTCTGTGGGTTATATGCTCCATATATTTTTGCTCTTTGCCTCGCTTTATTTGTGTCTTCCCCCGCTCCCTATTGTTACCTATATAATTTCCTGTTTCAGTTGCGTTGGTTTCTGCCACTACTGTACTTGGCAACGGCGAAATTTAACATCTTTAAAACATCTTCACACTTTGGAAAGGTACATATATGATGATGGCAGGTCCTTTGTACAGTTAAGTCTGGTCGGCTCGGCTAGATTACCATACCATTTTATGTGATAGGTAAAGTATGACTTTTAGTAAATCTCGCACTTCAGTTAATGTCTAGTTTGTTTTCTTGGCTTAGCAGGGAGAGAAAACTTCAAGATGGATGGGTACCAAGATTTCCTCCATGGCTGGAACTTCTGAAACGAAGGGCATATGGCCAAGCATGACCTGTACCGTGACTTGGTTGATGCTCTTATCATCATCATTTTCTTGATGAACTCAGGAAGTTTTTTATATGTTCTAATAGACTGTGCTGAGGCTACTACAACTTGCAACTTCTCGCAATCATCCATTGTTTCAAGAATTTATCTATTTGTTTAGAGTGTATCGATGTGTAATTTTGTGGAAGGTTTTGTTGATTTTGTATTTTTTTTTATATTTAAATTTGGAGACGTTAAAATTAGCTAAAGCTGGTGATGTTTACCATTGAAGCTTCGATAACATGTTGAAGAACCATTTATCACAAAAACTTACGCTACTAGATGATGAAAACTCTAGCTAAGAATGGTTTTAATAATTTTAATGCAGGAAGAATTCCTGTTATGTTCAACAATACTTATAGTGAGAATACCATAATCAACTGGGATTTTAGTAGTCTAAGCTACAAAAATTCTACTAATTAGATGGGTTTAAAACAATAATTACCAGTAATGTGCTACTCTTAAAATAATCGTTGAATATTGATTAGTTTAACTTTCACAAATTCTCAATAAAGAAAATAAAATAGTTTATCTATTTTATCAAGTTATGGTTTTTCATCTACTCTTTAATAATAAATACCTTGATATAAAACCAATCATGAGTGATTATTTGTATTTTTACTTATAAAAATACTCAATTTTTTTTTTTTTTTTGGAAATAGACGAGTTCAAATAATGAGTAATAAAGATAGGGTCAAAATACTTATTAGTATTTTTTTTTTTTAAATAATGAGTAATAAAGATATGACCACAACTCTAGCGTCTGGGTGGAGTGGTGAGGTCGCTATGGCAAAGGAGGAAGTCTCCTCTCCACATCAAGGGAAATCCGTCGGTACCCACACAGATCTCTTATAGATCATCCACTGAACTCTACCGATTAATATAATGTAATGGCCCACTTGAATTATCCTTTTGCGGTTCGCCACCTCGGAGGCATGCAATTAAAATGTGAATTCATCTCACAAGGTTTCCCCCTTTTTAGACTTATATTATCAATGTAAAAGATATAAGCAAACTTATAGAAACGTTGGGTGAACCATGGAAGAACAAATGAACTCAGAAATGACAATATATTGAAAAAATGCATGCAAATTGCCCTCTACACATATAGTGCCTATGGTTCTCCTTTATTAGCAAATGGGATGGGTCATTATTAACTTATGAATCTCACCTATTTTGGTAACACGCATTGACTTGTAATTAATTATGAATTAGCCAAACTATAACAATGATATGCCATATGATTAGACCATGTTGGTTCATCGATTCTCCTTAACAAATTTAAGTAATAAACTAAACACTTGAGAAATCAGCCTTAATTCACAATTCATAGAGCTATTCTCATGCTTTGAGGAGAACTAAGTAGAGAATTGATTATTTGGTTCGGTCAAAGTACTTAAACATACTTGCCTCTGATTTGACAGTAATGATATCCCTCAGTTCATGATGGTTATGAGATAGAGGTATCCCTCGGTTTGTCTATTGTTAGGTTGATTGAATTGATTTGCCTTTCTAGTGCTGACCCCTTCCTGGATGGGTTGAATGAATCAAGACGCTTTGTGCACTAAGTTTGTATCTCTAACAGATTTAATGATCCATTCAGATTGTCCCATATATGGGTTTAAGAATCTGTGGCCTTCATTGTTGCGTTCCTCTTAATGTGCTTGGTTCGTGCAAGCTCCGTTTCCTTGAAAATACATATAAGCTTCATTTTTGTGAGTTGTATGCATTGTTCTTTTAATACTAAGGGTTGCATGGACTTTATTTCCACTCTTTTTAGATCTGAGCTTGTTACAACACCAAGAATCGCATGACAGATTATGCATCCTCATGTGGTAGTGATATCCTTGGGTTTTCATCAAGGATTCTTGTATTTCTTCGGTTACTTTTGATCTCCAACAAAGGTGGTTAGAAGTGCTCTAGCATTCCTTTGTTCTTCTCTCTCCAATGGTGAGTTTTGTCAGATTTTTCATTGCAACTGTGAGTTCTTGGAGCATGACCATTACGACAGCCGTCACCGAGGTCCTTCTTGGGATGGCGTTTATGGTGGGGGATTAAGCTTGTTAGACTTGTGAGGATGCGTCGGTGGTGTTTGTGTTAAGTAAGGGGTCAGTCTAGTAAAGTTGAGAGGTTAGTTTACTGTGGGGCGTTGAGGGGCCTAGTTCCAATGAGGGTTGGTTATAGGGTTTGATGGCTTGAAAGCTCTCCATCCTTCTTTGTGGGTACCATCATTAATCCATGCTCATCGCACTAATGATGTTGCTAGTCTGTTCTTCAAGCGAGTAAGTAACCTGCAAAATGAAGTCAATGAGAGAGCTTGTCGAGCAGGGACCCAGCAAACCCACTATGACGGTTAAGTTAGAAGAAGGAGAAGGAGAGTAGATGATGAATGGACTAAGGTTCTTGGGTATCTAAGTTTCTTACCTCCATTGCCCGTTAATGGGTATATATGTAAGCTTACCAAGCACCACATGTCGCGTGATAATTTGAGGAGGGTAATGTTCATGTGGTTATGTCTCCTCTTTTAACCATGCATGTCTATACAAGCTAGTTTGGTTGCACTGGTGCTGTTCGGGTGTATACCTCTAGACGTCATCCTTGTCGTGGAGAGGTCTATCAGGTACTTAGTTTTGGCAGGGCTATACAGTCGTTGTGGCATAGTTGTGGGTATCTTTGTGCAGGCGTGCTGGAAATAATTTTGTGTACAGATTCGTCCTTATGCAACTGGCAAAGCTAATGTGCTCCTCTTTCTATTGGTTTACTGGCTACACTTGCCTCTATTGTTACCGTCATTCACCACTGGAATTTACCGGCCACTTTATTCAGGTTAGGTGAGATAGAGAGGAAAGTCAACATGGGTCTTTTAGGCCTTATAATTATGTTGTTTATGGGCCTATTGGCCTTTATTTTCATGGGCCATTTTCCTCTTTGTGGTATCACTTACAAAATAGTACTGTGAATTTTATTTGTTTAGCAAATCACAGTAAATTAACTAATATCGTTACAGATGCTGATTTAGCAGAGGGTATTATCATCTTATCACATAACATTTTCTAATGTGGCAGGCAAAGACAAAACAATCATTTAACTTATAGAGTAATAAGTGTTAAGCCACTAATGATAAAGTCTTAATTTTTTGTTGCCTTTTTCAAACCAAATCTTTAACTCTCTCTCTTTATAAATTCCAAATCTAGTTTTAGGGCAAAAGGAAAGGAGTTACTGCCAAGCCAGAATAGAACATATGCTAGTTGTAATTATGAAGTTCCCATCATTTAATCAAGAGTGCACAAGAGTAATCAAACAAATTATTAGAAATAACAATCCTTTTTTCTTCTTTTTTTTCATCTATTAATTAGAAGGTAAATATAAAAAACACTAAATATAGTTGTAGTATTGTGTACTGTGTTAATTAAAAAATTGAATAAAAAGATAAAGCAATTTTTTTCAAAAAAAAAAAGAAAGAAAGAGGAAGGAAAAGAAAGAAAAGGAAAGAATGAAAATGAAAAGAGCAGTGGCCTTTTGCAAATTTATCATAAATTAAGCTCCATGAATATGCTCCAACCATTATACCAATAAAATCATAATTCAAAAAAAAAAAAAAGACAATCATCAATAACCTTTTTACCTATCATTGATTGCATATTAAGTTATAATGTTTTTGTAGTATTTTTAGTGTGTTTTTAGATTAATTAGTGATATGAACAGGTCAAAAATATGTTTGAATATGAAGCTTTTACATGTTATGTTGCTCTTGTAGGTGAAAGGGGGATTGGAGAAAGAAGAAAGTTAAAGCCAATTTTGGGGAGTTTGCTTACTATTACGAGCGTGTAAAGAGCTGTGAGTGCATAATAACATTAGGCAGAGTTGTTATTGCGATCATAAGTTTTGCAAGGTTTGAAGAATTATGATTTTAGAAGTCTCGAATGCAATCGCAGACAATGCTTCAATAACAAGTTTTACAGAATGATGATTTTAGAAGTCGTTATAATGATCGTAGGCAATGCTTCAATGGTAAATTTTATTTCTTTTACTACAATTGCAAGAAGCCTAATGACAATTATATCAAGCTATCGTGTGGAGCAAGGACAAAACGAATCTAGGGAATTTTTAAGGACAATTCTAGAAAGGTATAAAAGGAGGCTTAAGACCCATTTAAGGATATTCTAGAAACACTTGGAGGAGCAGGAAAAATCTATACTAGAGCAAGAAAGTTGAAGAAAAAGAGGAAGAGCCTAGATTTTCCTATAGCTTATAACATATGTGTCCTTACATTATTAAAAATAAGTAATTAAGTAATTAAATTAAGCCTTAAATTAATTAAATAATTAATCAAGCGAAATTCATTGTATGAATAAATAAAATAGTGAGGACATAAGCTTAGGAAGGTGTACAATAAGGATTTTAAGATGGTGAATAGAAGAAATAAAGGGGTTAAGTGGAGCTTTTTGAATGAGGTGCCACTTAGCATATAAGTTGCTACCTCTAAAAGGAACACTTATATTTTTGTTTAAGAAAGAAAAGAGGATTTCTTCATGCTCATATGAATGCAGAGAACAAAGAAGAGAAAGCTTCCTGCGTAAAAAAAAATAGTTCTCTGTAGTTGAAAATGCAAAAACAATAAAAAGGAGAAGGCTACATGTGAAGGTTAAAGAGAATACTAGATCGAATTCTTGATAGTTAGACTTAAGATTAAGGTAAGTTTCAATTTGCATGTTGATTTATTTTAGACATGAACTCTAAAACCTTAGATTTTCATTCATGAAATCTTTATTTGGTGAAGATCATTCATGAAAGTTTGATCTTAAATATATAGAGGAGCAAGTGGTTGTTAGAGCATTTCACTAAAAGTTGGATTGCTTAAATATAGTGAATGAACTTCTTTCATTTCTTAAATTCTAGTTTTCAGTCTAAAATTAATTCATGTGATGCTTACTTTTGTTAAATGAGAAAATTCTTTAGTTTTGGGAATTTCTTGATTGAATTTTTGTCCTTGTTGGAAATTGATTATGTGAGTGAATTCCTCTAGTATCTATTATTTTCCAATGCTGAAAACTACCCTAAAGAATATTCATTATTGGATGAAAAATGGGTTCCTTGAAAATTTTGCATCTTAATGGTTTTAGGTGTTGATTTCTTTATTTTTCTCATTAGCAATTGTTCTTTTTTATGAGTATTATGTTTGTGTTTCAATTCTTTGTTGGAATTTCTTTTAATAAATGAGTGTTCTCTTTTTATTCTTGTCTTCAATTTTGGAATTCTTATTTTAACTTGTTGCTATCTCAATGAATACATGAAATTTTTGTTTAGAACTTTTGGAATTGATTTATATTTGCTTTGAATATAGTTTTTAAATGAATTCCCATCTTTCCTTCTTAATCCGGTTCTAGAACTTACTCCAAACTATTTTTATTGTTGCTAAAATTTTGATCATTTGTGAACTTCAAATTCATTGTTTGGGGTATTGTCATTTCTTAATATTTGCTGTGCAGCCTCTCCCTGAATTACAGCTTACCTCTTTTCTTGAAATCTTATGTTAACTCACATTTTATTGTTGCCATGGTTGTTGTTGTTGTTGTTTAAATTGGTTACTAATTTTATTAATGATGCATGTATGTGTTTTTAGTTTAAAAACATTTCTCAATCGTCTAAATGGTTAATTCCCAAAATAGCAATTCAAACTGGTAAGAATTTATAAAACCATCACTAACTATTATTGCTAGAAGTAAAGTGGTTTATCAAATGTGGTCAGGTTTTATTTGTTATATAAACAGTAAAATTGTGCAAGCCATATCTGGAGTTCCGTAACTCCAAATGAGTTGATGTCTGCACTTGTGAAAACTTTAAAGTGTCCCCTAAAAATTTGATAGGAATAGGGAAAACCTAATTCTATTGTTTAGATGGTCTTTTTATTGCACAAAATCTATAGACAACTTGACCATGATGTATTTATTTTCATGTTTCTCCTTATATGCATGTCCAATTGGTGTAAAATAAATTTCAAATTTCTCTAAACACCCAAGGGTAAAAATTTAAAGAAAAAAATTTAAAAATATAGACTATGAAATTTTTAGTGAATTTTTTAATATACATTATGCATTATGTCATGTTGACAGCCTAGTGAGTGAATCTCATTCTTTCTTCAATTAAGTTCTTTAACCTATTTCCTTAAATTAATTTGCTAAAGCTCTATGTTTTTTTTTTGAATTTGATTAACTTGAGCTTTGCATGAAAGACTTGGAGCTGATGTTTCTTTTTGTTATTAAAGCTTGATTTAGTTTTTTGTTTATAACAAGCTTTTGGGTACTAAAATCTCTTATGATTCTTAGTTAAAAACCTCTGTAGGTTTTGAACATTATGACCTATACATAAATGACATTTTAAGTTCATAATGAAGTCAAATAAGAATAGAAATCATGGCACAAATAAAAAGAAACTTCATATATGCCAGGAACTGAAACTGCAAAGTATGCGAGCTTTCTTATATGTTTACTTATTATAGAGTAAGAATTTAGTAATTTCTAAATCAAATACAACTTATTTAGTCTTTGGACATTTGATAAAGTCTTTATAGCATAAATTATTTTTAATTTGATACACATAGTTGAGCATGCCTTTATTATCATTTTTTTTATTTAGTTAAAATTATAGTTCTAACACCACAAAAATTTTGGTGGCTTGACCAGTTTTGTGCATAATTATCATTGATGTTAAATAAGTGCTAAGCATTTAAATTAAATCACATGAGAAGTAACTCCAAAACTCTTACGGCGGAGGACAATGTCTATGTCCTTCCAATTTTAGATATAAGCACATAAATATACATAGACCAAGAACAATTACACTTGAATAATTCAACTTGAAGTTCAAATCAGCTCAAATATTTTCTTAAGTCTTCGACTTGAGACTAAATTTATTATAGAATAAATTATAAATGAGCAATGGGAACAAAATGTTATATCAAGATCCTTAGAATGATAAGCTTTAATATCATCAAGAGTACATGTAAGGAATGAAAATAACAACCATGTTTTAAGTGTACTCTAAACTCAAGTGTTATAATTAAAATTGTAATTAGAATATTGTTGTATTCATGTTTATTAAGGTGTTATGAGGAGATTAATTACCTTGAGCTGTGTATATTGGTCCTGGTGAGAGTTGTTCTTAGATTAATTGTTTATTAATAGCCATTCAATAATAATTGCCTTTAAGGCAACACATAAATTCAATATGCCTTTAGGGTAAATTTATGTGGTTAATGAGTATGTATACTGATTCCATAAATAATTATGCTCTGAGAAAGAGTAATAAATAAAAGCACTCTATGAAGGAGTTGTGTAGGCTATAGCATTCTAAGATGGAGCTATAGGTTATAATGCTCTAAGAAAGAGCTAGACTAGCAGTATAATCCATAGGTTGCTATAAGATGCAATTATGTGCTAATGCTCGTGTCTTGCCCGTGAAAGGCAGATTTATAAAGTTTATATAAAATTGGAAGTAAAACATTACAGTTTTAATTTATAAGGTCTATACTATGAGAAACAATTAATGTCATGTGAAGTGAATAACATATAGTAAAAGAGAATCATAAATAGTATTTAATTAATTTTTGAACAGTCTTTTTAGAATTTATGGCAATATGCAATAAATGAAAATTTTGTTAAAAACTATATGCTATGCATCTTGATATAATACTTTGTTCTCATATTATTATTCAAGTTAAATACTGTGTTTCCTATTCTTGTTGTGCTTTTAATCACTCACTAGGTAATTTCCTTATGAAATTACTCACACTCTTTTTTTATTCATTTTCGATATAAGGTTATATTGTATAGCTAGAGTAGACTTTATGGCAGTTCAACGCAATACTATGGTATTTGACGTTACTGAGGTAGAGACATTGGTTAAGTATGTTATAGTTCATGACCATGGTGTGGAGTTTGCTTTCTAACTAGCTGTTGAGTTACTAGGTTTTGAAGTCTGCACGTCCATTGTTCATAACGAGTATATAGAGGAGATGTGCATAGTTGTGTGAGTTTTTTATAATACAGATTCTGGGATTTAGGTCTCACTGACTTAGATCTAATGCAGCCAATGTGGACTATGACCTTTTTTTTCCTTTTTGGTCAAATGCCTAGCAACACCTCATGAGCCGTGATACTTTTGATCTATTTTAGTTACACTAGTGATGTCACAACCCAAATCAAGAGTCATGATCGGCACTAGGGAATAGAAATTCTTTCGAATCACAAGTAATAAATAAATAAAACTACACCATAACTAAAACTTAATATCATTTCATAAAATAAAAATATTCATAAAATATTCAGAGATAGGTCTCAAATCCAAAATACATACTACTAATAAAATACACTACTACTGTAGTTTTCTATAGTACAATAAAAGGTCAAATAAATAAATTACATAGTCTAGCTAAGGCTAAAGAAGACTAGCGTAAAATACTATTGGTAAGGTCTAAAGAAGATGAAGATCTTGAAAAAAAATATTAAGGGGAGTTAGACCTCATTGAGTGAATTATTATAATTGTCACGACCCAAAACAGGGGCCATGACCAACGCTAGGGAATGGGAATTCTTTCGAATCCGGAACCCGTAGCAAACCTAAAAATAAAATAAAATCATGCAATAATAATAACAACATAATTAAATAAAATATTCTGCAGCAGAAATAAAATCATAAATATTAAAATAATATTCCACCAAATGAAATTAAATCGAACAACTCATCCCATATATATATAAATAAACTTTTAATACAAGTTCCGGTTCAAATCTTTAAAATACATAACTCACACAAATATAATACATAAACCCACAACTGTTTACAACTATTGCAGTGTCTAGATTATAAAATAAAGCTCAGATAAGCAGTTTACATAGTGAAGCCGGGGCGGAAGAAATCCAGCGTATAGGTCTGCTACTAAGGTCTGAAGATGAAAAATAGTTAACGGAGGGGAGTCAGACCTCACTGAGTGAATTGTTATAATATATATACATGCATACTAAATGACGATGCACACAGTCAATAGTATATATATAATAAGTGTATATACAAGCAAATACACGCAGATGCAACAAAATCATTTTATATATTTTACTAAAAATCACTGTTTATGAAGGATCAAATAGAACCCTAGAAAATCGCAACCTCAAACAGTGTTAGACAACACTCTAGCCATACAGGCTCACTTATTCCAAATATATTCACTTATTCCATTTGGACAGTAGACTGGCCCCAAGACACTAAGTCAACCGAGCTCCAACAGTCTGACTGTCAGTGTGATTGGCCCTGAGACACTTAGTCAACCGAGCTCCATCAATCACATCACATCTCAAATTAAACATATCCAATCAATATCCACAAATAGGTTAGTAATATAACCTAAATGCTATCAGCGTACCGGTACGTAATCGGTCATAGTGCTGCCCACTAGGTAGCACGTTTTATTGATATCCTTCATTAATATATAAAACATATATTCATAAATAAATGATGCATGAATTTCAATAGAATAACAATATAAACCATATATATACTAGAAATATACCAAAGTAAACCAGGTATATTTCGAGCATACATACGTCAAATAAATCCAATATAATTGCAAAATAAACTAGAAATATATTTAAAAACATTTTAGCTATAAATGTTTTAAATAAAACATGCATATAATTTACAATATATCAAAATAAACCAAAAATAAACCTAAGTACTAATTAAATCATTTATGCATATTTATCAAAATAAACCATATATTTCTAAAACATGCACCTTAAAACATATATATATATATAAAATAACAACTCACTATTATTGTGCTCCACGAGATGGGTCTGACGGGCCTGGTCCACTAGGCATCGATCTCGGCGCAACTAAACAAACAAACGACAATAGAAAATCAGAATAAATCTAATGGAAATTCCTAAAAACTTGATCTAGAATAATAGACACAGAATTAGAATTTGAGTTCGACCGGACATCACGTTTTATGAGAATTCTATCAAAAATTCGGCAGAACCTCCCCTGTAAAATGGACATCTCTCTACTCAAAGAGTAGAGCTGGTCCTGCAAAGAAACACACATCGAAATAACACAATTCACAACCACAATCCCTCGGTTGGACTCCAAACTATAATTCATCGATCGAGGTTCACAATTCCTAGAATAATTATAAAAATACCAAAAATTCCCTTTAAAAATAAAAATACATTTTATCAATCTAAATTACTTAATTAACCCTAAAACACATTAAAAACCGATAAAAACTCATTTATTTAGAAAAATCGTATATTATATATATTTTGAAAATAATTTACGAAAAATAGTTTTAATTAGTTAAAAATACTAAATAATTTGTAGAAATCATTTTTATAGCTCAAATAATTATTAAAACCAATTTAATTATATTTTTAGCTAAATTAGTGTCAAATGACCAAAATACCCCTAATACATATAAATTCACTATAAATGTTCAAAAATTCACCAAAAATTATATAATTACTCAAAAATTAATTTCTCAACATATAATTCAATAATATCAAGAAATATACTCAATTAACCAATTAATTTCAATTTAACACATAATTAACCTAATTTTTCAAAATTACATAAACTTAATAAATTCCAAATAAATATATAAAAATTCACAAAAATTACCAATAAATTTATAAAATGCATTTCAACACCCATTATTACCATAAAACAAAATTTCACAATTTAATTAATTAATTTTTGAAAATTAGAAAATAGTAATAAAATAATAAAAAATACCCAAAAATCAAAATAAATTTCAAAAATTCTAAAAAAATTACCACATGTATATTAAGCTACAAGGATTAAAGTTTTTGAAGGGAGTTTGCACGAATCAACCAAATTAAAGCTAAAAAAAATTCAAGAACCCTAATAGGCCGAAATGGAAAAATCAAAACTTAGGGAAATCTAGACCATTTTAAGTGAAAGAAAGCTTGGAATCACACTCATAGAAGCTCAAGGAGAAGATAGAGACCAGTGGCGTCGAGTTTGGTGGCCAGAATCGGCTTGAACGGTGATGGGATGGATTTCGGCCTTCCTTGGAATTTTTGGCCAAAACACATTGGAAAAGGAAGCTTTAGGCGTTGGGAAAGGCTGGAGGTGGAGGAGGAAGGCTAAGAGGCACACTGACGGTAAGAAAATCAGCTTGCAGTTGACGAAAATGGTGGAAGGGCATCAAGAACGAAGAGGGTGAAGTCGATGGCAAAATCGTAATTTTGGCAAACTTTTTTTTGATTTTTGATAATAAATTATGTATATATATATATATATATATATATATATATATATATATATATATATAATATATATATATATATATATATATATCCACACTATATATTATTATATTATATAATCTCACACACATTAAATATACACCACACACATATTTTAATAATATATACACATATATAATTAATTAATTAATATTAAAACTAAATATTAAAAATTAATTTAATTAATTAAACCCTAATTTACTTTAAGTAAATGTACATATATACATTTTATTTAGCACTTTAAAATTTATATATGAGTTCATGCAAGTTCATAAAACTATTTAAAATAGTTAATATTAAATTATTTACGTTTTAATTTCCCCGAAAATAACATTCCGGGGAAAATTTTACGTAAAAAACTTACAATAATTAAGAATAATTAAAATAACTTAGTAATTATCAAACTCATGAAAATAATCATAAATATATATAAAAAAATTATTAACACTGCATATCCTAATGTAGTTTAAAATTACTTAAAAACTCGGGATATTACAATAATATATATACATGCAACCTAAATTCATATACATTCAATCATCAGTATATAATATATATATATATATACACACACACACACACATTTCACACATATGTTGAAATTTATTTTTATATATAATAAAAGCATAAAATTATTGTAGTTGAAGGACCGGAGCAGAACCCTAACAGTTCACAACCTCGATCATAATAATCAATAGTCAACAGGCTTAACTAAAACTCTAAGTGTTCATTTATCCAACTTAAGGTAGTAGACTGACTCCGAGTACACTAAGTCAACCGAGGATCTGCAATCTCGCTACCGGCATGATTGTCCCTAAGTAAACTAGGTCAACCGAGGATCCGCAATCTCACTACTGCCGATGACTAGCCCCGAGTACACTCAGTCAATCGAGGATCCACAGTCAACCTTTCTGATAACCAACATCTCAATAATAATTATCAAATTTCAACCTAAATCTATCGTACTATCACACAACAGTCATAGCGTAGCCCACTAGGTAGCACATTCTACTGTTATCCTTCAAATTATTAAAAATAATAAAATGCATGATATAAACATAATAGCATCTATTTAAAATGGAATATACCAATTATATACTGAAAATATAATATATGTATATTAAACATATACTAGATATATATGTTACAAATATACCTAAATAAACCATGAATATACCATAAATACACTAGGTATATATTGAAAATTACAACATGCATATATATTGCATATATATCGAAATATACCA
The DNA here is from genome assembly GCA_947683625.1 of Mallotus nudiflorus. Lineage (NCBI taxonomy): Eukaryota > Viridiplantae > Streptophyta > Magnoliopsida > Malpighiales > Euphorbiaceae > Mallotus > Mallotus nudiflorus. The sequence continues at coordinate 4,427 of CANTUR010000591.1, read as the reverse complement.
AAAATATACTAAATCATTTAATGAAATAAATTATGTTTAAACATATAATGAAAATATGAAAATCCTTATTCGTGCATCCTATATGCAATGCATATATAGAATAATAACTCATAATTTTACGCTCCTCGAGGCTGACTCAACAGGCCTAGTCAAATAAGTCTAGGTCTCAACACAACTAGAAAAATAAATAATAAAATCAGAATAAATTCCTAACTAATACTTATAAGAATTCTAAAGAAAGACTCTATCTACGAATTAAAACTTAGTTAAAACATAAAAACTCATGATCGACCCAACGTCACGTTTTACGAGAATTCTACTGAAAATTCGACAAAGTCTCTTCTATGAAATGGACATCTCATTGTTGAAAAGTAGATTCGATCCTACAAGAAAACACACTTCTATATTCACAAAACTCAACACCTCGGGTTGGAACCTCAAACTACACAAATTTCCAACCGAGGTTCACAATTCACAATAATCAATGTTAAATAATAAATATAATAAAAATCATTAAATTCCATAAATATCCATAAAATACCAAAATATAATATATTTAAACATAAAAAACATTTAATATAATTATTTCCACATTAACTAAATAAAATCTCAAATAAATTATATACTATTAATAAAAATCCGATTTTCAATTATTTAACATAAAATAGTGAAATTCACAATTAATTACTTAAAGAGTCCAAATATATATTAAAAATAGTTAAAAACTTATTTAATCACAAAAATAGCATATAAAATTATTGTTTGAATATATTATCAAAAATTAATATTAATTAGTTAAAAATAGTAAGTAATTCGCAAAAATTATTTTAATACCATTTATTATTCCAAAATTATTTTAAAACATATTATTTAACTATAATTTCAATAAAAACACACAATTCACCTATAAATCCAAAATCACATAATACAAAAATATTATTGAAAAATTATGCAAAATTTCTAAAAATTATTTTCTTACTACCAAAATTAATAACTTAAATTAATGATACTAATTTAACCAAATTTTCATTCCAAAATAAATAAATAACATAATTAATAAAAATTCATTTTTAATTATTAAAATATTCAAAAATACCCATTATTCAAAATAATTCAAAAAAATAAAAAAAAAATATATTTAGGAAGATTAAGCTATATACATCAACATTAACAAACAGAAAATCCATGGATCAAACACAATCAACTAAAAAAATCAAATAATAACACATAAACTAAAATTGATGAAAACTCATAAACATGTAGATTTAAGCTTGAACCAAGATTTGATTTAACTTCACCAAAGCTAGGAGGTTCGAACAAGACTGAAATGAAGAGCTCTAGTAGCCGGAATCGTTGCCAGTAGCAATGGAGGTCACCTACTATTGTTGTTGTTTCTAGTGCATTTTGATGGCTTCCCGACGAACTGGAGGCTGCGAAGAGGAAGGGGAGGAAGAGGGAAGGTGATGGTGGTGAGTGGTGGCGTAGTGGCAGCTTCGGCATGGGTGGTGGGTTGCTGCTGGTTCGTCGAGTGAAAGAAGAAGAAGAAAACAATGGGAGAGGAAAAAGAAAATAGAAGGGAAGAGAAGAAAAGTAAAACCCAAAAAAAAAAGTCTTGATTCATATATATATATATATATATACACACACACACACACACATTATATATATATATTCATTTATATATATATATATACACACACACACACACATTATATATACATTATTTACATATATAAGCAGTAGTAGTAGTATAGTAGTAGCAGCAGTGATAATGACTTGAATATTGTTAAATAATAAAAACTTCCAAAATAAATATTTTACGTAAATAAAATATTTAGAATAAAATAAATAAATAATATGTACAAATAATGATAATAAATAAATAAAATTTAAAATTTTATTAACACTACAAATCTCAAAATATACTTTAATAATTTAAAAATATTAGGTCATTACAAGTGAGGACAAGGTTGTGATGCCATGGCTAGTGATATGGCTATGGATGGTGCATATCTTTAGAGTAGACTTGAGAGGTCCTCCAACTAAAGAGGGTTATTGGAACATGATATTGTATTATTTTTCTTTCATATTTGTATAACTGGTACTCTTGATTGAAGAACTGCTTGTAAATATAAGTTATTATGGTGTAACTTCAATCTATGCTATATAAGTAAAGTTTATTCAATAGCATGTGCATTTTGTTACGACTATTTATATATGAAAAAATACTTGCCATGGAGAAATATTATAGTGTATATATATATTTAGTACTTTATTAAAGGCTTAATATGATAGGATTGACAATGTGATAGATTGAAATAGTGAGGCTTCACACCATCATTCTCTATAAGGATGAGATATACCATGTGAGAATAATGGGGTGAGGTGTTCATTACATAGCTAGTTTCTTCTCTTTTCTCAATTTTCTTGTAATTCAATCATTGGTTTTTCTTGTGATACTTTAATTTTGATGTTAAATGATCTTATGATAGGATAAATTTGTTATTGCTAGGAATTATGAATCTCACTTGATCTAAGTTTTTGAATTCAATTACCCATTAATGATATTGCATGTTATGTTTATTTCTCTTCATTCTTGCTATTGATTAGCCATCAATAACATGATTGTAATTAGGAATATGTATTGAGAAATGGCATTTCTAATAGATCAATAAACATGATAGCATAACTCCCTAATTATATGAATCGTGACAAGTAATATAGTGATAAGTAGAGTATTGTCCCATAAGGGAAGAGTACTAATTATTAATTGTAATTTGATTTTCCCTAGCTAATAGAAATAAACTAAAATACAAAAACTAAACTAACTAATTAGAACAAACTATAAAGATTAATCAAATATAATTAACTGTGATTAAATCAATAATAATAGACTATAGCTTGGATTTGCTTCACTAGTCAACATGTGGATCATGGGGTTATTTTATAAACCAATTTATTATTGATTACAATTAAGGGCAAATTTCTTTAAATTACCTAAAGTCTGCCTCAATATCATTTAAGCATACTAAAATCAATTATCGTTTATTCTCATGGTCGATAAATTAGTTATAGTTCATTAAGTTCTTTAGCAAATTATTTTCTTTCCAAAGGATTAATCTACTCGCATGATCAAGGTTCTTAAGTTTTGTGAGTTTATAAGCTAGACAATAAATTCTAAAAAGGAAATAAAACTATGCTAGACAACTAAAACCCTAATAAAATATTAATTATAAACTAAAAACTAAATAAATCCTAGCTAAACACTAATAAATTCCATGAAAATTAATTGAAAAAACAATGCAAAAATAACACTAATAAAACACAAAGTATAATTGATTCATGATTAGAGATAACTTGAGTTAATTAAATCTTATGGGTTGCACTCGATATTTGTAATTGGATATCAAAGTATCTTTGGAGAGTGACGAGAACCAATTCTTGAGTGCCTTAGTTGATGATTGGAAATTTAGTTAATCAATACTTAAGAAAGATTGGTTAATGCTCTAGGAGGTCTCTAGTATGTAATTATTAATTGGGTATGTTAAATGTCAATTGCTTGGTGATTGTGCAGATGATTAATTACTAGCAAGTCTTTAATAATTGGTTATTTTTGTCTTTAAGCATTAGTATTTCTTCCTATTGTTGCTAGTTGATAGCTTAGACTTAATTTTCTTGCAATTATATCCAATTTAGTTACATCCTTAAAAAAGCTAAAACAGAAATAATATATGGATAAACTTTTTAATCCTTAGGGGAATGATACTTAACTTACTCTTTATGATTTATTGACCCTGTCTATTTGTGGGCATTGCTAATTTAGCACCAAACAAGTTTTTGGCAGAGGTTTCCATTCCTTTTAAGGGGTTACAACTTCCTATTTTTATTGTGTATTTATTTTGTGACTCTTTTGCTTAGTTTTAGAGAGGTGCTTTTTTATCACTTGATTTTTCATAACTCAAGTGGCTTTCCCCCCTCTATGATTAATAAAATAAATTAAAATTTTTGCTATTAAAAAAAATCTAATAGCTTTCCAACTGTTTTCCCTTCATATGAAGCTAACCTGATGGACTAATCAAATTAATACTTAATGAAGTAGTAAAGTTTTGATCTAATAATAACAAGTTTCATATATGCAAAAAAATATTTGGCCAAACTCTATGCCAAAAAGGCAATGATTACCATTAACATCCAAATATTGTTCTAAAATTTATACAATGGGTAGTAACTTTTTACAATTAAGCAAAATACTAAAATTAGTGATGATTCTCAACAAACTATGTTTGTGTCCTTGCACCTAATCATTTTCCAAGTTAATTACTCAAGTGAAGAAGGTTTACAAAAAATCTCTATCTTCAACCACTTTTTCTTTTCGCATAAACATACACTATCACAATCATGTAAAGCGACAATAAAATTTTGTAAAA
>CANTUR010000590.1:1512500-1634748 GCA_947683625.1 Mallotus nudiflorus | reverse complement strand
ACATCAAAAACACAAGTCAAATGTTGTACATGCTCATCTAAATTTTTGCTATAAACCAAGATATCATCAAAATAGACAACAACAAATTTGCCTATGAATGCTCTTAAAACATGATTCATCAATCTCATGAAAGTGCTTGGTGCATTAGTTAAACCAAAAGGCATTACTAACCACTCATATAAACCATGTTTAGTTTTAAAAGCTGTTTTCCATTCATCACCTTCTCTCATTCTAATTTGATGATAACCAGATTTCAAATCAATTTTTGAAAACAAATATGAACCATGCAATTCATCCAACATGTCATCTAGCCTAGGAATGGGATGTCTATACTTCATCGTGATTTTGTTGATGGCACGACAATCAACACACATCCTCCAAGTTCCATCTTTCTTAGGCACTAATAAGACGGGTACGGCACATGGACTCATGCTTTCACGAACATAACCCTTCTCCATAAGCTCATTCACTTGCTTTTGGATTTCCTTGGTCTCCTCCGGATTACATCTATATGCTGGTCTATTTGGAATGCTTGCTCCAGGTATGAAATCAATTTGGTGCTCAATGCCTCTTTTAGGTGGCAAACCATTTGGAATTTCTTCTGGAAATAAATCTTCATAAACCTGCAAAAGATCAACAACAACACTAGGCAAACCATTGGTTATTTCGTTAGAAATATGCAAAATCTCCTTGTACATAAGTACAAGCATGTGTTGCCTCAAAAGCATAGCTTCCTTCACATCACTCATTTTTGCATAAACACTCATTTTTCTTTCATTTGAACCTTCCTTGTTTTCTCTCACCATGTTTTTCCCATTTTGGTCAAGAGAATTGGAATTTTTAGGTTCACTCATCTCACCTTTTTCTTTACTCTCAAAGGTTTCCCTTCCCAAAGAATTTCCCAATGAAGAACCCATTTCTTCATATTGTTGCTTGATGCGCATTTGGTCTTCAAAAATCTGTTTTGGAGTTAATGGTCCAAGGTTAAACCTTTTTCCATCCATAGTCATAGTATACATATTTTTGAATCCATCATGATTAGCCCTTCTATCATATTGCCAAGGTCTCCCCAACAACATATGTCCAGCCAACATTGGTAACACATCACACAACACCTCATCCTTATATCTACCAATTTGAAAAGAAATTAGAACTTGCTTATTTACCTTTACAACTCCACTTTCATTAAGCCATTGCAACTTGTATGGTCTTGGGTGCTTGGTAGTAGGCAACTTCAATTTCTCCACTAGCAAAGTGCTTGCTACATTAGTACAACTTCCACTATCCACAATCATGTTGCACAACTTGTTAGAAATCAAACAATGAGTATGAAACAAATTTTCCCTTTGCTCCCTATGGACATCATGTTTATTTTGCAAACTCAATGTTCTTTGAACAACAAGATTATCTCCTTTAGCACATTCAACATCACTACAATCTTCTAAAGAAGGCATATCATCATCACTATCCCCCTCACTCTCCGATTCAATATCACCATCCCTTAGAATCATAGCTTTCTTATTTGGACATTCCCTAGCAATGTGTCCATGACCCAAACACTTAAAACATTTTATTCCCCTAGTTTGGGTTGGTTGATTCTCACCCTTTCCCTTATTAGCCAAGTCAATTTTAGGTTTATTTTCTTCCACTTTTGACTTGTTAAAAGGTTTATCATCCTTTTTCCCCCAAGAAGTTTTCCAAGAAGAAGAAGAACCCACATTTGGTTTAGAATCATACCTCTTTCCTTTCAATTGCCTTTCCACTTTCATGGCCAAATTCACCATATCTTCAATCTCCACATAATGTTGCAAATCAACAACATCAGCAATGTTTTTGTTTAGCCCTCTCAAAAACCTTGCCATGGTAGCTTCACGATCTTCTACCACATTTGCTCTAATCATAGCCTTCTCCATTTCTTTGTGATATTCCTCAACACTCATGGATCCCTGAATTAGAGTTTGTAACCTTTGATGAAGCTCTCTATAGTAATGGCTTGGAACAAACCTCTTTCTCATGATTTGCTTCATTTCCCTCCAAGACTCCACGGGTCTTTCTTCATATCTACGTCTTTCCTTGCAAAATTGATCCCACCAAACAATTGCATAATCACTAAACTCAACAGCGGCGAGTTTTACCTTTTTCTCCTCTGAATAATTGTGACATTCGAAGATGAGTTCCACTTTCCTCTCCCATTCAAGGTACACATCTGGATCATTTCTTCCTTGGAATGAAGGAATCTTCATTTTGATGCTTCCAAGGTTGCGATCAACATCATCTTTAGGACGTCCTCTCCTAGCTTGTCTCCTAGGATTGATTTGTTGTCCCACCAAGGTGACTTGATCATCATCCAATTCATCCTCTCCTTCATAGTCCTCTTGGTCAATTGGTGGACGTCTCCTTTGTTTAGGCTCTCCTTGTAATTGGTTAAGGATGCCATCATGCCTCTCCAATTTCTCATTGACTCCCGCCATCATGTTAAACATTCTTTCGAATTGTTGTTGCATAGCTTGAATCACATGATCATTTGTAGAAGAAGAACTTGTGTCTTTTGACATGATTGTAAAACCTAAAATTTTAACAAAAGAAAATAGAAAGAAACAATCTCACAACACTCCCTCACGTGTTTCACTCAAAATTGATGTATACCACTCGTGTTTACACTCAATTTTGGCTTTTTCTCTAATGATGTCACACTCTTGCCTTTTACCTCTCAAATTTGCCTTTTGATTTCTTAGATGAACTAAGTTTCTCAATCAAACAAAATTCAAGAATGTAGTAATCAATGATGAAAAAATAAGGTAGGCTAACAAGAAAATAATAAGGTAGGCTTAAAGAAAAGAACAATTTGTAACAAATAGGCTAATAGAAATGAAAAACAAAGATAGATTATCAAAGAACACAAAGAGACAGAATTATAAAGATCATCAAAGAACACAAAGAGACAGAATTATAAAGATAGATCTCAATGGAATATGAAGAGTCAATTTTTTTTTTTTTAATGTAAACTGAGATATAACATAGGAATATCAAAGATAACATATACTTTTTTTTTTTTATGGACGAATTTTTTTTTTTTTTTTTTTTTTTTTTTATGGACGAATTTTTTTTTTTTTTTTTTTTTTTTTGATATCTGCAAACAAAATCTTGAGATAAGAAGAATAAAGATAAAAAAAAAATAACAAGAATAATAGATAGCAAGAAAGGTGCAAAATATAAGATGAACACAAGATATTGAGAACTAAAAGATAGTTTTGGATACGCAAACCTCAATCTTGAGCCAATGCTCTGATACCACTTATGATGGGAATTGTAGGTTTCATCAATTAACTCCCCAATAGCAAGAATACTATGATAAGTTGAATTAGAAGAAAACCAGAAATTACCAATTTAATCCACAAATTTGGATCGTTCAAAGATTGAAGTAAGAAGATAGATGCTACTTAACCCCTTTACCAACAAGGATAAAGATACTAAGATAGACTTTGAATTTCCTCTTATGCCACAAACAAGAATGTTTGATAAATAATAAGAAAACAAAGATTTAGATTTTGACACCACAAGCTAGAATAAAGCTTGATAAGTCACAAAGTTTATGCAAGAAATTAAAGACAAAATTCCTCACAATAAAACTCAAACAAAGTTATAATTCATATATCAAATTCATTCATTCTACAAAAGAAAGCAAAGGACTTGTTTATATAGAGTACAAGTCCATGCTCACACTACTAAAATAGACTCACACACATAGGATTACTTTTACTCTTAAATGGCCTTAATAACCATTAACCACATTAATAGCCATTACTTATTATTGATTACCCCATTAACTTTAGTAACCACTACCCATAATAATAGCCATTACTTAGTATTAATTACCCTATTAACTTGTATATGGTGGCTACATGTAACCCTAATTGTTATTAACACAAAAACAAGTTAAATATTATTCCTTGGGCCTCCATGGATGCCTTATTGGGCTGAAATTCGTGGGCTTTCCAAATGTCCTTAATTAAACCCAATATGGCTTCTTGAAGCTTCTTGGATTTGGACCTTGTGATTGGGCCTTCTTGTACTATTAATGGATCTTTGATCTCTTTAGGCTTTGAACTTGGATTCACATCAATTTGTGCACAAATTTGCACGAGTTCACGTTTTGCGTTCAAACATGCGCAAATGTGCACAAACTATGCAATCCGTTAAATCAATTTGAATTCGAAGTTTTTAACTCTGGAATATGAACTTGGGATGTTAAATATTCAATTGGAACATTGGATAACATGGTTAAAACCATTTGTCCGCAAATTTGCACGAGTTCACGTTTTGCGTTCAAACATGCGCGGATGCGCACAAATGATGGACTCCGTTAAATCAATTTTGAACTATGCGTTTTTAAAGCTGCAACATGCATTTGGGATGTTAAATATTCAATTGGAAACACTGGATACAAGTTTCAAACATTTGGGCACAAATTTTCACGAGTTCACGTCTTGCGTTCAAACATGCGCAAATGTGCACAGATTTTGCATTCGGTAAAATCAATATGAATTATGAGTTTTAAAAGCTGGAATAGGAATTTGGGAAGATAAATATTCAATTTGGGCATTGGATAAATTGTTTAGAACCATTTGTGCGCGAGTTCGCGTTTTGCGTTCAAACATGCGCATAAATGTGCGCAAATTATGCAATCCGTTAAGTCAATTTGAATTCGAAGTTTTTAACCCTGCAATACGAATTTGGGATGTTAAATATTCAACTGGAACATTGGATAACATGTCTAAAACCATTTGTGCACAAATTTGCACGAGTTCACTTTTTGCGTTCAAACATGCGCAAAATGTGCACAAATTACGCACCCCGTTAAATCAATTTGAATCATGAGTTTTTAATGCTGTAGTATGCATTTGGGATGTTAATTATTCAATTGGAACATTGGATATCAGGTTTCAAACATTTGTGCACAAATGTTCACGTTTTGCGTTCAAACGTGTGAATATGTGCACAAATTTTGCATTCCGTAAAATCAATATGAATTATGAGTTTTAACGGCTGGAATAGGAATTTGGGATGATAAATATTCAATTTGAGCACTGGATAACATGTTTAGAACTATTTGTGCACAAATTTGCACGAGTTCACGTTTTGCGTTCAAACATGCGCAAATGTGCACAAACTATGCAATCCGTTAAATCAATTTGAATTCGAAGTTTTTAACTCTGGAATATGAACTTGGGATGTTAAATATTCAATTGGAACATTGGATAACATGGTTAAAACCATTTGTCCGCAAATTTGCACGAGTTCACGTTTTGCGTTCAAACATGCGCGGATGCGCACAAATGATGGACTCCGTTAAATCAATTTTGAACTATGCGTTTTTAAAGCTGCAACATGCATTTGGGATGTTAAATATTCAATTGGAAACATTGGATACAAGTTTCAAACATTTGGGCACAAATTTTCACGAGTTCACGTCTTGCGTTCAAACATGCGCAAATGTGCACAGATTTTGCATTCGGTAAAATCAATATGAATTATGAGTTTTAAAAGCTGGAATAGGAATTTGGGAAGATAAATATTCAATTTGGGCATTGGATAAATTGTTTAGAACCATTTGTGCGCGAGTTCGCGTTTTGCGTTCAAACATGCGCATAAATGTGCGCAAATTATGCAATCCGTTAAGTCAATTTGAATTCGAAGTTTTTAACCCTGGAATACGAATTTGGGATGTTAAATATTCAACTGGAACATTGGATAACATGTCTAAAACCATTTGTGCACAAATTTGCACGAGTTCACGTTTTGCGTTCAAACATGCGCAAAATGTGCACAAATTACGCACCCCGTTAAATCAATTCGAATCATGAGTTTTTAATGCTGTAGTATGCATTTGGGATGTTAATTATTCAATTGGAACATTGGATATCAGGTTTCAAACATTTGTGCACAAATGTTCACGTTTTGCGTTCAAACGTGTGCATATGTGCACAAATTTTGCATTCCGTAAAATCAATATGAATTATGAGTTTTAACGGCTGGAATAGGAATTTGGGATGATAAATATTCAATTTGAGCACTGGATAACATGTTTAGAACTATTTGTGCACAAATTTGCACGAGTTCACGTTTTGCGTTCAAACATGCGCAAATGTGCACAAACTATGCAATCCGTTAAATCAAATTGAATTCGAAGTTTTTAACTCTGGAATATGAACTTGGGATGTTAAATATTCAATTGGAACATTGGATAACATGGTTAAAACCATTTGTCCGCAAATTTGCACGAGTTCACGTTTTGCGTTCAAACATGCGCGGATGCGCATAAATGATGGACTCCGTTAAATCAATTTTGAACTATGCGTTTTTAAAGCTGAAACATGCATTTGGGATGTTAAATATTCAATTGGAAACATTGGATACAAGTTTCAAACATTTGGGCACAAATTTTCACGAGTTCACGTCTTGCGTTCAAACATGCGCAAATGTGCACAGATTTTGCATTCGGTAAAATCAATATGAATTATGAGTTTTAAAAGCTGGAATAGGAATTTGGGAAGATAAATATTCAATTTGGGCATTGGATAAATTGTTTAGAACCATTTGTGCGCGAGTTCGCGTTTTGCGTTCAAACATGCGCATAAATGTGCGCAAATTATGCAATCCGTTAAGTCAATTTGAATTCGAAGTTTTTAACCCTGGAATACGAATTTGGGATGTTAAATATTCAACTGGAACATTGGATAACATGTCTAAAACCATTTGTGCACAAATTTGCACGAGTTCACGTTTTGCGTTCAAACATGCGCAAAATGTGCACAAATTACGCACCCCGTTAAATCAATTCGAATCATGAGTTTTTAATGCTGTAGTATGCATTTGGGATGTTAATTATTCAATTGGAACATTGGATATCAGGTTTCAAACATTTGTGCACAAATGTTCACGTTTTGCGTTCAAACGTGTGCATATGTGCACAAATTTTGCATTCCGTAAAATCAATATGAATTATGAGTTTTAACGGCTGGAATAGGAATTTGGGATGATAAATATTCAATTTGAGCACTGGATAACATGTTTAGAACTATTTGTGCACAAATTTGCACGAGTTCACGTTTTGCGTTCAAACATGCGCAAATGTGCACAAACTATGCAATCCGTTAAATCAATTTGAATTCGAAGTTTTTAACTCTGGAATATGAACTTGGGATGTTAAATATTCAATTGGAACATTGGATAACATGGTTAAAACCATTTGTCCGCAAATTTGCACGAGTTCACGTTTTGCGTTCAAACATGCGCAGATGCGCACAAATGATGGACTCCGTTAAATCAATTTTGAACTATGCGTTTTTAAAGCTGCAACATGCATTTGGGATGTTAAATATTCAATTTGAAACACTGGATACAAGTTTCAAACATTTGGGCACAAATTTTCACGAGTTCACGTCTTGCGTTCAAACATGCGCAAATGTGCACAGATTTTGCATTCGGTAAAATCAATATGAATTATGAGTTTTAAAAGCTGGAATAGGAATTTGGGAAGATAAATATTCAATTTGGGCATTGGATAAATTGTTTAGAACCATTTGTGCGCGAGTTCGCGTTTTGCGTTCAAACATGCGCATAAATGTGCGCAAATTATGCAATCCGTTAAGTCAATTTGAATTCGAAGTTTTTAACCCTGGAATACGAATTTGGGATGTTAAATATTCAACTGGAACATTGGATAACATGTCTAAAACCATTTGTGCACAAATTTGCACGAGTTCACTTTTTGCGTTCAAACATGCGCAAAATGTGCACAAATTACGCACCCCGTTAAATCAATTCGAATCATGAGTTTTTAATGCTGTAGTATGCATTTGGGATGTTAATTATTCAATTGGAACATTGGATATCAGGTTTCAAACATTTGTGCACAAATGTTCACGTTTTGCGTTCAAACGTGTGCATATGTGCACAAATTTTGCATTCCGTAAAATCAATATGAATTATGAGTTTTAACGGCTGGAATAGGAATTTGGGATGATAAATATTCAATTTGAGCACTGGATAACATGTTTAGAACTATTTGTGCACAAATTTGCACGAGTTCACGTTTTGCGTTCAAACATGCGCAAATGTGCACAAACTATGCAATCCGTTAAATCAATTTGAATTCGAAGTTTTTAACTCTGGAATATGAACTTGGGATGTTAAATATTCAATTGGAACATTGGATAACATGGTTAAAACCATTTGTCCGCAAATTTGCACGAGTTCACGTTTTGCGTTCAAACATGCGCGGATGCGCACAAATGATGGACTCCGTTAAATCAATTTTGAACTATGCGTTTTTAAAGCTGCAACATGCATTTGGGATGTTAAATATTCAATTGGAAACACTGGATACAAGTTTCAAACATTTGGGCACAAATTTTCACGAGTTCACGTCTTGCGTTCAAACATGCGCAAATGTGCACAGATTTTGCATTCGGTAAAATCAATATGAATTATGAGTTTTAAAAGCTGGAATAGGAATTTGGGAAGATAAATATTCAATTTGGGCATTGGATAAATTGTTTAGAACCATTTGTGCGCGAGTTCGCGTTTTGCGTTCAAACATGCGCATAAATGTGCGCAAATTATGCAATCCGTTAAGTCAATTTGAATTCGAAGTTTTTAACCCTGGAATACGAATTTGGGATGTTAAATATTCAACTGGAACATTGGATAACATGTCTAAAACCATTTGTGCACAAATTTGCACGAGTTCACGTTTTGCGTTCAAACATGCGCAAAATGTGCACAAATTACGCACCCCGTTAAATCAATTCGAATCATGAGTTTTTAATGCTGTAGTATGCATTTGGGATGTTAATTATTCAATTGGAACATTGGATATCAGGTTTCAAACATTTGTGCACAAATGTTCACGTTTTGCGTTCAAACGTGTGCATATGTGCACAAATTTTGCATTCCGTAAAATCAATATGAATTATGAGTTTTAACGGCTGGAATAGGAATTTGGGATGATAAATATTCAATTTGAGCACTGGATAACATGTTTAGAACTATTTGTGCACAAATTTGCACGAGTTCACGTTTTGCGTTCAAACATGCGCAAATGTGCACAAACTATGCAATCCGTTAAATCAATTTGAATTCGAAGTTTTTAACTCTGGAATATGAACTTGGGATGTTAAATATTCAATTGGAACATTGGATAACATGGTTAAAACCATTTGTCCGCAAATTTGCACGAGTTCACGTTTTGCGTTCAAACATGCGCAGATGCGCACAAATGATGGACTCCGTTAAATCAATTTTGAACTATGCGTTTTTAAAGCTGCAACATGCATTTGGGATGTTAAATATTCAATTTGAAACACTGGATACAAGTTTCAAACATTTGGGCACAAATTTTCACGAGTTCACGTCTTGCGTTCAAACATGCGCAAATGTGCACAGATTTTGCATTCGGTAAAATCAATATGAATTATGAGTTTTAAAAGCTGGAATAGGAATTTGGGAAGATAAATATTCAATTTGGGCATTGGATAAATTGTTTAGAACCATTTGTGCGCGAGTTCGCGTTTTGCGTTCAAACATGCGCATAAATGTGCGCAAATTATGCAATCCGTTAAGTCAATTTGAATTCGAAGTTTTTAACCCTGGAATACGAATTTGGGATGTTAAATATTCAACTGGAACATTGGATAACATGTCTAAAACCATTTGTGCACAAATTTGCACGAGTTCACTTTTTGCGTTCAAACATGCGCAAAATGTGCAAAAATTACGCACCCCGTTAAATCAATTCGAATCATGAGTTTTTAATGCTGTAGTATGCATTTGGGATGTTAATTATTCAATTGGAACATTGGATATCAGGTTTCAAACATTTGTGCACAAATGTTCACGTTTTGCGTTCAAACGTGTGAATATGTGCACAAATTTTGCATTCCGTAAAATCAATATGAATTATGAGTTTTAACGGCTGGAATAGGAATTTGGGATGATAAATATTCAATTTGAGCACTGGATAACATGTTTAGAACTATTTGTGCACAAATTTGCACGAGTTCACGTTTTGCGTTCAAACATGCGCAAATGTGCACAAACTATGCAATCCGTTAAATCAATTTGAATTCGAAGTTTTTAACTCTGGAATATGAACTTGGGATGTTAAATATTCAATTGGAACATTGGATAACATGGTTAAAACCATTTGTCCGCAAATTTGCACGAGTTCACGTTTTGCGTTCAAACATGCGCGGATGCGCACAAATGATGGACTCCGTTAAATCAATTTTGAACTATGCGTTTTTAAAGCTGCAACATGCATTTGGGATGTTAAATATTCAATTGGAAACATTGGATACAAGTTTCAAACATTTGGGCACAAATTTTCACGAGTTCACGTCTTGCGTTCAAACATGCGCAAATGTGCACAGATTTTGCATTCGGTAAAATCAATATGAATTATGAGTTTTAAAAGCTGGAATAGGAATTTGGGAAGATAAATATTCAATTTGGGCATTGGATAAATTGTTTAGAACCATTTGTGCGCGAGTTCGCGTTTTGCGTTCAAACATGCGCATAAATGTGCGCAAATTATGCAATCCGTTAAGTCAATTTGAATTCGAAGTTTTTAACCCTGGAATACGAATTTGGGATGTTAAATATTCAACTGGAACATTGGATAACATGTCTAAAACCATTTGTGCACAAATTTGCACGAGTTCACGTTTTGCGTTCAAACATGCGCAAAATGTGCACAAATTACGCACCCCGTTAAATCAATTCGAATCATGAGTTTTTAATGCTGTAGTATGCATTTGGGATGTTAATTATTCAATTGGAACATTGGATATCAGGTTTCAAACATTTGTGCACAAATGTTCACGTTTTGCGTTCAAACGTGTGCATATGTGCACAAATTTTGCATTCCGTAAAATCAATATGAATTATGAGTTTTAACGGCTGGAATAGGAATTTGGGATGATAAATATTCAATTTGAGCACTGGATAACATGTTTAGAACTATTTGTGCACAAATTTGCACGAGTTCACGTTTTGCGTTCAAACATGCGCAAATGTGCACAAACTATGCAATCCGTTAAATCAATTTGAATTCGAAGTTTTTAACTCTGGAATATGAACTTGGGATGTTAAATATTCAATTGGAACATTGGATAACATGGTTAAAACCATTTGTCCGCAAATTTGCACGAGTTCACGTTTTGCGTTCAAACATGCGCAGATGCGCACAAATGATGGACTCCGTTAAATCAATTTTGAACTATGCGTTTTTAAAGCTGCAACATGCATTTGGGATGTTAAATATTCAATTGGAAACACTGGATACAAGTTTCAAACATTTGGGCACAAATTTTCACGAGTTCACGTCTTGCGTTCAAACATGCGCAAATGTGCACAGATTTTGCATTCGGTAAAATCAATATGAATTATGAGTTTTAAAAGCTGGAATAGGAATTTGGGAAGATAAATATTCAATTTGGGCATTGGATAAATTGTTTAGAACCATTTGTGCGCGAGTTCGCGTTTTGCGTTCAAACATGCACATAAATGTGCGCAAATTATGCAATCCGTTAAGTCAATTTGAATTCGAAGTTTTTAACCCTGGAATACGAATTTGGGATGTTAAATATTCAACTGGAACATTGGATAACATGTCTAAAACCATTTGTGCACAAATTTGCACGAGTTCACGTTTTGCGTTCAAACATGCGCAAAATGTGCACAAATTACGCACCCCGTTAAATCAATTCGAATCATGAGTTTTTAATGCTGTAGTATGCATTTGGGATGTTAATTATTCAATTGGAACATTGGATATCAGGTTTCAAACATTTGTGCACAAATGTTCACGTTTTGCGTTCAAACGTGTGCATATGTGCACAAATTTTGCATTCCGTAAAATCAATATGAATTATGAGTTTTAACGGCTGGAATAGGAATTTGGGATGATAAATATTCAATTTGAGCACTGGATAACATGTTTAGAACTATTTGTGCACAAATTTGCACGAGTTCACGTTTTGCGTTCAAACATGCGCAAATGTGCACAAACTATGCAATCCGTTAAATCAATTTGAATTCGAAGTTTTTAACTCTGGAATATGAACTTGGGATGTTAAATATTCAATTGGAACATTGGATAACATGGTTAAAACCATTTGTCCGCAAATTTGCACGAGTTCACGTTTTGCGTTCAAACATGCGCAGATGCGCACAAATGATGGACTCCGTTAAATCAATTTTGAACTATGCGTTTTTAAAGCTGCAACATGCATTTGGGATGTTAAATATTCAATTGGAAACACTGGATACAAGTTTCAAACATTTGGGCACAAATTTTCACGAGTTCACGTCTTGCGTTCAAACATGCGCAAATGTGCACAGATTTTGCATTCGGTAAAATCAATATGAATTATGAGTTTTAAAAGCTGGAATAGGAATTTGGGAAGATAAATATTCAATTTGGGCATTGGATAAATTGTTTAGAACCATTTGTGCGCGAGTTCGCGTTTTGCGTTCAAACATGCGCATAAATGTGCGCAAATTATGCAATCCGTTAAGTCAATTTGAATTCGAAGTTTTTAACCCTGGAATACGAATTTGGGATGTTAAATATTCAACTGGAACATTGGATAACATGTCTAAAACCATTTGTGCACAAATTTGCACGAGTTCACATTTTGCGTTCAAACATGCGCAAAATGTGCACAAATTACGCACCCCGTTAAATCAATTCGAATCATGAGTTTTTAATGCTGTAGTATGCATTTGGGATGTTAATTATTCAATTGGAACATTGGATATCAGGTTTCAAACATTTGTGCACAAATGTTCACGTTTTGCGTTCAAACGTGTGCATATGTGCACAAATTTTGCATTCCGTAAAATCAATATGAATTATGAGTTTTAACGGCTGGAATAGGAATTTGGGATGATAAATATTCAATTTGAGCACTGGATAACATGTTTAGAACTATTTGTGCACAAATTTGCACGAGTTCACGTTTTGCGTTCAAACATGCGCAAATGTGCACAAACTATGCAATCCGTTAAATCAATTTGAATTCGAAGTTTTTAACTCTGGAATATGAACTTGGGATGTTAAATATTCAATTGGAACATTGGATAACATGGTTAAAACCATTTGTCCGCAAATTTGCACGAGTTCACGTTTTGCGTTCAAACATGCGCAGATGCGCACAAATGATGGACTCCGTTAAATCAATTTTGAACTATGCGTTTTTAAAGCTGCAACATGCATTTGGGATGTTAAATATTCAATTTGAAACACTGGATACAAGTTTCAAACATTTGGGCACAAATTTTCACGAGTTCACGTCTTGCGTTCAAACATGCGCAAATGTGCACAGATTTTGCATTCGGTAAAATCAATATGAATTATGAGTTTTAAAAGCTGGAATAGGAATTTGGGAAGATAAATATTCAATTTGGGCATTGGATAAATTGTTTAGAACCATTTGTGCGCGAGTTCGCGTTTTGCGTTCAAACATGCGCATAAATGTGCGCAAATTATGCAATCCGTTAAGTCAATTTGAATTCGAAGTTTTTAACCCTGGAATACGAATTTGGGATGTTAAATATTCAACTGGAACATTGGATAACATGTCTAAAACCATTTGTGCACAAATTTGCACGAGTTCACTTTTTGCGTTCAAACATGCGCAAAATGTGCACAAATTACGCACCCCGTTAAATCAATTCGAATCATGAGTTTTTAATGCTGTAGTATGCATTTGGGATGTTAATTATTCAATTGGAACATTGGATATCAGGTTTCAAACATTTGTGCACAAATGTTCACGTTTTGCGTTCAAACGTGTGAATATGTGCACAAATTTTGCATTCCGTAAAATCAATATGAATTATGAGTTTTAACGGCTGGAATAGGAATTTGGGATGATAAATATTCAATTTGAGCACTGGATAACATGTTTAGAACTATTTGTGCACAAATTTGCACGAGTTCACGTTTTGCGTTCAAACATGCGCAAATGTGCACAAACTATGCAATCCGTTAAATCAATTTGAATTCGAAGTTTTTAACTCTGGAATATGAACTTGGGATGTTAAATATTCAATTGGAACATTGGATAACATGGTTAAAACCATTTGTCCGCAAATTTGCACGAGTTCACGTTTTGCGTTCAAACATGCGCGGATGCGCACAAATGATGGACTCCGTTAAATCAATTTTGAACTATGCGTTTTTAAAGCTGCAACATGCATTTGGGATGTTAAATATTCAATTGGAAACATTGGATACAAGTTTCAAACATTTGGGCACAAATTTTCACGAGTTCACGTCTTGCGTTCAAACATGCGCAAATGTGCACAGATTTTGCATTCGGTAAAATCAATATGAATTATGAGTTTTAAAAGCTGGAATAGGAATTTGGGAAGATAAATATTCAATTTGGGCATTGGATAAATTGTTTAGAACCATTTGTGCGCGAGTTCGCGTTTTGCGTTCAAACATGCGCATAAATGTGCGCAAATTATGCAATCCGTTAAGTCAATTTGAATTCGAAGTTTTTAACCCTGGAATACGAATTTGGGATGTTAAATATTCAACTGGAACATTGGATAACATGTCTAAAACCATTTGTGCACAAATTTGCACGAGTTCACTTTTTGCGTTCAAACATGCGCAAAATGTGCACAAATTACGCACCCCGTTAAATCAATTCGAATCATGAGTTTTTAATGCTGTAGTATGCATTTGGGATGTTAATTATTCAATTGGAACATTGGATATCAGGTTTCAAACATTTGTGCACAAATGTTCACGTTTTGCGTTCAAACGTGTGAATATGTGCACAAATTTTGCATTCCGTAAAATCAATATGAATTATGAGTTTTAACGGCTGGAATAGGAATTTGGGATGATAAATATTCAATTTGAGCACTGGATAACATGTTTAGAACTATTTGTGCACAAATTTGCACGAGTTCACGTTTTGCGTTCAAACATGCGCAAATGTGCACAAACTATGCAATCCGTTAAATCAATTTGAATTCGAAGTTTTTAACTCTGGAATATGAACTTGGGATGTTAAATATTCAATTGGAACATTGGATAACATGGTTAAAACCATTTGTCCGCAAATTTGCACGAGTTCACGTTTTGCGTTCAAACATGCGCGGATGCGCACAAATGATGGACTCCGTTAAATCAATTTTGAACTATGCGTTTTTAAAGCTGCAACATGCATTTGGGATGTTAAATATTCAATTGGAAACATTGGATACAAGTTTCAAACATTTGGGCACAAATTTTCACGAGTTCACGTCTTGCGTTCAAACATGCGCAAATGTGCACAGATTTTGCATTCGGTAAAATCAATATGAATTATGAGTTTTAAAAGCTGGAATAGGAATTTGGGAAGATAAATATTCAATTTGGGCATTGGATAAATTGTTTAGAACCATTTGTGCGCGAGTTCGCGTTTTGCGTTCAAACATGCGCATAAATGTGCGCAAATTATGCAATCCGTTAAGTCAATTTGAATTCGAAGTTTTTAACCCTGGAATACGAATTTGGGATGTTAAATATTCAACTGGAACATTGGATAACATGGTTAAAACCATTTGTGCACAAATTTGCACGAGTTCACGTAATTTGTGCGTTCAAACATGCGCAAAATGTGCACAAATTACGCACCCCGTTAAATCAATTCGAATCATGAGTTTTTAATGCTGTAGTATGCATTTGGGATGTTAATTATTCAATTGGAACATTGGATATCAGGTTTCAAACATTTGTGCACAAATGTTCACGTTTTGCGTTCAAACGTGTGAATATGTGCACAAATTTTGCATTCCGTAAAATCAATATGAATTATGAGTTTTAACGGCTGGAATAGGAATTTGGGATGATAAATATTCAATTTGAGCACTGGATAACATGTTTAGAACTATTTGTGCACAAATTTGCACGAGTTCACGTTTTGCGTTCAAACATGCGCAAATGTGCACAAACTATGCAATCCGTTAAATCAATTTGAATTCGAAGTTTTTAACTCTGGAATATGAACTTGGGATGTTAAATATTCAATTGGAACATTGGATAACATGGTTAAAACCATTTGTCCGCAAATTTGCACGAGTTCACGTTTTGCGTTCAAACATGCGCGGATGCGCACAAATGATGGACTCCGTTAAATCAATTTTGAACTATGCGTTTTTAAAGCTGCAACATGCATTTGGGATGTTAAATATTCAATTGGAAACATTGGATACAAGTTTCAAACATTTGGGCACAAATTTTCACGAGTTCACGTCTTGCGTTCAAACATGCGCAAATGTGCACAGATTTTGCATTCGGTAAAATCAATATGAATTATGAGTTTTAAAAGCTGGAATAGGAATTTGGGAAGATAAATATTCAATTTGGGCATTGGATAAATTGTTTAGAACCATTTGTGCGCGAGTTCGCGTTTTGCGTTCAAACATGCGCATAAATGTGCGCAAATTATGCAATCCGTTAAGTCAATTTGAATTCGAAGTTTTTAACCCTGGAATACGAATTTGGGATGTTAAATATTCAACTGGAACATTGGATAACATGGTTAAAACCATTTGTGCACAAATTTGCACGAGTTCACGTAATTTGTGCGTTCAAACATGCGCAAAATGTGCACAAATTACGCACCCCGTTAAATCAATTCGAATCATGAGTTTTTAATGCTGTAGTATGCATTTGGGATGTTAATTATTCAATTGGAACATTGGATATCAGGTTTCAAACATTTGTGCACAAATGTTCACGTTTTGCGTTCAAACGTGTGAATATGTGCACAAATTTTGCATTCCGTAAAATCAATATGAATTATGAGTTTTAACGGCTGGAATAGGAATTTGGGATGATAAATATTCAATTTGAGCACTGGATAACATGTTTAGAACTATTTGTGCACAAATTTGCACGAGTTCACGTTTTGCGTTCAAACATGCGCAAATGTGCACAAACTATGCAATCCGTTAAATCAATTTGAATTCGAAGTTTTTAACTCTGGAATATGAACTTGGGATGTTAAATATTCAATTGGAACATTGGATAACATGGTTAAAACCATTTGTCCGCAAATTTGCACGAGTTCACGTTTTGCGTTCAAACATGCGCGGATGCGCACAAATGATGGACTCCGTTAAATCAATTTTGAACTATGCGTTTTTAAAGCTGCAACATGCATTTGGGATGTTAAATATTCAATTGGAAACATTGGATACAAGTTTCAAACATTTGGGCACAAATTTTCACGAGTTCACGTCTTGCGTTCAAACATGCGCAAATGTGCACAGATTTTGCATTCGGTAAAATCAATATGAATTATGAGTTTTAAAAGCTGGAATAGGAATTTGGGAAGATAAATATTCAATTTGGGCATTGGATAAATTGTTTAGAACCATTTGTGCGCGAGTTCGCGTTTTGCGTTCAAACATGCGCATAAATGTGCGCAAATTATGCAATCCGTTAAGTCAATTTGAATTCGAAGTTTTTAACCCTGGAATACGAATTTGGGATGTTAAATATTCAACTGGAACATTGGATAACATGGTTAAAACCATTTGTGCACAAATTTGCACGAGTTCACGTAATTTGTGCGTTCAAACATGCGCAAAATGTGCACAAATTACGCACCCCGTTAAATCAATTCGAATCATGAGTTTTTAATGCTGTAGTATGCATTTGGGATGTTAATTATTCAATTGGAACATTGGATATCAGGTTTCAAACATTTGTGCACAAATGTTCACGTTTTGCGTTCAAACGTGTGAATATGTGCACAAATTTTGCATTCCGTAAAATCAATATGAATTATGAGTTTTAACGGCTGGAATAGGAATTTGGGATGATAAATATTCAATTTGAGCACTGGATAACATGTTTAGAACTATTTGTGCACAAATTTGCACGAGTTCACGTTTTGCGTTCAAACATGCGCAAATGTGCACAAACTATGCAATCCGTTAAATCAATTTGAATTCGAAGTTTTTAACTCTGGAATATGAACTTGGGATGTTAAATATTCAATTGGAACATTGGATAACATGGTTAAAACCATTTGTCCGCAAATTTGCACGAGTTCACGTTTTGCGTTCAAACATGCGCGGATGCGCACAAATGATGGACTCCGTTAAATCAATTTTGAACTATGCGTTTTTAAAGCTGCAACATGCATTTGGGATGTTAAATATTCAATTGGAAACATTGGATACAAGTTTCAAACATTTGGGCACAAATTTTCACGAGTTCACGTCTTGCGTTCAAACATGCGCAAATGTGCACAGATTTTGCATTCGGTAAAATCAATATGAATTATGAGTTTTAAAAGCTGGAATAGGAATTTGGGAAGATAAATATTCAATTTGGGCATTGGATAAATTGTTTAGAACCATTTGTGCGCGAGTTCGCGTTTTGCGTTCAAACATGCGCATAAATGTGCGCAAATTATGCAATCCGTTAAGTCAATTTGAATTCGAAGTTTTTAACCCTGGAATACGAATTTGGGATGTTAAATATTCAACTGGAACATTGGATAACATGGTTAAAACCATTTGTGCACAAATTTGCACGAGTTCACGTAATTTGTGCGTTCAAACATGCGCAAAATGTGCACAAATTACGCACCCCGTTAAATCAATTCGAATCATGAGTTTTTAATGCTGTAGTATGCATTTGGGATGTTAATTATTCAATTGGAACATTGGATATCAGGTTTCAAACATTTGTGCACAAATGTTCACGTTTTGCGTTCAAACGTGTGAATATGTGCACAAATTTTGCATTCCGTAAAATCAATATGAATTATGAGTTTTAACGGCTGGAATAGGAATTTGGGATGATAAATATTCAATTTGAGCACTGGATAACATGTTTAGAACTATTTGTGCACAAATTTGCACGAGTTCACGTTTTGCGTTCAAACATGCGCAAATGTGCACAAACTATGCAATCCGTTAAATCAATTTGAATTCGAAGTTTTTAACTCTGGAATATGAACTTGGGATGTTAAATATTCAATTGGAACATTGGATAACATGGTTAAAACCATTTGTCCGCAAATTTGCACGAGTTCACGTTTTGCGTTCAAACATGCGCGGATGCGCACAAATGATGGACTCCGTTAAATCAATTTTGAACTATGCGTTTTTAAAGCTGCAACATGCATTTGGGATGTTAAATATTCAATTGGAAACATTGGATACAAGTTTCAAACATTTGGGCACAAATTTTCACGAGTTCACGTCTTGCGTTCAAACATGCGCAAATGTGCACAGATTTTGCATTCGGTAAAATCAATATGAATTATGAGTTTTAAAAGCTGGAATAGGAATTTGGGAAGATAAATATTCAATTTGGGCATTGGATAAATTGTTTAGAACCATTTGTGCGCGAGTTCGCGTTTTGCGTTCAAACATGCGCATAAATGTGCGCAAATTATGCAATCCGTTAAGTCAATTTGAATTCGAAGTTTTTAACCCTGGAATACGAATTTGGGATGTTAAATATTCAACTGGAACATTGGATAACATGTCTAAAACCATTTGTGCACAAATTTGCACGAGTTCACGTTTTGCGTTCAAACATGCGCAAAATGTGCACAAATTACGCACCCCGTTAAATCAATTCGAATCATGAGTTTTTAATGCTGTAGTATGCATTTGGGATGTTAATTATTCAATTGGAACATTGGATATCAGGTTTCAAACATTTGTGCACAAATGTTCACGTTTTGCGTTCAAACGTGTGCATATGTGCACAAATTTTGCATTCCGTAAAATCAATATGAATTATGAGTTTTAACGGCTGGAATAGGAATTTGGGATGATAAATATTCAATTTGAGCACTGGATAACATGTTTAGAACTATTTGTGCACAAATTTGCACGAGTTCACGTTTTGCGTTCAAACATGCGCAAATGTGCACAAACTATGCAATCCGTTAAATCAATTTGAATTCGAAGTTTTTAACTCTGGAATATGAACTTGGGATGTTAAATATTCAATTGGAACATTGGATAACATGGTTAAAACCATTTGTCCGCAAATTTGCACGAGTTCACGTTTTGCGTTCAAACATGCGCAGATGCGCACAAATGATGGACTCCGTTAAATCAATTTTGAACTATGCGTTTTTAAAGCTGCAACATGCATTTGGGATGTTAAATATTCAATTGGAAACACTGGATACAAGTTTCAAACATTTGGGCACAAATTTTCACGAGTTCACGTCTTGCGTTCAAACATGCGCAAATGTGCACAGATTTTGCATTCGGTAAAATCAATATGAATTATGAGTTTTAAAAGCTGGAATAGGAATTTGGGAAGATAAATATTCAATTTGGGCATTGGATAAATTGTTTAGAACCATTTGTGCGCGAGTTCGCGTTTTGCGTTCAAACATGCGCATAAATGTGCGCAAATTATGCAATCCGTTAAGTCAATTTGAATTCGAAGTTTTTAACCCTGGAATACGAATTTGGGATGTTAAATATTCAACTGGAACATTGGATAACATGTCTAAAACCATTTGTGCACAAATTTGCACGAGTTCACGTTTTGCGTTCAAACATGCGCAAAATGTGCACAAATTACGCACCCCGTTAAATCAATTCGAATCATGAGTTTTTAATGCTGTAGTATTCATTTGGGATGTTAATTATTCAATTGGAACATTGGATATCAGGTTTCAAACATTTGTGCACAAATGTTCACGTTTTGCGTTCAAACGTGTGCATATGTGCACAAATTTTGCATTCCGTAAAATCAATATGAATTATGACTTTTAACGGCTGGAATAGGAATTTGGGATGATAAATATTCAATTTGAGCACTGGATAACATGTTTAGAACTATTTGTGCACAAATTTGCACGAGTTCACGTTTTGCGTTCAAACATGCGCAAATGTGCACAAACTATGCAATCCGTTAAATCAATTTGAATTCGAAGTTTTTAACTCTGGAATATGAACTTGGGATGTTAAATATTCAATTGGAACATTGGATAACATGGTTAAAACCATTTGTCCGCAAATTTGCACGAGTTCACGTAATTTGTGCGTTCAAACATGCGCAAAATGTGCACAAATTACGCACCCCGTTAAATCAATTCGAATCATGAGTTTTTAATGCTGTAGTATGCATTTGGGATGTTAATTATTCAATTGGAACATTGGATATCAGGTTTCAAACATTTGTGCACAAATGTTCACGTTTTGCGTTCAAACGTGTGAATATGTGCACAAATTTTGCATTCCGTAAAATCAATATGAATTATGAGTTTTAACGGCTGGAATAGGAATTTGGGATGATAAATATTCAATTTGAGCACTGGATAACATGTTTAGAACTATTTGTGCACAAATTTGCACGAGTTCACGTTTTGCGTTCAAACATGCGCAAATGTGCACAAACTATGCAATCCGTTAAATCAATTTGAATTCGAAGTTTTTAACTCTGGAATATGAACTTGGGATGTTAAATATTCAATTGGAACATTGGATAACATGGTTAAAACCATTTGTCCGCAAATTTGCACGAGTTCACGTTTTGCGTTCAAACATGCGCGGATGCGCACAAATGATGGACTCCGTTAAATCAATTTTGAACTATGCGTTTTTAAAGCTGCAACATGCATTTGGGATGTTAAATATTCAATTGGAAACATTGGATACAAGTTTCAAACATTTGGGCACAAATTTTCACGAGTTCACGTCTTGCGTTCAAACATGCGCAAATGTGCACAGATTTTGCATTCGGTAAAATCAATATGAATTATGAGTTTTAAAAGCTGGAATAGGAATTTGGGAAGATAAATATTCAATTTGGGCATTGGATAAATTGTTTAGAACCATTTGTGCGCGAGTTCGCGTTTTGCGTTCAAACATGCGCATAAATGTGCGCAAATTATGCAATCCGTTAAGTCTATTTGAATTCGAAGTTTTTAACCCTGGAATACGAATTTGGGATGTTAAATATTCAACTGGAACATTGGATAACATGTCTAAAACCATTTGTGCACAAATTTGCACGAGTTCACGTTTTGCGTTCAAACATGCGCAAAATGTGCACAAATTACGCACCCCGTTAAATCAATTCGAATCATGAGTTTTTAATGCTGTAGTATGCATTTGGGATGTTAATTATTCAATTGGAACATTGGATATCAGGTTTCAAACATTTGTGCACAAATGTTCACGTTTTGCGTTCAAACGTGTGCATATGTGCACAAATTTTGCATTCCGTAAAATCAATATGAATTATGAGTTTTAACGACTGGAATAGGAATTTGGGATGATAAATATTCAATTTGAGCACTGGATAACATGTTTAGAACTATTTGTGCACAAATTTGCACGAGTTCACGTTTTGCGTTCAAACATGCGCAAATGTGCACAAACTATGCAATCCGTTAAATCAATTTGAATTCGAAGTTTTTAACTCTGGAATATGAACTTGGGATGTTAAATATTCAATTGGAACATTGGATAACATGGTTAAAACCATTTGTCCGCAAATTTGCACGAGTTCACGTTTTGCGTTCAAACATGCGCAGATGCGCACAAATGATGGACTCCGTTAAATCAATTTTGAACTATGCGTTTTTAAAGCTGCAACATGCATTTGGGATGTTAAATATTCAATTGGAAACACTGGATACAAGTTTCAAACATTTGGGCACAAATTTTCACGAGTTCACGTCTTGCGTTCAAACATGCGCAAATGTGCACAGATTTTGCATTCGGTAAAATCAATATGAATTATGAGTTTTAAAAGCTGGAATAGGAATTTGGGAAGATAAATATTCAATTTGGGCATTGGATAAATTGTTTAGAACCATTTGTGCGCGAGTTCGCGTTTTGCGTTCAAACATGCGCATAAATGTGCGCAAATTATGCAATCCGTTAAGTCAATTTGAATTCGAAGTTTTTAACCCTGGAATACGAATTTGGGATGTTAAATATTCAACTGGAACATTGGATAACATGTCTAAAACCATTTGTGCACAAATTTGCACGAGTTCACGTTTTGCGTTCAAACATGCGCAAAATGTGCACAAATTACGCACCCCGTTAAATCAATTCGAATCATGAGTTTTTAATGCTGTAGTATTCATTTGGGATGTTAATTATTCAATTGGAACATTGGATATCAGGTTTCAAACATTTGTGCACAAATGTTCACGTTTTGCGTTCAAACGTGTGCATATGTGCACAAATTTTGCATTCCGTAAAATCAATATGAATTATGAGTTTTAACGGCTGGAATAGGAATTTGGGATGATAAATATTCAATTTGAGCACTGGATAACATGTTTAGAACTATTTGTGCACAAATTTGCACGAGTTCACGTTTTGCGTTCAAACATGCGCAAATGTGCACAAACTATGCAATCCGTTAAATCAATTTGAATTCGAAGTTTTTAACTCTGGAATATGAACTTGGGATGTTAAATATTCAATTGGAACATTGGATAACATGGTTAAAACCATTTGTCCGCAAATTTGCACGAGTTCACGTTTTGCGTTCAAACATGCGCGGATGCGCACAAATGATGGACTCCGTTAAATCAATTTTGAACTATGCGTTTTTAAAGCTGCAACATGCATTTGGGATGTTAAATATTCAATTGGAAACATTGGATACAAGTTTCAAACATTTGGGCACAAATTTTCACGAGTTCACGTCTTGCGTTCAAACATGCGCAAATGTGCACAGATTTTGCATTCGGTAAAATCAATATGAATTATGAGTTTTAAAAGCTGGAATAGGAATTTGGGAAGATAAATATTCAATTTGGGCATTGGATAAATTGTTTAGAACCATTTGTGCGCGAGTTCGCGTTTTGCGTTCAAACATGCGCATAAATGTGCGCAAATTATGCAATCCGTTAAGTCTATTTGAATTCGAAGTTTTTAACCCTGGAATACGAATTTGGGATGTTAAATATTCAACTGGAACATTGGATAACATGTCTAAAACCATTTGTGCACAAATTTGCACGAGTTCACGTTTTGCGTTCAAACATGCGCAAAATGTGCACAAATTACGCACCCCGTTAAATCAATTCGAATCATGAGTTTTTAATGCTGTAGTATGCATTTGGGATGTTAATTATTCAATTGGAACATTGGATATCAGGTTTCAAACATTTGTGCACAAATGTTCACGTTTTGCGTTCAAACGTGTGCATATGTGCACAAATTTTGCATTCCGTAAAATCAATATGAATTATGAGTTTTAACGACTGGAATAGGAATTTGGGATGATAAATATTCAATTTGAGCACTGGATAACATGTTTAGAACTATTTGTGCACAAATTTGCACGAGTTCACGTTTTGCGTTCAAACATGCGCAAATGTGCACAAACTATGCAATCCGTTAAATCAATTTGAATTCGAAGTTTTTAACTCTGGAATATGAACTTGGGATGTTAAATATTCAATTGGAACATTGGATAACATGGTTAAAACCATTTGTCCGCAAATTTGCACGAGTTCACGTTTTGCGTTCAAACATGCGCAGATGCGCACAAATGATGGACTCCGTTAAATCAATTTTGAACTATGCGTTTTTAAAGCTGCAACATGCATTTGGGATGTTAAATATTCAATTGGAAACACTGGATACAAGTTTCAAACATTTGGGCACAAATTTTCACGAGTTCACGTCTTGCGTTCAAACATGCGCAAATGTGCACAGATTTTGCATTCGGTAAAATCAATATGAATTATGAGTTTTAAAAGCTGGAATAGGAATTTGGGAAGATAAATATTCAATTTGGGCATTGGATAAATTGTTTAGAACCATTTGTGCGCGAGTTCGCGTTTTGCGTTCAAACATGCGCATAAATGTGCGCAAATTATGCAATCCGTTAAGTCAATTTGAATTCGAAGTTTTTAACCCTGGAATACGAATTTGGGATGTTAAATATTCAACTGGAACATTGGATAACATGTCTAAAACCATTTGTGCACAAATTTGCACGAGTTCACGTTTTGCGTTCAAACATGCGCAAAATGTGCACAAATTACGCACCCCGTTAAATCAATTCGAATCATGAGTTTTTAATGCTGTAGTATTCATTTGGGATGTTAATTATTCAATTGGAACATTGGATATCAGGTTTCAAACATTTGTGCACAAATGTTCACGTTTTGCGTTCAAACGTGTGCATATGTGCACAAATTTTGCATTCCGTAAAATCAATATGAATTATGAGTTTTAACGGCTGGAATAGGAATTTGGGATGATAAATATTCAATTTGAGCACTGGATAACATGTTTAGAACTATTTGTGCACAAATTTGCACGAGTTCACGTTTTGCGTTCAAACATGCGCAAATGTGCACAAACTATGCAATCCGTTAAATCAATTTGAATTCGAAGTTTTTAACTCTGGAATATGAACTTGGGATGTTAAATATTCAATTGGAACATTGGATAACATGGTTAAAACCATTTGTCCGCAAATTTGCACGAGTTCACGTTTTGCGTTCAAACATGCGCGGATGCGCACAAATGATGGACTCCGTTAAATCAATTTTGAACTATGCGTTTTTAAAGCTGCAACATGCATTTGGGATGTTAAATATTCAATTGGAAACATTGGATACAAGTTTCAAACATTTGGGCACAAATTTTCACGAGTTCACGTCTTGCGTTCAAACATGCGCAAATGTGCACAGATTTTGCATTCGGTAAAATCAATATGAATTATGAGTTTTAAAAGCTGGAATAGGAATTTGGGAAGATAAATATTCAATTTGGGCATTGGATAAATTGTTTAGAACCATTTGTGCGCGAGTTCGCGTTTTGCGTTCAAACATGCGCATAAATGTGCGCAAATTATGCAATCCGTTAAGTCTATTTGAATTCGAAGTTTTTAACCCTGGAATACGAATTTGGGATGTTAAATATTCAACTGGAACATTGGATAACATGTCTAAAACCATTTGTGCACAAATTTGCACGAGTTCACGTTTTGCGTTCAAACATGCGCAAAATGTGCACAAATTA
The DNA here is from genome assembly GCA_947683625.1 of Mallotus nudiflorus. Classification (NCBI taxonomy): domain Eukaryota; kingdom Viridiplantae; phylum Streptophyta; class Magnoliopsida; order Malpighiales; family Euphorbiaceae; genus Mallotus; species Mallotus nudiflorus. The sequence continues at coordinate 1,608,681 of CANTUR010000590.1, read as the reverse complement.
CGCACCCCGTTAAATCAATTCGAATCATGAGTTTTTAATGCTGTAGTATGCATTTGGGATGTTAATTATTCAATTGGAACATTGGATATCAGGTTTCAAACATTTGTGCACAAATGTTCACGTTTTGCGTTCAAACGTGTGCATATGTGCACAAATTTTGCATTCCGTAAAATCAATATGAATTATGAGTTTTAACGACTGGAATAGGAATTTGGGATGATAAATATTCAATTTGAGCACTGGATAACATGTTTAGAACTATTTGTGCACAAATTTGCACGAGTTCACGTTTTGCGTTCAAACATGCGCAAATGTGCACAAACTATGCAATCCGTTAAATCAATTTGAATTCGAAGTTTTTAACTCTGGAATATGAACTTGGGATGTTAAATATTCAATTGGAACATTGGATAACATGGTTAAAACCATTTGTCCGCAAATTTGCACGAGTTCACGTTTTGCGTTCAAACATGCGCAGATGCGCACAAATGATGGACTCCGTTAAATCAATTTTGAACTATGCGTTTTTAAAGCTGCAACATGCATTTGGGATGTTAAATATTCAATTGGAAACACTGGATACAAGTTTCAAACATTTGGGCACAAATTTTCACGAGTTCACGTCTTGCGTTCAAACATGCGCAAATGTGCACAGATTTTGCATTCGGTAAAATCAATATGAATTATGAGTTTTAAAAGCTGGAATAGGAATTTGGGAAGATAAATATTCAATTTGGGCATTGGATAAATTGTTTAGAACCATTTGTGCGCGAGTTCGCGTTTTGCGTTCAAACATGCGCATAAATGTGCGCAAATTATGCAATCCGTTAAGTCAATTTGAATTCGAAGTTTTTAACCCTGGAATACGAATTTGGGATGTTAAATATTCAACTGGAACATTGGATAACATGTCTAAAACCATTTGTGCACAAATTTGCACGAGTTCACGTTTTGCGTTCAAACATGCGCAAAATGTGCACAAATTACGCACCCCGTTAAATCAATTCGAATCATGAGTTTTTAATGCTGTAGTATTCATTTGGGATGTTAATTATTCAATTGGAACATTGGATATCAGGTTTCAAACATTTGTGCACAAATGTTCACGTTTTGCGTTCAAACGTGTGCATATGTGCACAAATTTTGCATTCCGTAAAATCAATATGAATTATGAGTTTTAACGGCTGGAATAGGAATTTGGGATGATAAATATTCAATTTGAGCACTGGATAACATGTTTAGAACTATTTGTGCACAAATTTGCACGAGTTCACGTTTTGCGTTCAAACATGCGCAAATGTGCACAAACTATGCAATCCGTTAAATCAATTTGAATTCGAAGTTTTTAACTCTGGAATATGAACTTGGGATGTTAAATATTCAATTGGAACATTGGATAACATGGTTAAAACCATTTGTCCGCAAATTTGCACGAGTTCACGTTTTGCGTTCAAACATGCGCGGATGCGCACAAATGATGGACTCCGTTAAATCAATTTTGAACTATGCGTTTTTAAAGCTGCAACATGCATTTGGGATGTTAAATATTCAATTGGAAACATTGGATACAAGTTTCAAACATTTGGGCACAAATTTTCACGAGTTCACGTCTTGCGTTCAAACATGCGCAAATGTGCACAGATTTTGCATTCGGTAAAATCAATATGAATTATGAGTTTTAAAAGCTGGAATAGGAATTTGGGAAGATAAATATTCAATTTGGGCATTGGATAAATTGTTTAGAACCATTTGTGCGCGAGTTCGCGTTTTGCGTTCAAAGATGCGCATAAATGTGCGCAAATTATGCAATCCGTTAAGTCTATTTGAATTCGAAGTTTTTAACCCTGGAATACGAATTTGGGATGTTAAATATTCAACTGGAACATTGGATAACATGTCTAAAACCATTTGTGCACAAATTTGCACGAGTTCACGTTTTGCGTTCAAACATGCGCAAAATGTGCACAAATTACGCACCCCGTTAAATCAATTCGAATCATGAGTTTTTAATGCTGTAGTATGCATTTGGGATGTTAATTATTCAATTGGAACATTGGATATCAGGTTTCAAACATTTGTGCACAAATGTTCACGTTTTGCGTTCAAACGTGTGCATATGTGCACAAATTTTGCATTCCGTAAAATCAATATGAATTATGAGTTTTAACGGCTGGAATAGGAATTTGGGATGATAAATATTCAATTTGAGCACTGGATAACATGTTTAGAACTATTTGTGCACAAATTTGCACGAGTTCACGTTTTGCGTTCAAACATGCGCAAATGTGCACAAACTATGCAATCCGTTAAATCAATTTGAATTCGAAGTTTTTAACTCTGGAATATGAACTTGGGATGTTAAATATTCAATTGGAACATTGGATAACATGGTTAAAACCATTTGTCCGCAAATTTGCACGAGTTCACGTTTTGCGTTCAAACATTCGCAGATGCGCACAAATGATGGACTCCGTTAAATCAATTTTGAACTATGCGTTTTTAAAGCTGCAACATGCATTTGGGATGTTAAATATTCAATTGGAAACACTGGATACAAGTTTCAAACATTTGGGCACAAATTTTCACGAGTTCACGTCTTGCGTTCAAACATGCGCAAATGTGCACAGATTTTGCATTCGGTAAAATCAATATGAATTATGAGTTTTAAAAGCTGGAATAGGAATTTGGGAAGATAAATATTCAATTTGGGCATTGGATAAATTGTTTAGAACCATTTGTGCGCGAGTTCGCGTTTTGCGTTCAAACATGCGCATAAATGTGCGCAAATTATGCAATCCGTTAAGTCAATTTGAATTCGAAGTTTTTAACCCTGGAATACGAATTTGGGATGTTAAATATTCAACTGGAACATTGGATAACATGTCTAAAACCATTTGTGCACAAATTTGCACGAGTTCACGTTTTGCGTTCAAACATGCGCAAAATGTGCACAAATTACGCACCCCGTTAAATCAATTCGAATCATGAGTTTTTAATGCTGTAGTATGCATTTGGGATGTTAATTATTCAATTGGAACATTGGATATCAGGTTTCAAACATTTGTGCACAAATGTTCACGTTTTGCGTTCAAACGTGTGCATATGTGCACAAATTTTGCATTCCGTAAAATCAATATGAATTATGAGTTTTAACGGCTGGAATAGGAATTTGGGATGATAAATATTCAATTTGAGCACTGGATAACATGTTTAGAACTATTTGTGCACAAATTTGCACGAGTTCACGTTTTGCGTTCAAACATGCGCAAATGTGCACAAACTATGCAATCCGTTAAATCAATTTGAATTCGAAGTTTTTAACTCTGGAATATGAACTTGGGATGTTAAATATTCAATTGGAACATTGGATAACATGGTTAAAACCATTTGTCCGCAAATTTGCACGAGTTGACGTTTTGCGTTCAAACATGCGCGGATGCGCACAAATGATGGACTCCGTTAAATCAATTTTGAACTATGCGTTTTTAAAGCTGCAACATGCATTTGGGATGTTAAATATTCAATTGGAAACATTGGATACAAGTTTCAAACATTTGGGCACAAATTTTCACGAGTTCACGTCTTGCGTTCAAACATGCGCAAATGTGCACAGATTTTGCATTCGGTAAAATCAATATGAATTATGAGTTTTAAAAGCTGGAATAGGAATTTGGGAAGATAAATATTCAATTTGGGCATTGGATAAATTGTTTAGAACCATTTGTGCGCGAGTTCGCGTTTTGCGTTCAAACATGCGCATAAATGTGCGCAAATTATGCAATCCGTTAAGTCAATTTGAATTCGAAGTTTTTAACCCTGGAATACGAATTTGGGATGTTAAATATTCAACTGGAACATTGGATAACATGTCTAAAACCATTTGTGCACAAATTTGCACGAGTTCACGTTTTGCGTTCAAACATGCGCAAAATGTGCACAAATTACGCACCCCGTTAAATCAATTCGAATCATGAGTTTTTAATGCTGTAGTATGCATTTGGGATGTTAATTATTCAATTGGAACATTGGATATCAGGTTTCAAACATTTGTGCACAAATGTTCACGTTTTGCGTTCAAACGTGTGCATATGTGCACAAATTTTGCATTCCGTAAAATCAATATGAATTATGAGTTTTAACGGCTGGAATAGGAATTTGGGATGATAAATATTCAATTTGAGCACTGGATAACATGTTTAGAACTATTTGTGCACAAATTTGCACGAGTTCACGTTTTGCGTTCAAACATGCGCAAATGTGCACAAACTATGCAATCCATTAAATCAATTTGAATTCGAAGTTTTTAACTCTGGAATATGAACTTGGGATGTTAAATATTCAATTGGAACATTGGATAACATGGTTAAAACCATTTGTCCGCAAATTTGCACGAGTTCACGTTTTGCGTTCAAACATGCGCAGATGCGCACAAATGATGGACTCCGTTAAATCAATTTTGAACTATGCGTTTTTAAAGCTGCAACATGCATTTGGGATGTTAAATATTCAATTGGAAACACTGGATACAAGTTTCAAACATTTGGGCACAAATTTTCACGAGTTCACGTCTTGCGTTCAAACATGCGCAAATGTGCACAGATTTTGCATTCGGTAAAATCAATATGAATTATGAGTTTTAAAAGCTGGAATAGGAATTTGGGAAGATAAATATTCAATTTGGGCATTGGATAAATTGTTTAGAACCATTTGTGCGCGAGTTCGCGTTTTGCGTTCAAACATGCGCATAAATGTGCGCAAATTATGCAATCCGTTAAGTCAATTTGAATTCGAAGTTTTTAACCCTGGAATACGAATTTGGGATGTTAAATATTCAACTGGAACATTGGATAACATGTCTAAAACCATTTGTGCACAAATTTGCACGAGTTCACTTTTTGCGTTCAAACATGCGCAAAATGTGCACAAATTACGCACCCCGTTAAATCAATTCGAATCATGAGTTTTTAATGCTGTAGTATGCATTTGGGATGTTAATTATTCAATTGGAACATTGGATATCAGGTTTCAAACATTTGTGCACAAATGTTCACGTTTTGCGTTCAAACGTGTGAATATGTGCACAAATTTTGCATTCCGTAAAATCAATATGAATTATGAGTTTTAACGGCTGGAATAGGAATTTGGGATGATAAATATTCAATTTGAGCACTGGATAACATGTTTAGAACTATTTGTGCACAAATTTGCACGAGTTCACGTTTTGCGTTCAAACATGCGCAAATGTGCACAAACTATGCAATCCGTTAAATCAATTTGAATTCGAAGTTTTTAACTCTGGAATATGAACTTGGGATGTTAAATATTCAATTGGAACATTGGATAACATGGTTAAAACCATTTGTCCGCAAATTTGCACGAGTTCACGTTTTGCGTTCAAACATGCGCGGATGCGCACAAATGATGGACTCCGTTAAATCAATTTTGAACTATGCGTTTTTAAAGCTGCAACATGCATTTGGGATGTTAAATATTCAATTGGAAACACTGGATACAAGTTTCAAACATTTGGGCACAAATTTTCACGAGTTCACGTCTTGCGTTCAAACATGCGCAAATGTGCACAGATTTTGCATTCGGTAAAATCAATATGAATTATGAGTTTTAAAAGCTGGAATAGGAATTTGGGAAGATAAATATTCAATTTGGGCATTGGATAAATTGTTTAGAACCATTTGTGCGCGAGTTCGCGTTTTGCGTTCAAACATGCGCATAAATGTGCGCAAATTATGCAATCCGTTAAGTCAATTTGAATTCGAAGTTTTTAACCCTGGAATACGAATTTGGGATGTTAAATATTCAACTGGAACATTGGATAACATGTCTAAAACCATTTGTGCACAAATTTGCACGAGTTCACGTTTTGCGTTCAAACATGCGCAAAATGTGCACAAATTACGCACCCCGTTAAATCAATTCGAATCATGAGTTTTTAATGCTGTAGTATGCATTTGGGATGTTAATTATTCAATTGGAACATTGGATATCAGGTTTCAAACATTTGTGCACAAATGTTCACGTTTTGCGTTCAAACGTGTGCATATGTGCACAAATTTTGCATTCCGTAAAATCAATATGAATTATGAGTTTTAACGGCTGGAATAGGAATTTGGGATGATAAATATTCAATTTGAGCACTGGATAACATGTTTAGAACTATTTGTGCACAAATTTGCACGAGTTCACGTTTTGCGTTCAAACATGCGCAAATGTGCACAAACTATGCAATCCGTTAAATCAATTTGAATTCGAAGTTTTTAACTCTGGAATATGAACTTGGGATGTTAAATATTCAATTGGAACATTGGATAACATGGTTAAAACCATTTGTCCGCAAATTTGCACGAGTTCACGTTTTGCGTTCAAACATGCGCGGATGCGCACAAATGATGGACTCCGTTAAATCAATTTTGAACTATGCGTTTTTAAAGCTGCAACATGCATTTGGGATGTTAAATATTCAATTGGAAACACTGGATACAAGTTTCAAACATTTGGGCACAAATTTTCACGAGTTCACGTCTTGCGTTCAAACATGCGCAAATGTGCACAGATTTTGCATTCGGTAAAATCAATATGAATTATGAGTTTTAAAAGCTGGAATAGGAATTTGGGAAGATAAATATTCAATTTGGGCATTGGATAAATTGTTTAGAACCATTTGTGCGCGAGTTCGCGTTTTGCGTTCAAACATGCGCATAAATGTGCGCAAATTATGCAATCCGTTAAGTCAATTTGAATTCGAAGTTTTTAACCCTGGAATACGAATTTGGGATGTTAAATATTCAACTGGAACATTGGATAACATGTCTAAAACCATTTGTGCACAAATTTGCACGAGTTCACTTTTTGCGTTCAAACATGCGCAAAATGTGCACAAATTACGCACCCCGTTAAATCAATTCGAATCATGAGTTTTTAATGCTGTAGTATGCATTTGGGATGTTAATTATTCAATTGGAACATTGGATATCAGGTTTCAAACATTTGTGCACAAATGTTCACGTTTTGCGTTCAAACGTGTGAATATGTGCACAAATTTTGCATTCCGTAAAATCAATATGAATTATGAGTTTTAACGGCTGGAATAGGAATTTGGGATGATAAATATTCAATTTGAGCACTGGATAACATGTTTAGAACTATTTGTGCACAAATTTGCACGAGTTCACGTTTTGCGTTCAAACATGCGCAAATGTGCACAAACTATGCAATCCGTTAAATCAATTTGAATTCGAAGTTTTTAACTCTGGAATATGAACTTGGGATGTTAAATATTCAATTGGAACATTGGATAACATGGTTAAAACCATTTGTCCACAAATTTGCACGAGTTCACGTTTTGCGTTCAAACATGCGCGGATGCGCACAAATGATGGACTCCGTTAAATCAATTTTGAACTATGCGTTTTTAAAGCTGCAACATGCATTTGGGATGTTAAATATTCAATTGGAAACATTGGATACAAGTTTCAAACATTTGGGCACAAATTTTCACGAGTTCACGTCTTGCGTTCAAACATGCGCAAATGTGCACAGATTTTGCATTCGGTAAAATCAATATGAATTATGAGTTTTAAAAGCTGGAATAGGAATTTGGGAAGATAAATATTCAATTTGGGCATTGGATAAATTGTTTAGAACCATTTGTGCGCGAGTTCGCGTTTTGCGTTCAAACATGCGCATAAATGTGCGCAAATTATGCAATCCGTTAAGTCAATTTGAATTCGAAGTTTTTAACCCTGGAATACGAATTTGGGATGTTAAATATTCAACTGGAACATTGGATAACATGTCTAAAACCATTTGTGCACAAATTTGCACGAGTTCACGTTTTGCGTTCAAACATGCGCAAAATGTGCACAAATTACGCACCCCGTTAAATCAATTCGAATCATGAGTTTTTAATGCTGTAGTATGCATTTGGGATGTTAATTATTCAATTGGAACATTGGATATCAGGTTTCAAACATTTGTGCACAAATGTTCACGTTTTGCGTTCAAACGTGTGCATATGTGCACAAATTTTGCATTCCGTAAAATCAATATGAATTATGAGTTTTAACGGCTGGAATAGGAATTTGGGATGATAAATATTCAATTTGAGCACTGGATAACATGTTTAGAACTATTTGTGCACAAATTTGCACGAGTTCACGTTTTGCGTTCAAACATGCGCAAATGTGCACAAACTATGCAATCCGTTAAATCAATTTGAATTCGAAGTTTTTAACTCTGGAATATGAACTTGGGATGTTAAATATTCAATTGGAACATTGGATAACATGGTTAAAACCATTTGTCCGCAAATTTGCACGAGTTCACGTTTGGGATGTTAAATATTCAACTGGAACATTGGATAACATGTCTAAAACCATTTGTGCACAAATTTGCACGAGTTCACGTTTTGCGTTCAAACATGCGCAAAATGTGCACAAATTACGCACCCCGTTAAATCAATTCGAATCATGAGTTTTTAATGCTGTAGTATGCATTTGGGATGTTAATTATTCAATTGGAACATTGGATATCAGGTTTCAAACATTTGTGCACAAATGTTCACGTTTTGCGTTCAAACGTGTGAATATGTGCACAAATTTTGCATTCCGTAAAATCAATATGAATTATGAGTTTTAACGGCTGGAATAGGAATTTGGGATGATAAATATTCAATTTGAGCACTGGATAACATGTTTAGAACTATTTGTGCACAAATTTGCACGAGTTCACGTTTTGCATTCAAACATGCGCAAATGTGCACAAACTATGCAATCCGTTAAATCAATTTGAATTCGAAGTTTTTAACTCTGGAATATGAACTTGGGATGTTAAATATTCAATTGGAACATTGGATAACATGGTTAAAACCATTTGTCCGCAAATTTGCACGAGTTCACGTTTTGCGTTCAAACATGCGCGGATGCGCACAAATGATGGACTCCGTTAAATCAATTTTGAACTATGCGTTTTTAAAGCTGCAACATGCATTTGGGATGTTAAATATTCAATTGGAAACATTGGATACAAGTTTCAAACATTTGGGCACAAATTTTCACGAGTTCACGTCTTGCGTTCAAACATGCGCAAATGTGCACAGATTTTGCATTCGGTAAAATCAATATGAATTATGAGTTTTAAAAGCTGGAATAGGAATTTGGGAAGATAAATATTCAATTTGGGCATTGGATAAATTGTTTAGAACCATTTGTGCGCGAGTTCGCGTTTTGCGTTCAAACATGCGCATAAATGTGCGCAAATTATGCAATCCGTTAAGTCAATTTGAATTCGAAGTTTTTAACCCTGGAATACGAATTTGGGATGTTAAATATTCAACTGGAACATTGGATAACATGTCTAAAACCATTTGTGCACAAATTTGCACGAGTTCACGTTTTGCGTTCAAACATGCGCAAAATGTGCACAAATTACGCACCCCGTTAAATCAATTCGAATCATGAGTTTTTAATGCTGTAGTATGCATTTGGGATGTTAATTATTCAATTGGAACATTGGATATCAGGTTTCAAACATTTGTGCACAAATGTTCACGTTTTGCGTTCAAACGTGTGCATATGTGCACAAATTTTGCATTCCGTAAAATCAATATGAATTATGAGTTTTAACGGCTGGAATAGGAATTTGGGATGATAAATATTCAATTTGAGCACTGGATAACATGTTTAGAACTATTTGTGCACAAATTTGCACGAGTTCACGTTTTGCGTTCAAACATGCGCAAATGTGCACAAACTATGCAATCCGTTAAATCAATTTGAATTCGAAGTTTTTAACTCTGGAATATGAACTTGGGATGTTAAATATTCAATTGGAACATTGGATAACATGGTTAAAACCATTTGTCCGCAAATTTGCACGAGTTCACGTTTGGGATGTTAAATATTCAACTGGAACATTGGATAACATGTCTAAAACCATTTGTGCACAAATTTGCACGAGTTCACGTTTTGCGTTCAAACATGCGCAAAATGTGCACAAATTACGCACCCCGTTAAATCAATTCGAATCATGAGTTTTTAATGCTGTAGTATGCATTTGGGATGTTAATTATTCAATTGGAACATTGGATATCAGGTTTCAAACATTTGTGCACAAATGTTCACGTTTTGCGTTCAAACGTGTGAATATGTGCACAAATTTTGCATTCCGTAAAATCAATATGAATTATGAGTTTTAACGGCTGGAATAGGAATTTGGGATGATAAATATTCAATTTGAGCACTGGATAACATGTTTAGAACTATTTGTGCACAAATTTGCACGAGTTCACGTTTTGCGTTCAAACATGCGCAAATGTGTACAAACTATGCAATCCGTTAAATCAATTTGAATTCGAAGTTTTTAACTCTGGAATATGAACTTGGGATGTTAAATATTCAATTGGAACATTGGATAACATGGTTAAAACCATTTGTCCGCAAATTTGCACGAGTTCACGTTTTGCGTTCAAACATGCGCGGATGCGCACAAATGATGGACTCCGTTAAATCAATTTTGAACTATGCGTTTTTAAAGCTGCAACATGCATTTGGGATGTTAAATATTCAATTGGAAACACTGGATACAAGTTTCAAACATTTGGGCACAAATTTTCACGAGTTCACGTCTTGCGTTCAAACATGCGCAAATGTGCACAGATTTTGCATTCGGTAAAATCAATATGAATTATGAGTTTTAAAAGCTGGAATAGGAATTTAGGAAGATAAATATTCAATTTGGGCATTGGATAAATTGTTTAGAACCATTTGTGCGCGAGTTCGCGTTTTGCGTTCAAACATGCGCATAAATGTGCGCAAATTATGCAATCCGTTAAGTCAATTTGAATTCGAAGTTTTTAACCCTGGAATACGAATTTGGGATGTTAAATATTCAACTGGAACATTGGATAACATGTCTAAAACCATTTGTGCACAAATTTGCACGAGTTCACGTTTTGCGTTCAAACATGCGCAAAATGTGCACAAATTACGCACCCCGTTAAATCAATTCGAATCATGAGTTTTTAATGCTGTAGTATGCATTTGGGATGTTAATTATTCAATTGGAACATTGGATATCAGGTTTCAAACATTTGTGCACAAATGTTTACGTTTTGCGTTCAAACGTGTGCATATGTGCACAAATTTTGCATTCCGTAAAATCAATATGAATTATGAGTTTTAACGGCTGGAATAGGAATTTGGGATGATAAATATTCAATTTGAGCACTGGATAACATGTTTAGAACTATTTGTGCACAAATTTGCACGAGTTCACGTTTTGCGTTCAAACATGCGCAAATGTGCACAAACTATGCAATCCGTTAAATCAATTTGAATTCGAAGTTTTTAACTCTGGAATATGAACTTGGGATGTTAAATATTCAATTGGAACATTGGATAACATGGTTAAAACCATTTGTCCGCAAATTTGCACGAGTTCACGTTTTGCGTTCAAACATGCGCGGATGCGCACAAATGATGGACTCCGTTAAATCAATTTTGAACTATGCGTTTTTAAAGCTGCAACATGCATTTGGGATGTTAAATATTCAATTGGAAACACTGGATACAAGTTTCAAACATTTGGGCACAAATTTTCACGAGTTCACGTCTTGCGTTCAAACATGCGCAAATGTGCACAGATTTTGCATTCGGTAAAATCAATATGAATTATGAGTTTTAAAAGCTGGAATAGGAATTTGGGAAGATAAATATTCAATTTGGGCATTGGATAAATTGTTTAGAACCATTTGTGCGCGAGTTCGCGTTTTGCGTTCAAACATGCGCATAAATGTGCGCAAATTATGCAATCCGTTAAGTCAATTTGAATTCGAAGTTTTTAACCCTGGAATACGAATTTGGGATGTTAAATATTCAACTGGAACATTGGATAACATGTCTAAAACCATTTGTGCACAAATTTGCACGAGTTCACGTTTTGCGTTCAAACATGCGCAAAATGTGCACAAATTACGCACCCCGTTAAATCAATTCGAATCATGAGTTTTTAATGCTGTAGTATGCATTTGGGATGTTAATTATTCAATTGGAACATTGGATATCAGGTTTCAAACATTTGTGCACAAATGTTCACGTTTTGCGTTCAAACGTGTGCATATGTGCACAAATTTTGCATTCCGTAAAATCAATATGAATTATGAGTTTTAACGGCTGGAATAGGAATTTGGGATGATAAATATTCAATTTGAGCACTGGATAACATGTTTAGAACTATTTGTGCACAAATTTGCACGAGTTCACGTTTTGCGTTCAAACATGCGCAAATGTGCACAAACTATGCAATCCGTTAAATCAATTTGAATTCGAAGTTTTTAACTCTGGAATATGAACTTGGGATGTTAAATATTCAATTGGAACATTGGATAACATGGTTAAAACCATTTGTCCGCAAATTTGCACGAGTTCACGTTTTGCGTTCAAACATGCGCAGATGCGCACAAATGATGGACTCCGTTAAATCAATTTTGAACTATGCGTTTTTAAAGCTGCAACATGCAATTGGGATGTTAAATATTCAATTGGAAACACTGGATACAAGTTTCAAACATTTGGGCACAAATTTTCACGAGTTCACGTCTTGCGTTCAAACATGCGCAAATGTGCACAGATTTTGCATTCGGTAAAATCAATATGAATTATGAGTTTTAAAAGCTGGAATAGGAATTTAGGAAGATAAATATTCAATTTGGGCATTGGATAAATTGTTTAGAACCATTTGTGCGCGAGTTCGCGTTTTGCGTTCAAACATGCGCATAAATGTGCGCAAATTATGCAATCCGTTAAGTCAATTTGAATTCGAAGTTTTTAACCCTGGAATACGAATTTGGGATGTTAAATATTCAACTGGAACATTGGATAACATGTCTAAAACCATTTGTGCACAAATTTGCACGAGTTCACGTTTTGCGTTCAAACATGCGCAAAATGTGCACAAATTACGCACCCCGTTAAATCAATTCGAATCATGAGTTTTTAATGCTGTAGTATGCATTTGGGATGTTAATTATTCAATTGGAACATTGGATATCAGGTTTCAAACATTTGTGCACAAATGTTCACGTTTTGCGTTCAAACGTGTGCATATGTGCACAAATTTTGCATTCCGTAAAATCAATATGAATTATGAGTTTTAACGGCTGGAATAGGAATTTGGGATGATAAATATTCAATTTGAGCACTGGATAACATGTTTAGAACTATTTGTGCACAAATTTGCACGAGTTCACGTTTTGCGTTCAAACATGCGCAAATGTGCACAAACTATGCAATCCGTTAAATCAATTTGAATTCGAAGTTTTTAACTCTGGAATATGAACTTGGGATGTTAAATATTCAATTGGAACATTGGATAACATGGTTAAAACCATTTGTCCGCAAATTTGCACGAGTTCACGTTTTGCGTTCAAACATGCGCGGATGCGCACAAATGATGGACTCCGTTAAATCAATTTTGAACTATGCGTTTTTAAAGCTGCAACATGCATTTGGGATGTTAAATATTCAATTGGAAACACTGGATACAAGTTTCAAACATTTGGGCACAAATTTTCACGAGTTCACGTCTTGCGTTCAAACATGCGCAAATGTGCACAGATTTTGCATTCGGTAAAATCAATATGAATTATGAGTTTTAAAAGCTGGAATAGGAATTTGGGAAGATAAATATTCAATTTGGGCATTGGATAAATTGTTTAGAACCATTTGTGCGCGAGTTCGCGTTTTGCGTTCAAACATGCGCATAAATGTGCGCAAATTATGCAATCCGTTAAGTCAATTTGAATTCGAAGTTTTTAACCCTGGAATACGAATTTGGGATGTTAAATATTCAACTGGAACATTGGATAACATGTCTAAAACCATTTGTGCACAAATTTGCACGAGTTCACGTTTTGCGTTCAAACATGCGCAAAATGTGCACAAATTACGCACCCCGTTAAATCAATTCGAATCATGAGTTTTTAATGCTGTAGTATGCATTTGGGATGTTAATTATTCAATTGGAACATTGGATATCAGGTTTCAAACATTTGTGCACAAATGTTCACGTTTTGCGTTCAAACGTGTGCATATGTGCACAAATTTTGCATTCCGTAAAATCAATATGAATTATGAGTTTTAACGGCTGGAATAGGAATTTGGGATGATAAATATTCAATTTGAGCACTGGATAACATGTTTAGAACTATTTGTGCACAAATTTGCACGAGTTCACGTTTTGCGTTCAAACATGCGCAAATGTGCACAAACTATGCAATCCGTTAAATCAATTTGAATTCGAAGTTTTTAACTCTGGAATATGAACTTGGGATGTTAAATATTCAATTGGAACATTGGATAACATGGTTAAAACCATTTGTCCGCAAATTTGCACGAGTTCACGTTTTGCGTTCAAACATGCGCAGATGCGCACAAATGATGGACTCCGTTAAATCAATTTTGAACTATGCGTTTTTAAAGCTGCAACATGCATTTGGGATGTTAAATATTCAATTGGAAACACTGGATACAAGTTTCAAACATTTGGGCACAAATTTTCACGAGTTCACGTCTTGCGTTCAAACATGCGCAAATGTGCACAGATTTTGCATTCGGTAAAATCAATATGAATTATGAGTTTTAAAAGCTGGAATAGGAATTTAGGAAGATAAATATTCAATTTGGGCATTGGATAAATTGTTTAGAACCATTTGTGCGCGAGTTCGCGTTTTGCGTTCAAACATGCGCATAAATGTGCGCAAATTATGCAATCCGTTAAGTCAATTTGAATTCGAAGTTTTTAACCCTGGAATACGAATTTGGGATGTTAAATATTCAACTGGAACATTGGATAACATGTCTAAAACCATTTGTGCACAAATTTGCACGAGTTCACGTTTTGCGTTCAAACATGCGCAAAATGTGCACAAATTACGCACCCCGTTAAATCAATTCGAATCATGAGTTTTTAATGCTGTAGTATGCATTTGGGATGTTAATTATTCAATTGGAACATTGGATATCAGGTTTCAAACATTTGTGCACAAATGTTCACGTTTTGCGTTCAAACGTGTGCATATGTGCACAAATTTTGCATTCCGTAAAATCAATATGAATTATGAGTTTTAACGGCTGGAATAGGAATTTGGGATGATAAATATTCAATTTGAGCACTGGATAACATGTTTAGAACTATTTGTGCACAAATTTGCACGAGTTCACGTTTTGCGTTCAAACATGCGCAAATGTGCACAAACTATGCAATCCGTTAAATCAATTTGAATTCGAAGTTTTTAACTCTGGAATATGAACTTGGGATGTTAAATATTCAATTGGAACATTGGATAACATGGTTAAAACCATTTGTCCGCAAATTTGCACGAGTTCACGTTTTGCGTTCAAACATGCGCGGATGCGCACAAATGATGGACTCCGTTAAATCAATTTTGAACTATGCGTTTTTAAAGCTGCAACATGCATTTGGGATGTTAAATATTCAATTGGAAACACTGGATACAAGTTTCAAACATTTGGGCACAAATTTTCACGAGTTCACGTCTTGCGTTCAAACATGCGCAAATGTGCACAGATTTTGCATTCGGTAAAATCAATATGAATTATGAGTTTTAAAAGCTGGAATAGGAATTTGGGAAGATAAATATTCAATTTGGGCATTGGATAAATTGTTTAGAACCATTTGTGCGCGAGTTCGCGTTTTGCGTTCAAACATGCGCATAAATGTGCGCAAATTATGCAATCCGTTAAGTCAATTTGAATTCGAAGTTTTTAACCCTGGAATACGAATTTGGGATGTTAAATATTCAACTGGAACATTGGATAACATGTCTAAAACCATTTGTGCACAAATTTGCACGAGTTCACGTTTTGCGTTCAAACATGCGCAAAATGTGCACAAATTACGCACCCCGTTAAATCAATTCGAATCATGAGTTTTTAATGTTGTAGTATGCATTTGGGATGTTAATTATTCAATTGGAACATTGGATATCAGGTTTCAAACATTTGTGCACAAATGTTCACGTTTTGCGTTCAAACGTGTGCATATGTGCACAAATTTTGCATTCCGTAAAATCAATATGAATTATGAGTTTTAACGGCTGGAATAGGAATTTGGGATGATAAATATTCAATTTGAGCACTGGATAACATGTTTAGAACTATTTGTGCACAAATTTGCACGAGTTCACGTTTTGCGTTCAAACATGCGCAAATGTGCACAAACTATGCAATCCGTTAAATCAATTTGAATTCGAAGTTTTTAACTCTGGAATATGAACTTGGGATGTTAAATATTCAATTGGAACATTGGATAACATGGTTAAAACCATTTGTCCGCAAATTTGCACGAGTTCACGTTTTGCGTTCAAACATGCGCGGATGCGCACAAATGATGGACTCCGTTAAATCAATTTTGAACTATGCGTTTTTAAAGCTGCAACATGCATTTGGGATGTTAAATATTCAATTGGAAACACTGGATACAAGTTTCAAACATTTGGGCACAAATTTTCACGAGTTCACGTCTTGCGTTCAAACATGCGCAAATGTGCACAGATTTTGCATTCGGTAAAATCAATATGAATTATGAGTTTTAAAAGCTGGAATAGGAATTTGGGAAGATAAATATTCAATTTGGGCATTGGATAAATTGTTTAGAACCATTTGTGCGCGAGTTCGCGTTTTGCGTTCAAACATGCGCATAAATGTGCGCAAATTATGCAATCCGTTAAGTCAATTTGAATTCGAAGTTTTTAACCCTGGAATACGAATTTGGGATGTTAAATATTCAACTGGAACATTGGATAACATGTCTAAAACCATTTGTGCACAAATTTGCACGAGTTCACGTTTTGCGTTCAAACATGCGCAAAATGTGCACAAATTACGCACCCCGTTAAATCAATTCGAATCATGAGTTTTTAATGCTGTAGTATGCATTTGGGATGTTAATTATTCAATTGGAACATTGGATATCAGGTTTCAAACATTTGTGCACAAATGTTCACGTTTTGCGTTCAAACGTGTGCATATGTGCACAAATTTTGCATTCCGTAAAATCAATATGAATTATGAGTTTTAACGGCTGGAATAGGAATTTGGGATGATAAATATTCAATTTGAGCACTGGATAACATGTTTAGAACTATTTGTGCACAAATTTGCACGAGTTCACGTTTTGCGTTCAAACATGCGCAAATGTGCACAAACTATGCAATCCGTTAAATCAATTTGAATTCGAAGTTTTTAACTCTGGAATATGAACTTGGGATGTTAAATATTCAATTGGAACATTGGATAACATGGTTAAAACCATTTGTCCGCAAATTTGCACGAGTTCACGTTTTGCGTTCAAACATGCGCGGATGCGCACAAATGATGGACTCCGTTAAATCAATTTTGAACTATGCGTTTTTAAAGCTGCAACATGCATTTGGGATGTTAAATATTCAATTGGAAACACTGGATACAAGTTTCAAACATTTGGGCACAAATTTTCACGAGTTCACGTCTTGCGTTCAAACATGCGCAAATGTGCACAGATTTTGCATTCGGTAAAATCAATATGAATTATGAGTTTTAAAAGCTGGAATAGGAATTTGGGAAGATAAATATTCAATTTGGGCATTGGATAAATTGTTTAGAACCATTTGTGCGCGAGTTCGCGTTTTGCGTTCAAACATGCGCATAAATGTGCGTAAATTATGCAATCCGTTAAGTCAATTTGAATTCGAAGTTTTTAACCCTGGAATACGAATTTGGGATGTTAAATATTCAACTGGAACATTGGATAACATGTCTAAAACCATTTGTGCACAAATTTGCACGAGTTCACGTTTTGCGTTCAAACATGCGCAAAATGTGCACAAATTACGCACCCCGTTAAATCAATTCGAATCATGAGTTTTTAATGCTGTAGTATGCATTTGGGATGTTAATTATTCAATTGGAACATTGGATATCAGGTTTCAAACATTTGTGCACAAATGTTCACGTTTTGCGTTCAAACGTGTGCATATGTGCACAAATTTTGCATTCCGTAAAATCAATATGAATTATGAGTTTTAACGGCTGGAATAGGAATTTGGGATGATAAATATTCAATTTGAGCACTGGATAACATGTTTAGAACTATTTGTGCACAAATTTGCACGAGTTCACGTTTTGCGTTCAAACATGCGCAAATGTGCACAAACTATGCAATCCGTTAAATCAATTTGAATTCGAAGTTTTTAACTCTGGAATATGAACTTGGGATGTTAAATATTCAATTGGAACATTGGATAACATGGTTAAAACCATTTGTCCGCAAATTTGCACGAGTTCACGTTTTGCGTTCAAACATGCGCGGATGCGCACAAATGATGGACTCCGTTAAATCAATTTTGAACTATGCGTTTTTAAAGCTGCAACATGCATTTGGGATGTTAAATATTCAATTGGAAACACTGGATACAAGTTTCAAACATTTGGGCACAAATTTTCACGAGTTCACGTCTTGCGTTCAAACATGCGCAAATGTGCACAGATTTTGCATTCGGTAAAATCAATATGAATTATGAGTTTTAAAAGCTGGAATAGGAATTTGGGAAGATAAATATTCAATTTGGGCATTGGATAAATTGTTTAGAACCATTTGTGCGCGAGTTCGCGTTTTGCGTTCAAACATGCGCATAAATGTGCGCAAATTATGCAATCCGTTAAGTCAATTTGAATTCGAAGTTTTTAACCCTGGAATACGAATTTGGGATGTTAAATATTCAACTGGAACATTGGATAACATGTCTAAAACCATTTGTGCACAAATTTGCACGAGTTCACGTTTTGCGTTCAAACATGCGCAAAATGTGCACAAATTACGCACCCCGTTAAATCAATTCGAATCATGAGTTTTTAATGCTGTAGTATGCATTTGGGATGTTAATTATTCAATTGGAACATTGGATATCAGGTTTCAAACATTTGTGCACAAATGTTCACGTTTTGCGTTCAAACGTGTGCATATGTGCACAAATTTTGCATTCCGTAAAATCAATATGAATTATGAGTTTTAACGGCTGGAATAGGAATTTGGGATGATAAATATTCAATTTGAGCACTGGATAACATGTTTAGAACTATTTGTGCACAAATTTGCACGAGTTCACGTTTTGCGTTCAAACATGCGCAAATGTGCACAAACTATGCAATCCGTTAAATCAATTTGAATTCGAAGTTTTTAACTCTGGAATATGAACTTGGGATGTTAAATATTCAATTGGAACATTGGATAACATGGTTAAAACCATTTGTCCGCAAATTTGCACGAGTTCACGTTTTGCGTTCAAACATGCGCGGATGCGCACAAATGATGGACTCCGTTAAATCAATTTTGAACTATGCGTTTTTAAAGCTGCAACATGCATTTGGGATGTTAAATATTCAATTGGAAACACTGGATACAAGTTTCAAACATTTGGGCACAAATTTTCACGAGTTCACGTCTTGCGTTCAAACATGCGCAAATGTGCACAGATTTTGCATTCGGTAAAATCAATATGAATTATGAGTTTTAAAAGCTGGAATAGGAATTTGGGAAGATAAATATTCAATTTGGGCATTGGATAAATTGTTTAGAACCATTTGTGCGCGAGTTCGCGTTTTGCGTTCAAACATGCGCATAAATGTGCGCAAATTATGCAATCCGTTAAGTCAATTTGAATTCGAAGTTTTTAACCCTGGAATACGAATTTGGGATGTTAAATATTCAACTGGAACATTGGATAACATGTCTAAAACCATTTGTGCACAAATTTGCACGAGTTCACGTTTTGCGTTCAAACATGCGCAAAATGTGCACAAATTACGCACCCCGTTAAATCAATTCGAATCATGAGTTTTTAATGCTGTAGTATGCATTTGGGATGTTAATTATTCAATTGGAACATTGGATATCAGGTTTCAAACATTTGTGCACAAATGTTCACGTTTTGCGTTCAAACGTGTGCATATGTGCACAAATTTTGCATTCCGTAAAATCAATATGAATTATGAGTTTTAACGGCTGGAATAGGAATTTGGGATGATAAATATTCAATTTGAGCACTGGATAACATGTTTAGAACTATTTGTGCACAAATTTGCACGAGTTCACGTTTTGCGTTCAAACATGCGCAAATGTGCACAAACTATGCAATCCGTTAAATCAATTTGAATTCGAAGTTTTTAACTCTGGAATATGAACTTGGGATGTTAAATATTCAATTGGAACATTGGATAACATGGTTAAAACCATTTGTCCGCAAATTTGCACGAGTTCACGTTTTGCGTTCAAACATGCGCGGATGCGCACAAATGATGGACTCCGTTAAATCAATTTTGAACTATGCGTTTTTAAAGCTGCAACATGCATTTGGGATGTTAAATATTCAATTGGAAACACTGGATACAAGTTTCAAACATTTGGGCACAAATTTTCACGAGTTCACGTCTTGCGTTCAAACATGCGCAAATGTGCACAGATTTTGCATTCGGTAAAATCAATATGAATTATGAGTTTTAAAAGCTGGAATAGGAATTTGGGAAGATAAATATTCAATTTGGGCATTGGATAAATTGTTTAGAACCATTTGTGCGCGAGTTCGCGTTTTGCGTTCAAACATGCGCATAAATGTGCGCAAATTATGCAATCCGTTAAGTCAATTTGAATTCGAAGTTTTTAACCCTGGAATACGAATTTGGGATGTTAAATATTCAACTGGAACATTGGATAACATGTCTAAAACCATTTGTGCACAAATTTGCACGAGTTCACGTTTTGCGTTCAAACATGCGCAAAATGTGCACAAATTACGCACCCCGTTAAATCAATTCGAATCATGAGTTTTTAATGCTGTAGTATGCATTTGGGATGTTAATTATTCAATTGGAACATTGGATATCAGGTTTCAAACATTTGTGCACAAATGTTCACGTTTTGCGTTCAAACGTGTGCATATGTGCACAAATTTTGCATTCCGTAAAATCAATATGAATTATGAGTTTTAACGGCTGGAATAGGAATTTGGGATGATAAATATTCAATTTGAGCACTGGATAACATGTTTAGAACTATTTGTGCACAAATTTGCACGAGTTCACGTTTTGCGTTCAAACATGCGCAAATGTGCACAAACTATGCAATCCGTTAAATCAATTTGAATTCGAAGTTTTTAACTCTGGAATATGAACTTGGGATGTTAAATATTCAATTGGAACATTGGATAACATGGTTAAAACCATTTGTCCGCAAATTTGCACGAGTTCACGTTTTGCGTTCAAACATGCGCGGATGCGCACAAATGATGGACTCCGTTAAATCAATTTTGAACTATGCGTTTTTAAAGCTGCAACATGCATTTGGGATGTTAAATATTCAATTGGAAACACTGGATACAAGTTTCAAACATTTGGGCACAAATTTTCACGAGTTCACGTCTTGCGTTCAAACATGCGCAAATGTGCACAGATTTTGCATTCGGTAAAATCAATATGAATTATGAGTTTTAAAAGCTGGAATAGGAATTTGGGAAGATAAATATTCAATTTGGGCATTGGATAAATTGTTTAGAACCATTTGTGCGCGAGTTCGCGTTTTGCGTTCAAACATGCGCATAAATGTGCGCAAATTATGCAATCCGTTAAGTCAATTTGAATTCGAAGTTTTTAACCCTGGAATACGAATTTGGGATGTTAAATATTCAACTGGAACATTGGATAACATGTCTAAAACCATTTGTGCACAAATTTGCACGAGTTCACGTTTTGCGTTCAAACATGCGCAAAATGTGCACAAATTACGCACCCCGTTAAATCAATTCGAATCATGAGTTTTTAATGCTGTAGTATGCATTTGGGATGTTAATTATTCAATTGGAACATTGGATATCAGGTTTCAAACATTTGTGCACAAATGTTCACGTTTTGCGTTCAAACGTGTGCATATGTGCACAAATTTTGCATTCCGTAAAATCAATATGAATTATGAGTTTTAACGGCTGGAATAGGAATTTGGGATGATAAATATTCAATTTGAGCACTGGATAACATGTTTAGAACTATTTGTGCACAAATTTGCACGAGTTCACGTTTTGCGTTCAAACATGCGCAAATGTGCACAAACTATGCAATCCGTTAAATCAATTTGAATTCGAAGTTTTTAACTCTGGAATATGAACTTGGGATGTTAAATATTCAATTGGAACATTGGATAACATGGTTAAAACCATTTGTCCGCAAATTTGCACGAGTTCACGTTTTGCGTTCAAACATGCGCGGATGCGCACAAATTAATATGAACCCTAAAAGGGATCAATAACGCCTAAATATGAAGAATTCAAGCTAACTGATACGAACCCTACCTATAAAAGAGATAGAACGCGCATCCAACTTTGAATATTAGCCCAAGGATCATCAAGGATAGTTGTGTTGATGGAGCTAAACCCCTTGCTTATTAAATTGAAGCAAGATACTTAGCTATTATAAGATGAACAATCACACAATTCTAAGTTTAATCTAACCTAGCAATTGTAATGAAAGGTAGAAGTGAAACAATTCAAGTAAACTTGCAAGGTTTCAAAAGAACAAAGTTTAAGGAAAAACCTTACTTTTAATATTTCAATCTTCTTGAATCTTCCTTATTGACTCTAAAATAGGAAAATAAATCAAAATTCGTCCAATCAAGCTAATTAATTTCAGAATAGGAAATTAAGCTAATTAGCTTGAATTCTTCATATTTAGGCGTTATTGATCCCTTTTAGGGTTCATATTATTCCCTCTCTCTTGAAGATGATTCGCCCTCGAATCATAGCCATCTTCTAGAGTTGATAAATTTGCAAATCCTCCAGGGTCGAACACAAACTCCTTTGTTGAAAACTTCTCCTTTGAAATAATGATCCATATAAGTAGCTTCAATATAACTTGAACTTGATAGCACATTTGAAATATAGAACTTCTGTTCATGAACATGTAAGGATTGAATTCTTGTTGCTTCTTTCTAAACTTGAAACATGAATATCTCAAGTTCTTTTTGCTACTAGTGCAGCCTCCATAGATTTTGTTGTAGGAATAAAATACTACAACTACATCATCAAATGGATCTTTATATGGCATAGAAGTCTGCAAAATAACTTTCAAAACACTAGAAAAAGAAAGATTAAAATTATTAGTATAATCATGATGAATGACCAACTCTTGATCTTTCATGATGCTCCCAATCTCTAGGTTCTCCTTTTCACTTATGCCTTGCTCATTTTCTCTCACCAGTTGATTTGTGCACATGTCTTCAATAACTGTCTTTGGTGGTGTAGTTTCAATTTGACACTCTTCCTCCCTGCTCTTCTCCTCAACTTGTTGCTCAACCAATTCGTTAACTTTAACACCTTCATATTCCTTGGAATCACACACTGTTATTGTCTCCTCATAAGAACCCACCTGCTTTTCAAACTCCAAAGCAAGTTCAATTACAACCTTCAAAGAAATAGAAGATTCTAATTGCACTTCTTTCTTCAATCTCTTACCAATCTCGCACTTAAGCCCATTGATGAATTTTGTAACTTTTCGCCTTTCAAATTCACCTACATCACTTGCAATTACAAGCAACTTAAACTTTTTAACATAATCAGCAACACATAACTCATCACCTTGTTTAAGCCTTTGTAATTTAAGACGAAATTTATCCCTAACTTCAGAAGGAATAAAATGTCTAGTCATTAATCTCTTCATTATCTCCCAATTTTTAATCTCACTAGGCCCATTCATGCTCCATGATGCCATCAAATCCTTCCACCATATAGCAGCATCACCCAAAAATTTACAAGAAGCAGCTTTACACTTTTGGAAATCACTTAATTCAAGAGAGTCAAATATCTCCTCTATTTGTTGCACCCATTCCAAATAAATATAAGGATCGTCCCCACCAAGAAAATAAGGCATATCCATGCTAAAAAAAAAAAAAAAAAGGTTTGAAAAGATATAGAAAAAAAAATCCTCACAAAGCACTCCCTTACGTGTTTACACTCAAGGATGTGAATGCTCTCGTGTTTCACTCAAAAAAAAAAAAAATTTTGTTTTGTTTTTTTTTTTTTCAAATTATGAAGAATTGAGAAGAAGAAAAGAATAGATAATTCAAGAAAATAAAAGGATACGTAACCAAACCTTGAAGTTTGGCTCTGATACCAAACTGATACGAACCCTACCTATAAAAGAGATAGAACGCGCATCCAACTTTGAATATTAGCCCAAGGATCATCAAGGATAGTTGTGTTGATGGAGCTAAACCCCTTGCTTATTAAATTGAAGCAAGATACTTAGCTATTATAAGATGAACAATCACACAATTCTAAGTTTAATCTAACCTAGCAATTGTAATGAAAGGTAGAAGTGAAACAATTCAAGTAAACTTGCAAAGTTTCAAAAGAACAAAGTTTAAGGAAAAACCTTACTTTTAATATTTCAATCTTCTTGAATCTTCCTTATTGACTCTAAAATAGGAAAATAAATCAAAATTCGTCCAATCAAGCTAATTAATTTCAGAATAGGAAATTAAGCGAATTAGCTTGAATTCTTCATATTTAGGCGTTATTGATCCCTTTTAGGGTTCATATTATAGGTACAATCTTCTTAAGAAGAAGTGACTCTCAAATACCCACACCAACCACACATATAACTACCAAACACTGAACCCACACCACCCTCAACCATAAAACCACCAAAACTAGACTTGAAGCCATTACCTCAATATTTAAAGTACACTTTTCTTGGTGATAACCAAACTTAACCTATGATTATATCTTCTAAACTTAGTAAGGAGCAAAAGGATTTGTTGGTGAACATGCTAAAGAGAAAAATAAAGGCAATCAATTGGCAGATTTCAAATATAAGAGGTATAAGTCCCTCTTATTGTATGCATAAGATTTTGATGGAGGATGGACACAAGCCAACCATTGAAAGACATAGGAGGCTCAACCCGAACATGCAAGAGGTGGTGAAGAAAGAAGTGGTCAAACTACTTGATGTAAGAATTATTTATCCAATCTCTAACAATTCTTAGGTTAGCCCAATTCAGTGTGTGCCAAAGAAGGGGGAATAATAATTGTGCAAAATACGGAAAGAGAGTTCATTCCTACAAGAGTTCTAAATGGATGGAGAGTGTGCATTGATTATAGGAAACTGAATTCATCCATAAGGAAAGACCATTTCCCATTACCCTTTATTGATCAAATGTTGGAGTGGATAGCAGGACATGCTTTTTACTACTTCCTGGATGGTTACTCAGGTTATAATCAAATTTTAATAGCTCCAAAAGATCAAGAGAAGACCACCTTTATATGTCCTTATGGCACATTTGTATACAAGAGGATGCCATTTGGGTTATGTAATGCTCCTGCAACTTTTCAGAGATGTATGATGGCTATATTTGCATATTTAGTAGAGGAGATCATAGATGTTTTCATGGATGACTTTTCTGTCTATGGAAACTCATTTGAAGGATGTCTGAGCAATTTGGAGCAAGTTCTAGCATGTTATGAGGAAACAAATTTAGTACTGAATTGGGAAAAGTGCCATTTCATGGTAGATGAAGGTATTGTACTTGGACATAAGATTTCAGCTTAAGGCATTCAAGTTGATAAAGCAAAGGTGGATGCAATTGAGAAGTTGCAGTACTGTAGACGGCGGGGTTTAACGCGCGTATAAGATTTTAGCAACCGTATCACTACTTGAGCTCAAGGCTCTAGAGAACACACTAACCACTGTCATAAAGACATGGCATGGAGATGAGGAGTTGACACCTAGGGTAATAACTGGGACAAATTGAAAAGATGGTATTCGATTCCCTAAAAGAAAGCTAGCACCACAACCAGGAGATTTTAGACACAGAATACCAACTTCTTTCAGTCTTGTGTTCATTTAGAATTACCTTATGAATTATTATCTTATTCTCTATTTACATGCAATTTCATACAAACCCAAAATAATAAACTCCAAGGCAAACTAGTCATGAAATATATAAGTAAATAATGCATTCAATAAATCACATAATCCCTTAAGTTAGTCTAATCTACATGGATTTTAAATATATGAGTTAAATCTATATGTTTTAAATTATAAGTAAACCTAAAGACCTAATTCCTTTTGATTTTAATTAAATGAACCTAAGTCTACTAATTTTAATAAAAGTGGGCCTAATTCTACAAATTATGAAAAATTTAAACTAATGGGCCTAATTCTACATGTTTTAATTAAATAATGATCCTAAATCTACAAATTATGAAAGAAGGCTTAAATTAAGTGGGTTAAGTCTAAATTAATTAAACTAAATTAGGTGGGCCTATGTCTAATTAACTAAATGGGCCTAAGGATATTTCTAACCTAAAATCTAATTAATTATGAACCTAAACATATATTTTAATTAATTAAACCTAATTAACTATTTAATGAGATGGGCTTAAATAAATAAATCAAGACCTAAAGTGGGCTTAAGGCCCAAAACACACAAAAATAATAAATAAACCCAAAAATAAATAATAACATAAAAGAAACAATTAAATAAGATCAAACAAATAATTAAATTAATCCTTACTAAAACCCTAATTTTGTATTAACATGCAACCTAAATTAATCTACTTTCTCTATTGATTTTAAATAATTACCAAATTGAAAACCTAAATTTACTAACCAATTTAATCAAAATAAAAATGCAACCACACGCATAATTTCATTACTCCCACTATTGGGGCTATTACATTAATTCATAAAATAATTACTAAAATAAAAATTAATAAATAAAATAAAATAAAATAAAAAAATCCTAGAAACTAAGTTTCTACGAGGCTTTATCCATAGTCTTCCACGGACTTCTCATGAAATTCATCCCTCCTACATGATCATCATGCATTTTCCTCCATAATCACCATAAAAAAAAATAAAAAAAATTAATGAATAAATTATAATAATAACTCAAAAGAATAATAATAAAAATAATAATGTAAAATAATCAAATAAATAAATAATAAAAGAAAATGATATGCTTATGGATGATTTAGGGTGCTCCTCAGATTGGTAGTTCACCGTTCTTGACAAATCTTTGAATCTTTCTCTTTAAAAATTCCTCACGAGTCTTGAATTGATTGTTGAATCAAAAGGAATTTTAGAAAAAAAAATTCAAGAGAAAATCATAATTTTTCTTCTTGTACTCTCGTCTCTTCCCCTTCTTTTTCTTTTCTTTTCTACACCCCTTTTCTGCTTTTCCCTTTTTACACTCCCCCTTTTTTCTAAGCTCCCTCTCTCCTTTTTATAGTGGAACTAGGAAGCCTAATCCTAATCCTAATGTGATTCTCATTCCTAAAGTGTATTTAAGAATTTTAAACCAATTAAGATTGAATTAATTAGGAAGTTTAAACCAATTAGGAATGAATTAATTAGGAAGTTTAAACCAATTAAAACACTAAATTAGAAGTATTTAGAAATAGGAAAGAACGGAAGAATTCAATTCCGACCGAGATTGTACAATCCCGATCGGAATTGTTGTAATTCCAATCGGAATTACATAATTTCAGTCGGAATTATGGAATTTTGACACACACTTTTTTTTTAACATTTAATTACAAAAAGGCCCTCGGAGAAATTTAAATTTTACAATTATGTCTTAAAAAGAACTTTGCGATTTAGTCCCTGAAAACATTAAATCCTTCCTTTAAAAGCCCTTAGAATTTTTTAAAGATTAAGTATTGAAGACATTTTCATCATTGGAGTCCTTTGTTGCATCCATAACATATCATCCCGAAATTGGGCGTCTACAAGTACCCCACAAATGTGAAGGGAGTTAGGAGTTTTCTTGGTCATGCAGGCTTCTATAGGCAATTCATAAAGGATTTCTCAAAAATCTCAAAACCCTTTTGTAAGTTACTTGAAAAAAATTCACCTTTTGATTTAACTGATGATTGTAAATTGGCTTTTGACAAGTTGAAACAAGCACTCATTTATGCTCTTATAGTAATGGCACCAAATTGAAGTCTAGCATTCGAGCTTATGTGTGATGCCAGTGATCATGCAATAGGAGTCATTCTTGGCCAAAGAAAGGAGAATAGGTTGCATGTGATCTATTATGCAAGTTGAACATTAACAGATACTCAGCTGAATTATGCTACTATAGAAAAGGAGATGTTAGCTGTCATATTTGCTTTTGACAAGTTCAGA
Organism: Mallotus nudiflorus; assembly: GCA_947683625.1. Taxonomy (NCBI): domain Eukaryota; kingdom Viridiplantae; phylum Streptophyta; class Magnoliopsida; order Malpighiales; family Euphorbiaceae; genus Mallotus; species Mallotus nudiflorus. Next base: position 1,580,434 of record CANTUR010000590.1, on the reverse strand, counting down.
TCGTACCACCTTCATTTGAAGGCAATTGTATACACAGATCATGCAGCATTGAAGTATTTAATGACCAAAAAGGATTTAAAACCAAGGCTCATTAAATGGGTACTTATGTTACAAGTTTGATATTGAGATTAGAGATAAGAAAGGAGCTGAAAATGTAGTAGTTGATCATCTTTCAAGGTTGGAGTTGGAACAAGAGGAAAGTGATAAGTAAGAGCCTATCAAAAAGATGTTCCCTGACAAAATGCTTTTCGCTATAGGATTCATGGGTGCCCCTTGGTTTACTGATGTAGTAAATTTTTTGTCAATGGGTGAAATTCTACAATATTTCACTCCTCAGCAAAAGAAAAAGTTAATTTGAGGTGCTAAGTTCTACATTTGGGATGAGCCATTTTTATGGAAACTATACAATGATGGCATAATTAGGAGATGTGTAACAAATGAGGAAGTAGGTGAAATCTTATAACACTGTCATGGGATGGTCAATGGTGGACATTATGGACCACAAGAATAGCTGCTAAGGTTCTTGAAGCAAGGTTCTATTGGCCTTCAATTTTTCAAAGTGGAAACATTTCAAAAAAAGGATGAAATGCTCCAATCTAGAATTCTAGAGGTGGAAATTTTTTATGTTTGTGGCATTGATTTTATGGGACCATTTTATGTGTCAGATGGTAACAAGTATATTCTTATTTGTATGGATTATGTTTCCAAGTAGGTGGAAGCTCAAGCGTGCACAGTCAATGATGCAAAGGTTGTTTACAAGTTCTTAAAGAAGCTATTCTCTTGATCTGGAATGCCTCGAGTCATCATAAGTGATGGGGGAACACACTTTTGCAACAAGAATATGGAAGCTTTATTAGCTCGCTATGGTGTGAAGCACAGGGTAGCTACACCTTATCACCCATAAACAAGTGGCCAATTTGAGGTGAGTAATGAGGAGTTGAAGAAAATTTTGGAAAGAACAGTAAGTAAGTCAATGAAAGAATGGGCAAGGAAGTTTGATGATGCTTTATAGGCATATAGAACAGCTTATAAAACTCCTATTGGGATGTCTCCTTTTAGGTTGATTTATGGTAAAACATATCATCTTCCAGTTGAACTAGAACATAAGGCTTATTGGGCAGTAAAAGCTCTAAATTTTGATTTCAAAAAGACAGCTGAAAAGAGAATGCTACAGTTGAGCAAACTTGAAGAGATTAGAGAAGCTGCCTATGAAAATTCCAAAATTTATAAAGAACGTACCAAGAGATGGCATGATGCAAGAGTAAGAATCAAGGAGTTTAAGGAAGGTGATCAAGTATTGTTGTTCAACTTAAGACTCAGATTATTTCCTGGAAAGTTGAAAAGTAGATGGACAAGACCATATATAGTGACTCATTCATATCCTCATGGAGCTGTGGAATCGAGTAACACAAAAGGAGACACATTTAAAGTGAATGGGCAAAGGTTAAAGCTATACCATGGAAGCACATTCAAGGAGTTCCATCAAGTTTCATACTTGAAGGAATCAACTGGATGATCAATTTGATGGTCTAGCTCATGGACCATTAAAAAAGCGCTTCTTAGGGGCTCAATCAAGACCATTTTTATTTTATTTTATTTTTTATTTATTTTTTATTATTTTGTTATTTTTTTATGTTTTTACAAGTTTATTCTATTTTTTATGATTGTTTGTTGTGCATTTCAAGGAATGAAAGAAAGATTGGAGCTCTATAAGAGGTCTTGTAAGTTAAATGTTTAGTGGAATGTTGTTTTGTGTGACTTGTAAGTCAAATTTGTGATGCATTTTTTGTCTATATGTGTTGAATTTTTAATTCAACAAATTTTGTGAAGTATGCATGTACAGGTCGCACGACTATGCGCATTTCATGCATGGCCATGTGTCTTGCATCGTCATTTTAAGACAATCAGGTCACACAGTCGTGAGAATTTGCACACGGTCGTACATCTTACAATGCCCAAATCCTGATAACTCGACACACAACCGTGCGGAATTCTCACATGGCTATGCATCGAGGTAGACTCATTTTTTTAGAAAGCTAGGAAATTTCATTTTTAAGTGGACTTTTCCACTTCCTAACACTCTACACTTCTCAAAAACCCTAAGGACTCCAATTTTAACCACTTTTCCACTTCCACAGCGTTAGAAGCCGAGTCCCTAGATGAAAATTACCTGGTGCGAGCTGAAATTATCACCGAATTTAATGAGTTTCATGATGTAATGGGTAGAAGATGATATATGATCTGTTAAATGGCAATGCAACATGGTGAAATACCTCTACCTCCTAATGCAACTGAAAAAGGAGATAATGGGAGTGAAGCTCAATTAAGGAAGCGAGGGAACACCAAAAAATGGAGTGATGGTATCATGAAAAAGATCAAAGAGCTGATGGACATCTCTGATAATAGGATTGGGAATATGATTATGGATTTGTCCAACCAAATAGGGAAGTCTGAGTCACGATGAGAATCCAGAGCTAAAAGGTTACAACTTCAAATTGATGAAGTTTTTCGCATCCTTCTTTAAAGCAAAAGATCCAAAGCTATAAATGAAGCTGCAAAGTGCATCATGGTCATACCATATATTCACCCTCCAATTTCACTGAAATAAAGGGAGTATACTATTCTTTAGTTTTATTTTATTTATTTTATTTTCATGATTGTATGCTTATGTTTTGTTTTACTTTAAAAGTCTACATGCTTTATTTTTAATCTTTTGTGTTTTTTATGCCTTGTTCTTACACTTGAATTTTTGCAACATATATACCTTTAGAGCCTTATTCATTAATCTTAGTTTTCTTGAAGAAATGCCTTAATCTTCCTTTAATGGATCATTTTAAAATTTTAAATTATAAGAGCAACTTATGGTTAGGAATTTTAAAATTTTTATGAACATTAATGCTTACTTTTCTATTGAACAAGTGAATTTACATTATTGATATTTAAGAAAAGTATTTGTGAGTAGGAATTTGAGGCTGCTTTAGAGTGGTTAAAAAAAATCAAGAAGTGAGATGGAGCGCAAAACGCACTCATTTAGAGCTTAAAATTGAAAAGAAAAATCTTTTAAATGTTCCTTTTACTCCAATGCTCTTTAAGAGTAAGAGTATCCAAAGGACCTTTTTTAGAGGTTTCCACAATGAGTAACACAAGAAAGGTGGGGGATGTTGAGATTGGGAAGACATTGATTGATTAAATTCTTAGCCTCCTTATTATTGGCACAATTACTACTTATTTCCAATTTTCTTGAGCGTTAATCATTTCTTTTCATAATTTCACTAAAAAAGTATGCTCTTCACATGGTAACAATATATTCTTGACCTTGAATTGCTGTTTTAATTTTGAGTTTTTAAACTTTTTATTAAACGAAGATTGTGGTAGTTAGTCAAGTTAAAGCTAGTTAATGAGTATGATTCTTTAGGTAGATATGTGTTTTCAGGTTTTTCTTGAGGACAAGCAAATATTCAAGTGTGGGGGAATTTGATGAGTGTGAAAAATGCATTATTTTAAGTAGTCTTTGCGTTAGGATTATATGCAATTTCAGTTAATTTTGTGTTTCTTTTATTCAATTTTTATTTAGTTAAGTACTTAATGCATGGTTTGTGTGTTTATTTATTTTTTAAGTATTAGTTGGTTTATTTTTAGTTGATTTTTATGCATTCAAGGAAGTCAAAGAATAGTAGAGGAAGGTTACATGGGAGCCATGGGCACTTAGAGTGGGTCCAAGAATCAATGAAAGCCAATATGCCAAAATGCTAAAAAAATGATGTGCACGGCCATGCGTAACATGCACACAGTCGTGCGACCTACTGATTGGGAAATTTAAAGTCGAATTTAATTGCTGACTCATGATGGACAAGATGGAGATTTCACATTGCTGTAACCTTAGGGCTGGAAATTATGGTTTTATAAAAGAGTAGCCACTAGAAACAAAAGGGGGATTTTTCGTCATTTTTTTACGTACTTGTCTTTGATCAGTTTTAGAGAGAACATTGATTTTCCTTGTTTATGTTTGTGTCAGAGATTAAGAATAAGGATTGAAGGACAATAAGCCTTTCATTGAATAGGGGTTTTTTCTCTTAATAGATGTTATTGTTTTTTTTTCTTAATTTTGATTTAATGATGATGTCTATTTTCTTTTATTCTTCATCTCTTTCTCTTATAATTAACATGAATGACCAAATTCTTAGTTAGGGTTCTTGTTGCAACTCAACTATGGGCTAATCACAATTAAACCTAAGCCATTAATCTAGATCCTTTGGTTGTTGTTGAACTTAATGTCTTATTAAGATTGATCACCCTTTGATTGAATGTACACAATAGAACTTGATCGAGAGATGGGTTTTATTAGATTTAAACAATAACATGTTAGATGCTTTCTTAGTTGAGAAACACTTAAGCAACTAATATTGATTAAGGGTTGGTGCTTAAACTGGGTTAACCGAACACTTAGTAGGCGAGAGCTTTAAATCTAAGAACATCAATTTACTTGGTTAATCATAGGGTTATCTTAGGAGGAAAGCCTACAATTCTCGAGAAACCCTCAAATTGGATTAGGATTAGGTATGGCTTAACAGTTAATTGATCTTAAATAAAGGTTGAATTGGTAATAAGAACCCTAGCTCTCCAAATTGATTGTTATTTAATTTTTATTTTTATGTTTTGTCTTAGTTTAATTTTAGTTTAATTGGAAGTACTGTATTTTTTTCTCATTCGTTGTTTAAACAAACAAAGGCAATTAGTATTACGATAGTCAATTCGCAATCTCTATGGGGACAATATTTATTTACTACTTGCACGATTTTGTACACTTGTGGAAGCGCATCAAGAATATAACATAACATAAGAGATTAAGTCAAAGAAAAGGCTCAGATAACTGCTTTTAAGTCATATAAGAATCAGTGCTACATTTTTAGCATCTTACTAAAAGTAGTCACCAAAGAAACACAATAATGAAATCCTTTGCAATGATCATAGCCTCATAAATAGGTGTACAACAACAACACATGCACCTAATGATGGGTGGCACATAATAGCAACATAGGTACCAAATCATAAATATAGGTATAGCTTGATGTTGCTAATGCATCACACTCAAAAGGCAAAAAGTGTTGGTCATAATAGCAAACACACATAAATAATCAAACATTTAGCACATCAAACACAAAAATAAAATAGTGAATAATTCGCTAATTTACTGAGTGTGGTTCTACCAATTTAGTCTGCATATGATGATGGGCCAATAACAACAACAAGCAAAACTATAAGAAAAGAAAAGCCATTAGATAGAATTTAGAAACTCAAAACTCTAATAAAAAAAATAGAAATAATTTCAAATGTAAAGAGACATTACCTTTTCAAGCTATTCAAGCTTATTAATAGGCTCTTCAATTGAAATTGGATTTGAAGCCAAACACAACCAATCTTGCATGCAGATAAGTGCTACCACCAATTTAGGAGTGAATGAACTCCTAAATACATCTAAAACTCTACTGTCAGTGCTAAAAGTTTATTCAAAAGTAACAGTGGAGATTAGGACAACCAACACATCACGAGCTAATCATGAAAGGGTTAGGAATCTCTCTAAATTCAGTTTCCAACACCTCAACATAGCAAAATTTCCTTCCACCTCCATAATTGCCTCATTCAAATATGTTTCAAGCTCAAACTTTGTACTTCCACCACTACCACTATCCATCCTATGTCTCTTGAACTTAACCTTCAACACTGATAGTGGTTTTCCTTCTTGATCAGAAACAAATTGACTGCTATCAACCAAGAGTCTACTGAGTGACAGATCATCACTTACAGCCACAGAAGGAGGATTATAAAAGGCTACATAGTCATCAAATAATTCAAACAATATAGACTTCACAAGATTGAATAATGTTCAACCTCTTACATCACTATACATAAAAGGCAGTGAAAACTCAATATAGTCCATATTTTCTCTAGGATATAAAATGTTTGCAAAAAATATCAAGAAATTTTTTCTGTCAAGATCCCCCTAGTATTTGTTAAAATTCATTTTCATGTTAGTTCCCATCAACACAATATAATTATTAGTAGAATTCTTCTATTGAATTAACATGCAATGCAAATAAGAGATTTCATTAAAAAATTAATTAATAATCATATATTAAGAACCAGAGATTCTCAATGTCATCTCATAAATATATTTCAACAATTCAACCCTTTTGCTAATAAATTACCAATCTAAGAAATTAGGTACTTCACCTAAGTTTGTGTTATAAGCCAATTCTTATTCTTTATATTTCTCAAATGCTTTTTCATACATGATAAAGTAATGTCATTCAAGAAAGCATTATCAACTGCTGCTATGAACACATTCTTAACCCCCTATCCATTCAAACACAATTCTAAAAAATTAGCTATATATTCACCCATGTGTGAGGTTATAAGAATAAAAGACAATTTTCTCTTTTAAATCTTCTAATCACTATCAATAAAATGTGTAGTCATGCACATATAGTTAATTCTTTGAATTAAAGTTCATGAATCAATGGTGATGTTAACTCTTTGACTATCATATTTCAAGAAGTTATTTAATTTAAGCCTCTTATCATTATATCGATCAAAGTAATCCCTATACACAATCCATCTAGAGGGCATTTTAAATCTAGGACAGGTAACACTTAGAAAAAATTTAAAGCCCTCACCTTCAAAAAATTTAAAGGGAAGTTCATCAACAACTACCATGTGTGAAAGTGCCTTCCTAATAGCTTGCTGGTCAAACTTCCAAGTACCAATTAAACTAGAGCTATCATTGTTATCAGGTTTAAAAGTTAGCAAAGCTTGTCTACTATATTTACTTTATGGGTTTTTTAAATAAACAAGGATATGATTTCATAAAGAAGAGGTACTATATTTTTTAGGTTCAGCAAATAACTTTTTAGCACAGTAAAAACATTTACCCTTTACGAAATTGTTGTTCTCATCTTTAATTTGCTCGAAGTGCTCCCACACAATAACTTTAGACTCTAGACTCAATTTCTTTTCTCTTTTTTTTTTTGTTTCTAGGTGCTTTACATTTTGTTTAGCTATCTTCTCAACATCATTTGGTTCTTTCTGTGCTTCTACCTCCACAATACCAAAAGGATTACCATTGGTGGTAGTAGCCATCTATAAAGAATCAACAAAAGCACTACAATTAACAAATGCACTATAATATCCAAATTAATATTTTAACAAAAACATAAAAAAAAGAGGTATTAAACACACCTTACTTAGGTGGGTTCTTTCATTTCAGGCGGATTTTGCACACCCCCAACATATGAGAAATGAAAAAATATGCACATATGCAGCACAAAAGCAAAGCTTCAACCATTATAGGAACTGAAAACATTTCTTCACTTAGCTTCCACCATTCATGTGCACATTTTTTTACACATATACAATCTAGAGTAGAAAGAAATCAAAATTGGTCACATAACATAACAAATCAACATAATAACATAATAAGAACTCACAGACTCACATAAACAAAACTAGACACACACACACACAAATAATCAAACACACTCATAGACTCACACATAACCAAACCTAGAGAGTCATAGAGAAAATTGACTCAGAAAAACTAACTTTTTCCCCCACCAATTAAATAATAATTTTTTAAGTTATTAAATAAAAATTTGTAGACCTAAAACATATTAACATTTTTCTTTAAGAAAATCAAATAAATTTTTTAGATCTAATGCAATCACAAAATAAATGTATGGAAACACAAAAATTTTGGTTTTTTTTTTTGTGAACTATTTAAATAATATATGGAAAACTAAAAAAGAAATCAATGGATCTAACAAATCATTACCTTTTTTAAAAAAATATTTCAAAAAAAGTTGCAGAAATAAAAAAATAGATAAATACACAGAATAAATGAGTGTATTATGTATATGTGAAGCCTATTTTTTCAATCACTTCACTTTTAAAAAACACAATAACACTAACACACATTGTGAGACATAGAGAGACGAGAGAGACCAAAGGATAGAAGACAAAAGAAGCTGAGTCTAGATAGATTGGAGGTAGGAGTTTTTGAGTTGATTAGTCAATTAGATGAGAGGCCGCTAGGTTTTCATTAGCATTTACAAAGAAGAGAAGGGGACGATGAAGGGTTAGGGTTAGCCAGTTAGGGAAGGGAAGGGTATAGAGAGAGGGAGAAGCTTTGAAAATAAAGAAGAGAGATGAAGGCAGAGAAATGGGAAGGGTATGCTTATGTATTTTAGGGTTGGGTTAAAGGGTAGTTAGGTCATTTGATTCGTGTGTGTGTGTGTGTGTGTATGTGTATACACATATACATATAGGGAAAATGATCAAATCTATCTTGAACTATAGGCTAATTATCAATTCCTAATTTCAAAGTTGTATCAATTTGCTCCTCCAATTTTGAGAGTTGAACCAAATTTATCCAAATGACATTAAGCTTGTGACAGAGATGACATGATAATCTGACATGATATAAGAGTGGTTGACATGGTAAAAAACTTAAAACTCACCTTATCAGTTCTATTATGAACTATAGACCAATTATCAATCTAATCATAATTTCAAAGTCATTTCAATTTGCTCCTCTAACTTATCGAGTTATGCCAAATCTATCCAGAAGTCAATAAGCTTGTGTCAGATAGTTGCAATGGCCATCTTTCATGGCATAAGAGCATTTGACATGACAAAAAAATTAAAAACATAAAACTTACTGTTTTCCAAATTAGAATTGTAAAACACAAGAATATATGGTTTGAATAATGATATCATGACATGCAAATGTGGAAACATAGCTTCTTTGAAGACATATTAAAACTGATGTAAATCCAAGTTGATTGTTTTGGTGTTATCCCCGTTTTGAGGTATGGTTTCAACAAAAAGGACCCCATAAAAAATTGAAATATTTATGCAAAATCAAAACACTAAAAAGTATCATGAAGTCTAAGTAGTAAGAAATTTAAATATTTTTAAATAAAATTATAATTTCAAGCTTTATATATAGAGAAAATAGATGTTTGAAAAATTTTGACCATGTTATGGCCATTACGTATGCATCAAATAAAGAAATGTAAAAGTATGACTGAAGTTTGAGTTTAATTTTACACCTACTTTAAGGAAGTTTAATTTTGTTATGTCAGACACTTTTATGCCATGTAAGATGGTCATTGCAGTTATCTGGCACAAACTTATTGACATCTTGATAGATTTGGCATAACTCAAAAAGTTGGAAGAGCAAATTGAAATAACTTTGAAATTATGATTAGTTTGATAATTAGTCTATAGTTAATGATAGAATTAATCATGTGAGTTTTAATTTTTTTTATGTCAGTCACTCTTATGCCATGTCAAATTGTCATGTCATCTCTATCACAAGCTTAATGTCGTTTCAATAGATTTGGAACAACTCTCAAAATTGGAGCAGAAAATTGATACAACTTTAAAATTAGGATTAGATTAATAATTGGTTTATAGTTCAAAATAGATTTGATCATTTTCCCATATATATATATATTATAAAATTAAATTAGTTTGGTTGGAGCAAGAAATTGATACAACTTTAAAATTAGGATTAAATTGATAATTGATCTATAGTTCAAAATAGATTTGATCATTTTTCCATATATATATATATATATATATATATATATATATATATATATATTATAAAATTAAATTAGTTTTTGGGCAGTTTGGTTTTTTAAATGCATTAATCGAACCACTATCCAAAAACCGATATTATTTAATTACCTATACTGAACTGCCCTTTCTTCATTCTTCGGTTCATCATGGGTTGACTCCAACGGTTCGGTTTTGGATAGTATTTTCAGTTATACACACCCCTAAATGTAGCTAGAAACTTTTCTATAAATAATGCACCTTAAAAATTATACGGATAAAAACTTTTAGTATTATGATTGAGAAATGATTTAACAGATATTTTTTTTTCAACAGTACAATAAATTCTAACATTCAAATTCTATTGTCGTTAATTTGTGAAATTGGTGGAAGAGCTACTTTTATTATACAGTTTATTAGTATTTATCTTCTCACATCTTTATTATTAAAAAAAGTAATTACTATTGATTGAGTATAAATTAATCTGAAAAATAACATGTAGACAATTCGCCATTTTAACTTAAAATTTCACATGTATTATCCTAGTCATTGTAAACGGACTCCATTTGCAAAGGGCGAGATGCCCATTTTTAAAAAATTATAATAAATTAATTTTATGCAATTTTTAAGAAAAAATTTTTACAATATCAAGCTTCAAATAAAATTTCCAAATAAATAAACTCAGTATTTTTTAAATAATGAGTTTCAATAATTTTTTTATGATCGCAAAATCAGTAAATTACTGTTTAAATAATATGAACAAAATAACAAATAATAATAAATAAATAAATAAGTGATTTTAACGGCACTTAGAATGTCACTGACCTAAATTTGCCATTTCTAATGGCGAATTATGGGAATTTTTTTCTATTTTATTATAAAAATGAAATATTTTACCAAATTATGATGGTTTCAAAAACCATTGGTTAGCAATATCTTTTTTTTTTTTTTTATGCCTTCTACGCCAGCTGCATTTTACCTTTTAGGGCAGAAAAATGATTTTACTAATTTTTTGTGCTTTTAAAACTAATTTCAACTATATGACAATTTTTTAGTTTATATATACTGTTTCATCAACATAAAGCCACCTTATCTCAAAAATTTTCTTATATAACTACAAAGCGGAAGATTATTATGCAGCAAACGCCCAGAAATTGCTAATAGAGTTAGTTAATGTTCGTTTTCAACTCTAACAATACTTAGAGAAGAGCAGTTGAGGCAGACAAATGGTTGAAAAAGAAAACAAGAAAAAAAAAAAGGTCCTGTAAGGTATATTCTTTTAAGCTAGATATCATCCGGACTAGGTTCAGTCATATATTGAGGAGTTTTGAAGTTGATCCCACAAGCAAATGAAAACTACTTTAACGTTTCCTAATCCCCAGATGGACCAGATCATGTAAATTTTTTCACGAAGAGGTGGCTTTAACATCACATTCTTATGACGAGAATATTGCAACAAACTGCGAGTCGGCCTTCAATGGATATCAATCATCCATTAGTTGAGACTTGCATTTTTTCCCCCAACCAGACACAACAGGATGAAGTTTATCAACATCAAGTAACATTCAATGAAAATCCCTTGTGCACCATACCCCTAATGCAGGGTTAAGATTATTTAACTTTATGGACTAATTGCATGTTTATATTTAGAAATATTTCTGAAGAAGAAATAAATAAATAAGCTGAATTCGCAAAATATTCCTGCAAAGTTGCAAAACAAACTTAAAAAAAAAAAAAAAAATGTGTGCATATATATATATGTCATTATTTGTCAGGCAATGAAATGGTCGATCATGATAGAATTGAGAAAAGTTTCCTTACAAGACAACATCAGATGGTTCAGCAGAAAAAGAAACTTAGAACAACCAAGGCAGAATCTGAATTAGTGTGCTTCTTCATTACTTTGTTCTTGATTCAGTTTCCCCTTCCTTAGCCTCCAAACCCATTACCTCCAGAATTAACATTTCCTGCAAGTTTGGAACACTTTCTCACAACTGAAATTATTAAAAATACAGCATGAGGCCTCGTCCTTGGCTAAATTGAAGGCTACTTTCTGTGATCCACGCAAGAGCGGAAGCATACAAATTGCACGTGCAGTGGCGAACAGATTGAATGAATCTATAAAATCAAAATTGCTTTATGACAAATAAATGCACTACAAACAAAACATTTTGTGTTTTCTAATGAAAAATTTTTCATTTCTATCATTGTGGTGGCAATAATACATATAAAGACAAATGATCTTCCAGCATTACCACACACACCATCAATTATTTGACATATTTCTCTATGAAACTCTCAACAGTTCATGGAAAGCCTCCTGTGGTATGTCAACAGAACCAACCCGCTTCATTCGCTTCTTGCCTTCTTTTTGCTTTTCTAAAAGCTTCCTTTTTCGAGTAACATCACCACCATAACACTTAGCAAGAACATTCTTCCTCATTGCCGAAATCCTAAAATATGAGTTTGGGAGGCTTAGTGAGATGAAAGTGCAGAATGAATACACACACCACTATGGAACCAAGATACTGAAAAGAAAAATGATGCTGACATAACTTTTCCTTAAGAAATTACCAAACAAAAAAAATATACTTACATTTCTCTTACAAAATCCTTAAGAAATTACCAAGTAAAAGAATATAAATATACTACTTACGTTTCTCTTGCAACAACCTTCAACCCAATTGCTGCTTGTATAGTGATCTCAAACATTTGCCTGTTCAAAATAAGAAGATCACACGCCTCTGGGAAGAAGAAAATATAACATGAAAGCAACAAACTTGAAAATAAAGACCTGTCAATGAACTTCTTCAGCTTCTCCACCAGCTCACGGCCAACACGTTGTGCCTTCAATTTGTGAACAATGGTTGCCATAGCATCAACTGGTTGACCATTAAGGAGGATATCAAGTTTCACCAATTCAGCTTCTTGATATCTGTTATTGGCATCCATCAATTAAGTTCAAAGTAAAGACAAAATAGAAAATAGATTACAAATTGTCAGAAAAGGCATAGAAAATTCCAAATTCTAATTCAATAACCGATGGTATTGACATAATAATATAAACATTAGACGCCCTCGAACAATGCCATAAAAGAACAAGCATTTGATCAGTGCACTGAGATTTCAACAAAACCATTTGTTGCCAAAAGAAGGAATGAGTACTTGGTCAACAAAAGAAATATATGGCCAAAACTAATTATTACCACTTACACGCAGATGAATACTTTCTATGGCTGCACACCTATTTGGTGGCATCACCCTTACCATGCAAATGAATTTAGTCTGAGCTCACATGGAGTTTGAGAGAGGGTGAGCAAGCCAGAAAGAGAAAGAGAGAGTACGTACTCTGAATCCTCATAGTCAAATGATGCATATCCTGATGTTATACTCTTCAGCTCATTGTAAAAATCAATGACAATTTCCCTCAATGGTAAGCGATACTTCATAAAGGCTCGTTGACTTGACATATGAAACTTAAATGCATCAGGACTCTAACATTGGATTAGTGTGAAAAAAGAGGATACAAAGTAGACAAAAGCAGCCACTTGTAACTTATCTGTTAATTCAACTACCAATAACAGCCAACAACTAAAATTTAATCTGGCACGTAACTTTACCTGTCAATAAATGAATACTCTAATTGCTGTCCTCTCCTCTCAGAGCAAAGGGTAATAACAGGCCCGACATACCTTGTATGGAGAAATGAAAACTAGATGAGCTAGTAGCATAATAAGGAATATCAAGACATCAGGCAATGGCAGAATGATAGAATGAGAGCTTACTCACTAGGGATGATAATGGTAGCTATGACTGTAGGTTCCCAACTAGCAGTAACTCGTTTCTTGGGGTTTGATGGCAATGCAGCAGGATTCTGAACTTGCACTTTGCTAGCAAGGTACCAACATATAATGTTGGGTGAGGCATAAGTGATAGGCAAAGTTAGGAAGTACAGAAATATGACTAGGACCTACCTTCCATCGGAATACTCAAAAATATATGGAACAGTTGGAACAGTAGAAATGACATGAGCTCCATATTCCTGTTCATTACAAATGCTATTTTCTAGTTATGATCTGCAAGACAACTAACTTCAAGCAGAGCAATTTTGGACTACAAAAACGGGAATATGATTTTATGCTAAAGATGAACATAAAGATGGAAATTTAACCTGCTCCAGCCGCTGATGAAAAACATCCATGTGAAGTAAGCCCAAAAAACCACACCTGGAGATAAAAACCAAAATATATAAAAGAGTTACAACTTACAACATGACACAATGAGAGTTATAAAAATAAAAAAAAAATAAAAAAAGAAAGAAAATAAGTTCCTTTAGAAGTAGAAAAAGAACTTATCACTCAGTAATAACAGACATACCTAAAACCCAGGCCAAGGGCAGAACTGCTCTCCTTAGTAACAGAAACGCTAGCATCATTGCACGTCAATCTCTCTATTGCATGGTTAAGCGCGTCAAAATCAGACCCATCAGCCGGATACAATCCAGAGAACACCATATGTTTTGCAGGTTTAAAACCTAAAAGTGGAATATCATAAATAAAAGTGAAAATTTAATTACTAAGAGATTGAAGATTTAACGATTAGCTAGAAATGTTATGCTTTTCATCCCTATTCTGACTCATTTTTTTCTTCTTTGAGGCATGCTATCATTATAGGCATAGCACCAGAATTTGTTATGGAAACATAAAAGTTAACAGCTAGGATCTTGTGTAGCTTGTTAAAGTAACTCACAAAAGAGCAAGCTTACCTTAAACATATTTGGAAAGTGTGAACGAGTTTCATGTTATGTATTTATCACCTAACATTTTTTGTGCTTTGACACTTTAATATTGACTTTTCCATTTTTTTTTTTTTTTTTGTCAATAATCAATCTTAGAAATTTGATTTTGAGATGAGAATAAAAATATCAGCATATTGCACATTGTGGAGACATCAGTACACGAGGAAGAGATAAGATGCATTCTGTCTTTTGCAACATAAGATGACTGCAATTTTTCTACATGAGATCTTGGAAACATGATAGTTTAGGTAAATTGATCAAATGAATGAAATAGGACTTTGCAGAGATGTTCCAGTTGCTGATGATAAAAGATGAAAAAGCATCAGCAATACAAAGCGAAAATATAGCTACATACCTGGTAGAGGTTCAACACTGGTTCGGCTATGGTATAAAGTGTCTCCAACACGTGCGTCTTTGGTTGACCTCATTCCACTCACCACATATCCCACTTGTCCAGTTAGAAGAATTCCAGTTGAAGTAAGTTCAGGATGCATGAACCCAACATCCAGAACCTCATATGCATGACCAGTTGCTGCTGACAAAATCTTGTCTCCCTTACACAGCCTGCCATCAACAACAGCGACATGACATATTACTCCTTTGTATTCATCATAATAAGAATCCAGCAACAACATACGCAGAGGTGATTCACTATTCCCAGGAGGAGGAGGTATCCGTTCGATCACTGCAGGAAGGACTTGCTCAAGACCCTGCCCTGTTTTGGCAGATGTTAGGAGGCAATCACTTGGTTCAAGATCAAACATTGATTTTAGTTGACCTTTGACACGATCAGGATCTGCAGTTGGCTGATCTATTTTGTTTATGACTGGTATTATTGTCAGATTAGATTCAAAAGCCAGATAGAAATTAGCTACAGTCTGTGCCTGAACGCCTTGGGCAGCATCAACAACCAAAAGGGCACCTTGGCATGCTGCTAATGATCTTGACACTTCGTAACTGAAATCAACATGACCAGGCGTATCAATTAGATTTAGTAGAAATGTTGGTGGTTCATGTGCATCTCCACTATTGAGGCCTCGAAAGTTGTACTTGTGAAACATGGTAGCTGTTTGAGCTTTAACAGTTATTCCCCTTTCTCTCTCTACCTAAGATAATCCAAGTTAGGTCATGTATAAGCTATAAGAATCAGATTCAAGAAATTTCCAAAGTCAACCTTCATGTCCAGAAACTAAAATCAGACAATAAACAGTCAAAGCTATTGACACTTATTAAAGCCATTATCTTATGAATTCTCACTATTCACTAGTTTTATGGAGCTTAAATTTGTAGTGAGACTGAGATACACTGATCAGCTTATTCCATGGAGTTCATCTTATTATACAAATATCAATCTCCTCTTTGCAACAAACTAGAAACTAGAACAAACTGCATCAATGCATTCTGATATATGAAATCCAAGACTACTTTAACCAATTTGGAGTGCCTTGAGAGATCACACAATCATGTTGTAATTTCTTAATGGAAAATTCAATAAAGAGACAATACTACCACTCCAACAATAAAGAGTTTCCAATCTCATTTCACACACATAAGCAATCCATGTTCAAACAATATTGCACTGATCAAGTAATTCAAATGATGTACATAAAAGGTCAAAGGAGTATTGTCACATCATCGCATTACAACTGTCTACGGGCTTGTTTGGAATATATCATTTCCAAGAATGTAATTCAATTTCAATTCTCGTAAAATAAAGTCACTTGTGGAATGATTTCAAACCAAAATGCCTTTTATTTTTTAAGTTGAAAGAATAATCACCTTTCCAAACATAAGAACCAGCTAAATGGAATTCAATTCAATTCTTGCATTTTTTGGACTTTCTAAACACTAGGTAAGACTTTATGCTAATTTCAATTTCATTTTCAATATGGTTTGCCATTGCATTGTTTTTGGTTGGGGAACCACAGTTACCTAGAGCATCTGATTAACATTTTGCAAATAATTTACTGGTCTTGAAAGCACAATTTTTCGCTATTAAATTAAAAATCATTATCAAAATGTAGAAGACAGAAAATCATTTAAAGCTACTACCTTTAAAGCAACCCCAAAATATAAAAATGCAAATTAGAACATAGCCCAGTTCTTGTTTCACTTAAAACAAGGCGCATAACCCATTCAAAAAAAAAATACTAATAAATATAAACAAAAACCTGCAATTTATCAAGGTACTGAGGCTGGCCATGGCCTCTTTTAATAGTTCCAGTGAGCTCCAAAAGCCGGTCGGCGAGAGTTGACTTGCCATGGTCAACATGCGCAATTATCGAGAAGTTTCTAATTCTATCGGCAGGATACTTGCTCAAATCTATAATGCTGTCTTTGCTATTTTGGCGCGAATTAGAGCAATAATCATGTGTGGGTCCTAAACGTTGATCGTTTAATCTGAATACTGAAGGATATGGATTGAATTTTGAATCATAATAATATGATTGTAGAAGAGATAGGCATTTTGGTGATTTTAGGGTTTTAGAAACCCTGTGTAGAATACCCATTTGCAGGTTGTTCCGCAGGAGGAACGGGAGCAGAAAGCCGCCACTGTCGCTGAGCTACTACAAAAAAGTTTTGGTTGCATAGGAAACGACGTCGTTGCTTAGGGTCAATTACACTGACACTCTAGGATTGATTTTACTAACCCCTTTCATCATTTCTGTTTTTAAAAGGCATAAATACAATTTTGATGTTTGTAGTTTTACTTTTAGCAAAATCAGTTTTATAGATTTTTTATTTTTAATTACCGTATATTTTATATTTTTTATATTTTTATATTTTTTTAATTAATATCATCATTATTTTATGATAAAATATTAATATAATATTAATTATCAATAATAAATTTATTCTATATATAATTTATAATCAATCTTAGCAATTGATTTTTTTTTAATATTGTAAATTTATTTTAAAAATTATTTTTTTATTCATAATTAAATTAAAAATACATTTAAATTTAATTTTTTGTGAGTTTATTGTAGTTAGTTGAATAATATATTACTCATTATATATTTTAGCATTGAAAATACATATTAATTTTACATTAAAGCATATATTTTAAATAATATTTATTAAAAAAGTATTAAAGTGTAAAATAATGTGAAATACATACTACTTAAAAGCTAAAAAAAAATAACACATAACTAATTTTGTCAAAAGGTAAAATCATATGAATCAAAATTGTATTTATCCCTTTTTAAAATTATGCAGCTATTCATTCAAGGAAAAACTTTTAAAAAAAAAGTGCTATATGGTTAGACATTTTTTAAACTGATTTTTTTTTATAAATATACACAGAAAAATATTTTTAAGAATACAATTGACACAAATTTTATTTCCAAAACACGTTAAAATGAAAAAGTTTTTTAAAAAATATGGGATTCTTCTTCTTTTTGTCTCTTCTTCTTCTTTCTCTATAAATTTTTTTCTTTTCCTCTCTTTCATCTATTTATGGCTTTTTTTTACTCTCTTCTTCTCTTTTTCTTCCATAGCTATCACCATTACCGCTTGTTAACCTCCAAATCTCAATTTCTTCAACAGCTACCACCATCACCACTTGTTAACTTCCAAATCTCAATCTCCACTATCTTATTATACTTCTTTTTTTTTTCTTTCTATGCAATTTTTCCTCTCTTTTTCATCTATGTATGACTTTTTCTACTCTCTCTCTCCTTCTCTTTCTCTTCCGCCACCACTGTTTGTTAACTTCAAAATGTCAATCTCCACCATCTAGTTCAAAGTAAGTTTGTCATTTAGTTTTTTTTTTTCAAGGAAAAAGGGTTTTCATAACTAAAAGCTTTAAGTTTATAATTGTTTTGGGCATTGAAATTTTAATGTCGTAATTGTCATGACCCAAAACAGGGGGCCATGACCGGCTTTAGGGAACGAGAATTCTTTGGAATCCGGAACCCGTAGCAAGCCTTAAAAATAAAAACAAGCAATAATATATTGGATAAAATATTTGTACAGCGGAAATTTAATCTCAAGTATAAAAATAATAATTTATCAACTCATTTTAATAACATAAGTTTAATCTCATATATAATAAAATCATTCAATACAAATTTCCAGTTTAACATTCTGAAAACTTAAATCTCATACATACATAATTATAAATACAACTCACAACAGATTAAAGTACAACAACTATGCAGTGTCTAGAATACAAAATAAACTCAACTAAGTAGTTTACATAATAAGGTCGGAGCGGAAGAAATCCAACGTACAAACCTGCTACTGAAGTCTGAGGACAAAGACTCTCTTGAAAAATATCAACATAGGGGAGTCAGATCTCACTGAGTGAATTGTTATAATATATATACATGCATAACTAAATGTCAAATGTAGACACTCAATAGTATACATAATAAATATATATACAAGCAAATACACACAGATGCTGAAAATCACTTTATATATAATGCTGAAAAATACCAGTTTATGAAGGATCAAATAGAACCCTAAATGATCGCAACCTCAAATAGTAATAGACAACACTCTAGTCATACATGCTCACTTATTCCAAATAAATTCACTTATTCCATTTTGACAGTAGACTGGCCCCGAGATATTAAGTCAATCAAGCTCCAGCAATTTGATTGTCAGTGTGATTGACCCCGAGACACTTGGTCAACCGAGCTCCAGCAATCACACTCTCAAATCACATCTCACATCAATCAAGTCAAATCAATCAAGTCGTAATCCATAGATAGGTTAGTAATTTAACCTAAATTATATCGTCGTACCGGTACATACTCAGTCCTAGTGTTGCTGTAATACCTTAAAATTTATTTTAATAAAAGTGATTTCTGAATTTGTATTACTATTTAAATGACATTGTTTATTTTTGTTGTTGTTGTTGTTGTTGTTATTATTATTATTATTATTATTATTATTATTATTATTATTATTATTATTATTATTAAACTATAAGTGGTAAGGTGTCATTTTCAACTTATTCCTTCCCCTTCTTCTTCTTACTATCCCGCATGCTTCCTTTCCTTTCCCAATTTTTGTCCATCTTTCCCCTACTACTCTCTTCTTCCCGCCAGCAATCAGCCCTTTCTCCTATCAGCTTGCTTCTTCTTCCTCTTGCTGTCTGAACCGAAGCCATCTCCCTGCTCTTCCTCATTTCGTGCACTAACAGCAACAACACGAGCAGAGATAGCAGCAGCATCAGGTTTAGCAATGTGCAATAGCAGCAAGCTCAACAATGCATAATGGCAGCAACAGAAACGGCCACAGTAGGCACCTCTAGCCCTCCTGCCGTGACACCCAGCCATACCACCGCCACAACCTGTTGTCACCTAGAAATTCAGCAGCTCAGGCTTGCAGTGGCAGCCCCTCCCCTGTCCTGAATTGAGTTTGAAGTAAGTTAGTGAGTTAGTAATTAGTTAGCTTTAGGTTAGTTTTAGTTAGATTTAGTTGTTTGTTAGTTGATTTTGGTTAGTTTTAGGTTGATTTGTGATTTTTGTTAATTATGAGTTATTTATTTAATTTTTTTTTTTGCAAAATTTATTTTAATTATTTGGGTAATTCTTGGTTGATCTATATATATATATATTAGTTGATCTAAGTTATTGGAGTTAATTTTGGTTAAGAGTATATAAAAATTAATTTAGATGAATTAAATTGATTTTTATGGAATTTTAGCATATTTATTTAGGTATTTTAAGTTTTATGTATATTTTGTTAATATGGTTAATTAATTATTTTTGGTTGAATATTTGAGTTAATTAGTGTTAGTATATTATGTTAGTAATTTTAGTAGTGATAAAATAATTTTTGATAATTTATCTAATTTTTTAGAAATTATTATATTATGTAAATTTTGATATAATAGGTAAATGGTGTATTTTTGTTGATATTATAATTAAATACTATGTTTCAGTTAATTTTGAGATAAAATGTGGTATTAAAATAATTTTTATAAATTATTTATTATTTTTAGTTAATTAATACTAACTATTTTTGAAAATTTATTCAAAATTAAATTATTTATTGTTTTGTGGTTTGAATGAGTTTTTAATTAATATTATAGTATATTTAATCTAGATGGGCAATTATAGTTTGAATTTGTCTATTTGAAGTTGAATATTTGGAAAGTTGGATTGTTATTAATATTATATTATTATTTGAAATTTTATTAAATTATGGTGGAAAATAATTTTATTTAGTGTTTTAAAAATTAAATAAATTACATTATGATTTATTATTTTTGGTGATTTACTAAATTAATATTTAGTATTTGGTTATTTGTATTTTTGGTGAATCTCGGTTGGGAATTGTGTAGTTTGGGGTTCCAACCCGAGGTGTTGTGCCATTGTGAATTTTGAAGTGTATTTATTTGCAGGATTGACTCTACTTTGGTAGAGGGATGTCCATTTTACAGAGAAAACTCTTGATGGGAATTGTAGGTTTCATCAATTAACTCCCTAATAGCAAGAATACTATGATAAGTTGAATTAGAAGAAAACTAGAAATTACCAATTTAATCCACAAATTCGGATCGTTCAAAGATTGAAGTAAGAAGATAGATGCCACTTAACCCCTTTACCAACAAGGATAAAGATACTAAGATAGACTTTGAATTTCCTCTTATGCCACAAACAAGAAAGTTTGATAAATAACAAGAAAACAAAGATTTAGATTTTGACACCATAAGCTAGAATAAAGCTTGATAAGTCACAAAGTTTATGCAAGAAATTAAAGATAAAATTCCTCACAATAAAACTCAAACAAAGTTATAATTCATATATCAAATTCATTCATGCTCCAAAAGAAAGAAAAGGACTTGTTTATATAGAGTACAAGTCCATTCACACACTACTAAAATAGACTCACACACATAGGATTACTTTTACTCTTAAATGGCCTTAATAACCACCACCCACATTAATAGCCATTAGTTGGAATTAATTACCCCATTAACTCTTAATAACCACTACCCATATTAATAGCCATTACTTGGTATTAATTACCCCATTAACTTGTATATGGTGGCTACATGTAACCCTAATTGTTATTAACACAAAAACAAGTTAAATATTATTTCTTGGGCCTCCATGGATGCTTTATTGGGTTGAAATTCTTGGGCTTTCCAAATGTCCCTAATTAAACCCAATATGGCTTCTTGAAGCTTCTTGGATTTGGACCTTATGATTGGGCCTTCTTGTACTATTAATGGATCTTGGATCTCTTTAGGCTTTGAACTTGGATTCACATCATTCAAACAAGTTAAATATTATTCCTTGGGCCTCCATGGATGCTTTATTGGGTTGAAATTCTTAGGCTTTCCAAATGTCCCTAATTAAACCTAATATGGCTTCTTGAAGCTTCTTGGATTTGGACCTTGTGATTGGGCCTTCTTGTACTATTAATGGATCTTGGATCTCTTTAGGCTTTGAACTTGGATTCACATCATTCCCCCTTTCTTCAAAAGGATTTATCCTCAAATCGGCTCCATCATCTTTATCACCTACATCAAACAAAGACAAGTCACTAACATTGAAAGTAGCACTAACATTGCCATACTCACTTGGAAGTTCTAGCTTGTAGGCATTGTTGTTGATGCGTTGAAGCACTTTAAAAGGACCATCTCCTCTTGGCATAAGCTTTGATTTCCTTTGGTTAGGAAATCTTTCCTTCCTCAAGTGCACCCACACCCAATCTCCGGGCTTAAAAATGACTTGCTTCCTCCCTTTGTTGTGTTGCTTTTCATATTGGAGTGTCTTCTTCTCAATGTTTGCATGCACCCTCTCATGCAAAGTCTTGATGAACTCAGCTTTTTATTTTCCCTCTAGATTAGCTTTGTCCAATGGCAATGGTAGCAAATCTAATGGAGTCAATGGGTTGAATCCATACACAACTTCAAATGGTGAGCAATTTGTTGAACCATGCACACTCCCATTGTAAGCAAATTCCACATATGGCAAACATTCTTCCCAATTCTTCAGATTTCTTTGGATGATAGCCCTCAAAAGTGTTGAAAGTGTCCTATTGACCACCTCCGTTTGTCCATCCGTTTGTGGATGACAAGTAGTAGAATACAAAAGCTTTGTCCCCATCTTTCCCCAAAGAGTCTTCCAAAAGTGACTTAGGAATTTGACATCCCTATCACTCACAATGGTCCTTTGCACTCCATGTAGCCTAACAATCTCCTTGAAGAATGATTGGCAATATGGGTTGCATCATTCGTCTTGTGACATGGAATGAAATGTGCTTTTTGCTAAACCTGTCCATAACAACAAAAATGGAATCTCTCCCTCCCTTAGACCTAGGTAATCCTAAAAAAAATCCATAGAAATGTCTACCCAAGGTTCATTTGGTATGGTAAGAGGTGTATACAAACCATGAGGCATTTCTTTGGATTTGGCTTGTTTGCAAGTAATGCATTTCTCATAAATTCTCTTAACATCCCTTTTCATGTGTGGCCAAAAGAAATGGTCACCCAACACATCCAAAGTTTTCTTAATCCCAAAATGCCCCATTAAACCTCCGCTATGTGCCTCTCTCACAAGTAACTCTCTTAAAGAACTTTGTGGCACACACAATTTGTTTTCCCGAAAAAGAAAACCATCAAACTTATAGAACTTATCAAAACCCCCTTTCTCACATGCCCCATAAACATTAGCAAAATCAGGATCATTAGAATAAAGATCTTTGATGTATTCAAATCCTAATAATTTTGCATCAAGTTTAGAGATCAAGGCATACCTTCTTGACAATGCATCGGCCACCACATTTTCTTTCCCTTGCTTGTACTTAATGATGTACGAAAAGGATTCAATGAATTCCACCCATTTTGCATGTCTCTTGTTGAGCTTTCCTTGTCCTTTAAGATACTTCAAGGACTCATGGTCAGTGTGAATTATGAATTCTTTGTAACCAAGGTAATGCTACCATGTCCTTAGAACCCTCACCAATGCATAGAACTCCTTGTCATATGTAGGGTATTTTAGACTTGCTCCACTTAGCTTTTCGCTAAAGAATGCTATGGGCTTGCCTTCTTGCATCAAAACTCCTCCAATACCTATGCCACTTGCATCGCACTCAATCTCAAAAGGTTTAGTAAAATTTGGCAAAGATAACAAGGGTGCAGAACTTAATTTATCTTTTAGCAAGTTAAAAGCCTCATCTTGTTCAATTCCCCACTTAAAACCAACATTCTTTTTGATGCATTCAGTTAAAGGTGTAGCTATGGTAGAAAATTTTTTAATAAACCTTCTATAAAAGCTAGCTAAACCATGAAAGCTTCTTGCATCACTTACACTTGTGGGTGTTGGCCATTCTTTAATTACTTTTACCTTTTCTTGATCAATATGAATGCCCTTGTCATTGACAATATATCCAAGAAAAGTAATTTCATTAGTGCAAAAACAACATTTCTTTAGATTAGCATACAACTTCTCTTCTCTAAGCACATCAAAAACACAAGTCAAATGTTGTACATGCTCATCTAAATTTTTGCTATAAACCAAGATATCATCAAAATATACAACAACAAATTTGCCTATGAATGCTCTTAAAACATGATTCATCAATCTCATGAAAGGGCTTGGTGCATTAGTTAAACCAAAAGGCATTACTAACCACTCATATAAACCATGTTTAGTTTTAAAAGTTGTTTTCCATTCATCACCTTCTCTCATTCTAATTTGATGATAACCAGATTTCAAATCAATTTTTGAAAACAAATATGAACCATGCAATTCATCCAACATGTCATCTAGCTTAGGAATGGGATGTCTATACTTCACCATGATTTTGTTGATGGCACGACAATCAACACACATCCTCCAAGTTCCATCTTTCTTAGGCACTAACAAGACGGGTACGGCACATGGACTCATACTTTCATGAACATAACCCTTCTCCATAAGCTCACTCACTTACTTTTGGATTTCCTTGGTCTCCTCCGGATTACATCTATATGCTGGTCTATTTGGAATGCTTGCTCCGGGTATGAAATCAATTTGGTGCTCAATGCCTCTTTTAGGTGGCAAACCATTTGGAATTTCTTCTAGGAATAAATCTTTATAAACCTGCAAAAGATCAACAACAACACTAGGAAAACCATTAGTTATTTCGTTAGAAATATGCAAAATCTCCTTGTACATAAGTACAAGCATGTGTTGCCTTAAAAGCATAGCTTCCTTCACATCACTCATTTTTGCATAAACACTCATTTTTCTTTCATTTGAACCTTTCTTATTTTCTCTCACTATGTGTTTCCCATTTTAGTCAAGAGAATTGGAATTTTTAGGTTCACTCATCTCACCTTTTTCTTTACTCTCAAAGGTTTCCCTTCCCAAAGAATTTCCCAATGAAGAACCCATTTCTTCATATTGTTGCTTGATGCGCATTTGGTCTTCAAAAATCTATTTTAGAGTTAATGGTCCAAGGTTAAACCTTTTTCCATCCATAGTCAAAGTATACATATTTTTGAATCCATCATGATTAGCCCTTCTATCATATTGCCAAGGTCTCCCCAACAACATATGTCCGGCCAACATTGGTAACACATCACACAACACCTCATCCTTATATCTATCAATTTGAAAAGAAATTAGAACTTGCTTATTTACCTTTACAACTCCACTTTCATTAAGCCATTGCAACTTGTATGGTCTTGGGTGCTTGGTAGTAGGCAACTTCAATTTCTCCATTAGCAAAGTGCTTGCTACATTAGTACAACTTCCACTATCCACAATCATGTTGCACAACTTGTTAGAAATCAAACAATGAGTATGAAACAAATTTTCCCTTTGCTCCCCATGGACATCATGTTTATTTTACAAACTCAATGTTCTTTGAACAACAAGATTATCTCCCTTAGCACATTCAACATCACTACAATCTTCTAAAGAAGGCATATCATCATCACTATCCCCCTCACTCTCCGATTCAATATCACCATCCCTTAGAATCATAGCTTTCTTATTTGGACATTCCCTAGCAATGTGCCCATGACCTAAACACTTAAAACATTTGATTCCCCTAGTTTGGGCTGGTTGATTCTCACCCTTTCCCTTATTACCCAAGTCAATTTTAGGTTTATTTTCTTCCACTTTTGACTTATTAAAAGGTTTATCATCCTTTTTCCCCCAAGAAGTTTTCCAAGAAGAAGAAGAACCCACATTTGGTTTAGAATCATACCTCTTTCCTTTCAATTGTCTTCCCACTTTCATGGCCAAATTCACCATATCTTCAATCTCCACATAATGTTGCAAATCAACAACATCAGCAATGTTTTTGTTTAGCCCTCTCAAGAACCTTGCCATGGTACCTTCACGATCTTCTACCACATTTGCTCTAATCATAGCCTTTTCCATTTCTTTGTGATACTCCTCCATACTCATGGATCCTTGAATTAGAGTTTGTAACCTTTGATGAAGCTCTCTATAGTAGTGGCTTGGAACAAACCCCTTTCTCATGATTTGCTTTATTTCCCTCTAAGATTCCACGGGTCTTTCTCCATATCTACGTCTTTCCTTGCAAAATTGATCCCACCAAACAATTGCATAATCACTAAACTCAACAGCGGCAAGTTTTACCTTTTTCTCCTTTGAATAATTGTGACATTCGAAGATGAGTTCCACTTTCCTCTCCCATTCAAGGTACACATCTGGATCATTTCTTCCTTAGAATGAAGGAATCTTCATTTTGATGCTTCCAAGGTTGCGATCAACATCATCATTAGGACGTCCTCTCCTAGCTTGTCTCCTAGGATTGATTTGTTGTCCCACCAAGGTGACTTGATCATCATCCAATTCATCCTCTCCTTCATAGTCCTCTTGGTCAATTGGTGGACGTCTCCTTTGTCTAGGCTCTCCTTGTAATTGGTTAAGGATGCCATCATGCCTCTCCAATTTCTCATTGACTCCCGCCATCATGTTAAACATTCTTTCGAATTGTTGTTGCATAGCTTGAATCATATGATCATTTGTAGAAAAAGAACTTGAGTCTTTTGACATGATTGTAAAACCTAAAATTTTAACAAAAGAAAATAGAAAGAAATAATATCACAACACTCCCTCGCGTATTTCACTCAAACTTGATGTATACCACTCATGTTTACACTCAATTTTGGCTTTTTCTCTAATGATCTCACACTCTTGCCTTTTACCTCTTAAATTTGCCTTTTGATTTCTTAGATGAACTAAGTTTCTCAATCAAACAAAATTCAAGAATATAGTAATCAATGATTAAAAAAAAAAGGTAGGCTAATAAGAAAATAATAAGGTAGGCTTAAAGAAATGAACAATTTGTAACAAATAGGCTAATAGAAATGAAAAACAAAGATAGATCATTAAAGAACACAAAGAGACATAATTATAAAGATAGATCTCAATGGAATATGAAGAGTCAATTTTTTTTAATGTAAATTGAGATCTAACACAAGAATATCAAAGATAACATATATTTTTTTTATGGATGAATTTCTTTTTCTTTTTTTTTTGATATATGCACGAATTGAAAGGTATCACAAAAATCTCAAAGATAACAACTTTTTTTTTTGATATATACAAACAAAATCTTGAGATAAGTAGAATAAAGATAAAAAAATAACAAGAACAATAGATAGCAAGAAAGGTGAAAAATATAAGATGAACACAAGATATTGAGAACTAAAAGATAGTTTTGGATACGCAAACCTCAATCTTGAGCCAATGCTCTGATACTACTTATGATGGGAATTGTAGGTTTCATCAATTAACTCCCCAATAGCAAGAATACTATGATAAGTTGAATTAGAAGAAAACTAGAAATTACCAATTTAATCCACAAATTCGAATCGTTCAAAGATTAAAGTAAGAAGATAGATGCCACTTAACCCCTTTACCAACAAGGATAAAGATAATAAGATAGACTTTGAATTTCCTTTTATGCCACAAACAAGAAAGTTTGATAAATAACAAGAAAACAAAGATTTTGATTTTGACACCACAAGCTAGAATAAAGCTTGATAAGTCACAAAGTTTATGCAAGAAATTAAAGATAAAATTCCTCACAATAAAACTCAACCAAAGTTATAATTCATATATCAAATTCATTCATGCTCCAAAAGAAAGAAAACGACTTGTTTATATAGAGTACAAGTCCATGCACACACTACTAAAATAGACTCACACACATAGGATTACTTTTACTCTTAAATGGCCTTAATAACCACCACCCACATTAATAGCCATTACTTGGAATTAATTACCCCATTAACTTGTATATGGTGGCTACATGTAACCCTAATTGTTATTAACACAAAAACAAGTTAAATATTATTCCTTGGGCCTCCATGGATGCTTTATTGGGTTGAAATTCTTGGGCTTTCCAAAAGTCCCTAATTAAACCCAATATGGCTTCTTGAAGCTTCTAGGATTTGGACCTTGTGATTGGGCCTTCTTGTACTATTAATGGATCTTAGATCTCTTTAGGCTTTGAACTTGGATTCACATCAACTCTATTGAATTTTCAGTAGATTTTTTATAAAACGTGACATCGGGTCAATTCTAAAATTTTTATTCTGAGTTCAAATCAAGTCTTCCTTAGAAACTCTAGAAGTTAGGTTTCTATTTTCTGATTGTCATTTCCTTTTTCTATTTTTTAGCTGCCCCTCCAGTCGCATCTACAAGTCGAGGTCTTACACGACGTGCCAGAGGAGCACCTTTATGTTGTAAGTTAATATTTGATTTGAGTGTCGAGTCTTTTAATTTAAATAATATTAAATTCTTATGAATTTAATTTTATAATATTTTAGTTGACATTCTTTATAGGATTTTGCATGATTTAATTTATAGTTGATTTATTCTATTTTTATTTTTATTTATTGTAATTTTCATTGTTTTATTTATTTTCTTTTATTTTTAAATAAACCACGTTAGAACGGACTACCTGATGGGTTTCCTCAGGACCGTGTGTGCACCGGTAAAATATATGATTATTTAATTATATTACTGAGGCCAAAGGTCTGGTGATGCTTTACTCTCGAACACCGCCAGTAGTATAATATTTGCTAATTTAATAAATACTAGGGTCAAAGGTCTGGTGATGCTTTGCTCTCGGATACCGCCAGTATAAATTTTAGTTTATATTTATTAAATCACTGGGGCCGATGGTCTGGTGATGCGTTGCTCTCGGACACCGCCAATGATATTGGATTAAGAGATATGACTACGACTGTGTATCCTGGTGATGTCTTGCTCTCGGGATCTGGTAGTCTTAGATATAAGTGAGTTATATGACTATTAAAAATTTATAAATTAGGTTCTACTAAATTTTTATACTGAAACAATTTTAAAAAATATTTAAATATTTATTTCTTCTCTTTTAAAAATGGATTTATTATATGTATACTAAATGGTTGAAATAAAATTATATTATATTATATTTTCATAAAATTTATTTTAACAAGGTTTTCAAATCGCATTCATTTCTTTGTTAACTTACTTAGTGAGGTCTGACTCCCCTCAATTAATTTTTTTTCCAAGAGTTTGGGAGTTTACTGTTAAGCCTACTTCTCTTTGCCATGTAGCTTCATCACCGGCTATTCTACGTAGGTCTATTTAGTTTTTGTTGTATTTACTTTTGTGTATCGTAGTAGAGAAAATTGTATAACTGCATACTTTATTTGGAATTTCATATATTTATAATTTATGTACTGAGATACTATTTGTATAACCGATGTTATTTATTTTATTCTATGCACTGATATTATGGTTTAAATTATATTGAGAAAAATCAGTTTGATAATGTGCATTATGATATTATTATTTATTGTAAGGTTTCAAAGTTAAATATTTCGCGATTTTCTTTTAAGGCTTACTATGGGTTTCGGTAGCTTTATGCTTTCCCATTCCCTAGTGTCGATCACGTGCCCCTGGGTTCGGGTCTTGACAAAGTTAGTATCAAAGCTTTAGCTTATTTTTCATGCTTTAACTGTCAATGTCTGTCTTTTTCTCATAATACTGTGGTACAAGGGTTGTTAAACATCGTTTGTTGATCTCTTATCTTTTGGTTTCAGCATCTGAGTCTGTATTCATGTCTTGTTTTGAATCTGGGTTTTCTTGTCTTTTTAGAATGAGGCGTGCTCGGAATGCCCCTACTGTAGATGCAAAACCTAATGATGGTGAGCAGTCATTTCAGGATGAGATTCTCCCTCCTACCCCTCGACCTAGAGGTAGGGGTGGAGGTAGAGGTAGGGGTAGAGCTAGAGTGGCAACAGCTTAGAGGCAGGATCAACCTCCAATAGAGCCTCATATTCCAGTAGAGGATCATACAGTCTTTGCAACTGGCACGGTGGCTATTAACCAAGGCTTGGCAGCTCTTAATTAGGCAATGCCCATTGTGCAGCAGATGCTTTAGTGATAAACTCAGGGGATGTCAGATGTTGATGTAGCCTTATTATACTCTAGAGTGGGGTGAGTTCACTTTAATGGTATTAGGGATACGTTGGATTTCATTAATACCATTTAGTCTAGGACTAGATATGGGTGTTATGACTACTAGAGGATTATGATTATGGAGCTATTAGTCTCAACAGCAGCTCAGGACTGGTTTATACAGTCCATTCATCCTTTCATGACGACGATGACATAGTTGGGATTTAAGGAGCGGTTCATGAGATTCTTTTATCCTTCGTTAATGCGAGAGAACTACAGATGGCAGCTGCTTAACATTGATAGGAGAGATTGATCAATGGAGGACTATACTCAGGAGTTCTACAGACTGATGAGGCATGCTGAGGATGTGAGACAGGATGTCGCCAAGGTAGTAGAGCTGTATATGACTGGATTAGGCCCAGCCTATATCAGTATTTGACCAGAGGGTCGTAGTCTCGAGAGTGTGGTAGAGGAGGCGAGAAAGCTAGAGCATAGACACATTCAGCACAACACCATACTTGACCCATATGATAGTGGCACTTTCAGACCTATCCAGAGGGTGCATCAACCAGTATTTTAAATAGGCAGCTCGAGTTCTCAGTCAGCTGGCCCTTCTCAGCAGAGCAGATAGTTTAGGGCACATTGGACTGGTAGGCACCGCCTTACCCAGGATCACAGGAGCAGTAGGGCCGGTAGATTTGGTGGTAGTGCCAGCAGTAGTAGTGAGCAGAGCTCTGGGCATGGCAGTTTTAGATCTAGAGTTACTGCGTGTGCCATTTGTGGTCGAGTGCATCAGGGTCCTTGTCACTTGATGCTAGGAGCATGTGTTTAGATGTGGTCAGTTTGGACATTTCGCTAGAGCTTGTCCAAACTATGGATTCCATACATCTTTTGCTCAGGGATCTTCACCTACTATTGTTAAGCCATTGCAGCAGGTGCCTCAGTAGTATCAAACACCCATGTACTCTCAGCAACGACTGATGCAATATGTGAGCCATCAAGGTTGAGGTAGAGGACAGACTTAGCCATTCACTTCACAGCAGCAAGGATGTGGTCAAGCTAGGGTCTTCACTTTGACTCCTCAGGATGTACAGGCATCCAATGCTATGGTAGCAGGTATTATTCCAATCTGTTGCTATGAGGCTAGAGTATTATTTGATCCAGGTGCTATATGGTCATTTGTATCTCCTTTGTTTGCTTCGAAAGTGGCTTATCTTCCTTCCAAGATGAGTTTTCCTCTATCTATTTTGACTTCGCTTAGTGATGAGTTAGAGATAGACATTTTCTTTCCATCTTGTCCCATGTTAGAATAGGGTAGAGAATTGTTGACAGACTTGGTCCTTTTGGATGTGATTGAGTTTGATGTGATTCTTGGAATGGATTGGTTGTCCCAGTATTATCTTTTATGGGTTTTCGAGCAAAGGAAGTAATTTTCAAGATTCCTGGTGATGAGGAATTCAGATTTAAAGGTACTAAGAGTTCCATGTTTCGTATTCTTATTTCTGCCATTATAGCTAGGAAGATGCTTAATAGAGGATGTTAGGGCTATCTAGCTGTAGTTCAAGATGTTCAAGCAGAAACGGGATCAGTGGAGAGGGTACCGGTAGTATGTGAATTTGCAGATGTTTTTCCAGAGGAGTTACCTGGATTACTGTCGAAAAGAGAGATAGAATTCTGTATTGATGTTGTCCTAGGTACAGATCCTATCTTTATGCCACCTTATAGGATGGCACCTGCAGAGTTGAAAGAGTTAAAAGAGCAATTGCAGGATTATTAGATAAGGGGTTCATTCGGCCTACTACATCTCCTTGGGGTGCTCCGATTCTCTTTGTAAAGAAGAAGGATGGTAGTGTTCAACTCTATATTGACTATAGACAGCTGAATAAGGTTACCATCAAGAACAAGTATCCACTCCCCAAGATTGATGATTTGTTTGACCAATTACAAGGAGCTCGACATTTCTCTAAGATTGACTTGAGATATATGTATCATCCGCTGAGGATTAGAAGGGAGGATATACCTAAGTCAGCATTTCAGACTAGATATGGCCACTATGAGTTCTTAGTGATGTCCTTTGGGTTGACTAATGCCCCAACAACATTTATGGACTTGATGAACAAGGTGTTTAGGCCATAATTAGACCAATTTGTGATTGTGCTTATTAATGATATTCTAGTCTATTTAAAAAATAGGGCGAAGCATGCGATGTATCTGAGATTGGTGCTCTAGACTTTGAGAGAGCACCAATTGTATGCTAAATTTTTAAAATGTGAGTTTTGGTTAGACTAAGTGGCATTCTTAGGCCATGTGGTGTTTAAAGATGGCATTCAGGTGGATCCAAGGAAGATAGAGGGGATTACTGAATGGCCAAGACCTACAACGATTACTGAAGTGAGAAGTTTTCTAGGTTTAGCAGGCTATTACAGGAGATTTGTGAAGGATTTCTTTAAGATTGCCACACCTTTGACTAGACTAACCTAGAAGAATGTTAGATTTGTATGGACTGATAAATGTGAGGAGCGTTTTTAGTTGTTTAAAGATTTATTGACTTCAGCTCCAGTACTAACATTACCTTCTGGTGATTATGGATACATGGTGTACTATGACGCTTCCTGTATAGTTTTGGGATGTGTGCTAATGTAAAATGGCAAAGTGGTTGCTTATGCTTCTAGGCAGTGGAAGAAGCACGAGCAGAATTACCCCACTCATGATCTAGAGATGGCAGTAGTTGTATTCGCACTGAAGATCTAGAGGCATTATCTATACGGTGTCACTTGTGAGATCTGCACCGACCATAAGAGCTTAAAGTATATCTTTGAGCAGAGGGATTTGAACTTAAGGCAAAGAAGATGGATGGAACTTCTGAAAGATTACGATTGTTCGATTCTTTACCATCCAGGCAAAGTGAATGTAGTAGCTGATGTGTTGAGTAGAAAATCATCAGGTAGTCTTGTCCACATTAGTACTGAGAGGAGACCGATTATTCAGGAGTTGCATGAGCTGATTGATCAGGGTTTGCAGTGGAAGGTGACTAAGAAGTGCCTTTTACCTCAGTTCAGAGTACGATCTGTGTACTTGGATAGAGTTAAGGCAGCTTAAAGAAGGGACCCACAGTTATAGAGAATTATGTTTGAGGTGCAACAGGGTCAATCTGGAGAGTTTGTGATTGACAGTGAGGGAGTTCTACGCTTGGGCACTCGATTGTGTATGCCAGATGTTGATGATCTGAGGAAAGAGATCTGAGAAGAGGCACATTTTTCTGCTTATAGTATTCATCCAGGTTCTACTAAGATGTATCATAATTTGAGGGATACATATTAATGGAATGGAATGAAAAAGGATGTTGCAAAATTTGTATCTAAGTGTCTCACATGTCAGTAGGTGAAATTAGAGTATTAGAGGCCCTCAGGATTATTATAGCCCATGCCTATCCTAGAGTTGAAGTGGGATATGATTGCTATGGATTTTGTGACTGGTTTGTCTCGGATGACAGATGGGTTTGATGCTATTTGGGTAATCATTGACAGGTTAACTAAGTCAGCTCACTTTCTGCCAGTTAAGAAGACATACTCCACTGACAGGTTGGCATGGTTGTATGTCAACAAAATTGTTTGTCTTCATGGAGTTCAAGTAAGTATAATATCTGATAGGGGAGCCACTTTTACATTAGTTTTCTAGTAAGAGTTGCATAAGGCATTGGGTACCAGATTTGACTTCAGCACAGCATTCCATCCTCAGACTGATAGTCAGTCTGAGAGGACCATTCAGACTTTAGAGGAAATGCTCCGGATGTGCGTGATGGACTTTGGAGGTCAATGGGATAATCATTTTCCACTGATTGAATTCGCATATAATAACAGTTATCATACAAGTATTAAGATGGCTCCGTGTGAAGCGTTGTATGGTAGGAAGTGCAAATCACCTTTATGTTGGGAAATTGGTGAGAGACAGCTCACAGGTCCAGAGTTAGTGTAGATTACTTCTAAAAAAGTTCCTATCATTCAGCAGAGGTTGAGGACAGCTTACAACAGGCAGAAGAGTTATGTTGATCCCAAAAGGAAGGATGTTTCCTTTCTAGTTAGAGATATGGTGTTTCTGAAGGTATCTCCAATGAAGGGAGTTATGAGGTTCGGTAAGTAGGGTAAGTTGGCTCCGAGGTACATTGGACCTTTCGGGATACGGGCACGAGTTAGGGAAGTAGCATATAGACTAGTATTACCACCTGAGTTATCTCGAATCCACCTAGTGTTCCATGTGTCTATGTTAAGGAAGTATATTCCTGATCCTTCTCACATACTTCAACCTCAAGCCATGGAGCTCAGTGAAGATCTGTCTTATGAGGAGTATCCAATAGTGATTGTGGATCGCCAGCTTCGCTCTTGGGAGATTTCGATGGTGAAAGTGCTTTGGAGTAATCACACAGCAGAAGACTGTATGTGGGAGGCAAAATCTGAGATGCAAGCCATCTATCCCTATCTTTTTCATCCTTAGACTTTATAATTCCTAACTTTTCTTTGAAATTCATAGATGAATTTCTGTAAGGGGGGAAGACTGTAATACCCTAAAATTTATTTTAATAAAAGTGATTTCCGAATTTATATTACTATTTAAATGACATTGTTCATTTTTGTTATTATTATTATTATTTATTAAACCATAAATGGTAAGGTGTCATTTTCAGCTCATTCCTTCCCTTTCTTCTTGCTATCCTGCATGCTTCCTTTCCTTTCCTAATTTATGTCCATCTTTCCCCTGCTACTCTCTTCTTCCCGCCAGCAATTAGCCCTTTCTCCCATCAGCTTACTTCTTCTTCCTTTTGCTGTCTGAACTGAAGCCATCTCCCTTACTCTTCCTCCTTTCGTGTGCCAACAGCAGCAACACGAGTAGAGACAGTAGCAGCAGCAGGTCAAGCAACGTGCAGTAGCAACAAGCTCAGCAGTGCAGAACGACAACAAGAGCAGCAGCAGAAACGACCACAACAGGCACCTCTAGCCCTTCTGTCGTGACACCTAGCCATACCACCGCCATAACCTGCTGTCACCTGGAAATTCAGCATCTTAGGCTTGCAGTGGCAGCCCCTCCCCTATCTTGAGTTGAATTTGAAGTAAGTTAGTGAGTTAGTAATTAGTTAGCTTTAGGTTAGTTTTAGTTAGATTTAGTTGTTTGTTAGTTGATTTTGGTTAGTTTTAGGTTGATTTGTGATTTTTGTTAATTATGAGTTATTTATTTAATTTTTTTTGCAGAATTTATTTTAATTCTTTGGGTAATTCTTGGTTGATCTATATATATATATATTAGTTTATCTAAGTTATTGGAGTTAATTTTGGTTAAGAGTATATAAAAATTAATTTAGATGAATTAAATTGATTTTTATGGAATTTTAGTATATTTATTTAGGTATTTTAAGTTTTATGTATATTTTGTTAATATGGTTAATTAATTATTTTTGGTTGAATATTTGAGTTAATTAGTGTTAGTATATTATGTTAGTAATTTTAGTAGTGATAAAATAATTTTTGATAATTTATCTAATTTTTTAGAAATTATTATATTATGTAAATTTTGATATAATAGGTAAATGGTGTGTTTTTGTTGATATTATAATTAAATACTATGTTTCAGTTAATTTTGAGATAAAATGTGGTATTAAAATAATTTTTATAAATTATTTATTATTTTTAGTTAATTAATACTAACTATTTTTGAAAATTTATTCAAAATTAAATTATTTATTGTTTTGTGGTTTGAATGAGTTTTTAATTAATATTATAGTATATTGAATCTAGATGGGCAATTATAGTTTGAATTTGTCTATTTTATGTTGAATATTTGGAAAGTTGGATTGTTATTAATATTATATTATTATTTGAAATTTTATTAAATTATGGTGGAAAATAATTTTATTTAGTGTTTTAAAAATTAAATAAATTATATTATGATTTATTATTGATTTTTATTATTTTTGGTGATTTACTAAATTAATATTTAGTATTTGGTTATTTGTATTTTTGGTGAACCTCGGTTGAGAATTGTGTAATTTGGGGTCCTAACCCGAGGTATTGTGCCACTGTGAATTTTAAAGTGTGTTTATTTGCAGGATTGACTCTACTTAGGTAGAGGGATGTCCGTTTTACAGAGAAAACTTTATCGAATTTTTGATAGATTTCTCGTAAAACGTGACGCCGGGTCAATTCTAAAAATTTTATTCTGAGTTCGAATCGAGTCTTCCTTAGAAACTCTAGAAGTTAGGTTTCTATTTTTTGATTGTCATTTCATTTTTCTATCTTTTAGCTGCCCCTCCAGTTGCGTCTACCAGTCGAGGTCGGACACGACGTGCCAGAGGAACACTTTTATCTTGTAAGTTAATATTTGATTTGAGTGTTGAGTCTTTTAATTTAAATTATATTAAATTCTTGTGAATTTAATTTTATGAGATTCTAGTCGGCATTCTTCATAGGATTTTGCATGATTTAATTTATAGTTGATTTATTCTATTTTTATTTTTATTTATTGTAATTTTCATTGTTTTATTTATTTTCTTTTATCTTTAAATAAACCATGTTATAACGGGCTACCTAATGGGTTTCATCAGGACCATGTGCGCACCGGTAAAATATATGATTATTTAATTATATTACTGGGGCCAAAGGTCTGGTGATGCTCTGCTCTTGGACACCGCCAAAAGTATAATATTTGCTAATATATTAAATACTAGGGCCAAAGGTCTGGTGATGCTTTGCTCTCGGACACCGCCAGTATAAATTTTAGTTTATATTTATTAAATCACTGGGGCCGATGGTCTGTTGATGCTTTGCTCTCGGACACCGCCAATGATATTGGATTAAGAGATATGACTGCGGCTGTGTATCCTGGTGATGCCTTGCTCTCGGGATCCGGTAGTCTTGGATATAAGTGAGTATATGACTGTTAAAAATTTATAAATCGAGTTCTACCAAATTTTTATACTCAAATGATTTAAAAAAACATTTAAATATTTATTTCTTCTCTTTTAAAAATGGATTTATTATATGTATACCAAATAGTTGAAATAAAATTATATTATATTATATTTCCATAAAATTTATTTTAATGAGGTTTTCAAATCGCATTCATTTCTTTATTAACTTACTCAGTGAGGTCTTACTCCCCTCACTTAATTTTTTTTCTAGGAATTTACTATTAGGCCTACTTCTCTTCGTCGTGTAGCTTCGTCACCGGCTATTCTACGTAAGTCTATTTAGTTTTTGTTGTATTTACTTTCGTGTATCGTAATAGAGAAAATTGTATAACTGCATATTTTATTTGAAATTTCATGTATTTATAATTTATGTACTGAGATACTATTTGTATAACCGATGTTATTTATTTTATTTTATGCACTTATATTATGGTTTAAATTATATTAAGAAAAATCAGTTTGATAATGTGCATTGTGATATTATTATTTATTGTAAGGTTTCAAAGTTAAATATTCCGCAATTTTCTTTTAAGGCTTACTATGAGTTTCAGTAGCTTTATGCTTTCCCATTCCTTAGTGCCGGTCATGTACCCCTAGGTTCGGGTCATGCCAGCTGCCCACTAGGAAGCACGTTCTATCGATATCCTTCATTAAAATAAATTATACATTCGGAAAATAAATAATGCATGATATTAATCTAAATGGCAATATAAACCATATATATATATATATATATACTAGAAATATACCTAAAATAAACTAAGTATATTTCGAGTATATATATGTCAGATAAATTCAGTTCAATTATAAAATAAACAAAAAATAAACCATGTATATACTTAAAAACAATTTAGATGAAAATCAAGAATGAAACATGCATTTATTTCAAAGTATACCAAAAATATACTAAAGATATACCTAAAATATATTAATCATTTATTAAAGAAATTTATGTATAAATCATGCAACCTAATACACGTATACATAAAATAAGAACTCACAGTTGTGCGCTCCATGAGACGGGTCCGACTGGCCTGGTCCACTAGGCCTCGGTCTCGACGCAACTAAACAAT
The DNA here is from genome assembly GCA_947683625.1 of Mallotus nudiflorus. NCBI lineage: Eukaryota > Viridiplantae > Streptophyta > Magnoliopsida > Malpighiales > Euphorbiaceae > Mallotus > Mallotus nudiflorus. Next base: position 1,542,601 of record CANTUR010000590.1, on the reverse strand, counting down.
CGATCATAATGCAGAAATCAGAATGAATCTAACTTAACTTCTAGAGACTCGATCTAGAATTCTAAACACAAACAAAGAATAAGAATTTGACCGAATGTCACATTTTACGAGAATTCTATCAAAATTTTGATAGAACCTTCTCTGTAAAATGGACATCTTTCTACTTAAAAAGTAGAGCCGGTCCTACAAGAAAAATACACACTTCGAATATAGAATCATCAAAACCCCTCGGTCGGACCTCAAACTGCAATTCCCGCCAACCTAGGTTCACAAATCTCAAAATATACACAAAATATATTAAAATTCCATAAATATAAAAAATACCCTTTATATACCAAAATATAGCAAATTTAGATATTTAAACACTAAAAATAATTATTTCACCGATATTTAGTTAAAAACCCTAATATTAATAAAATATTATAAAAATCAATAATAACTCGATAAATTCACAAATATTAATATAAATTCATTTTATAAATCCAAGTTACTTAATTAGCCTAAAAACATAATAAAAATTATTGAAAACCCATTTATTTACAAAAATAGTATATATTATATATAATTTGAAAATAATTTTCAAAAAATAGTTTTAATTAGTTAAAAATAGTAAATAATTTAAAAAAATCATTTATATACCTCAAATAATTATTCAAACCAATTAAACTTAATATTTAACTAAAATTACTACCAAATTACCAAAATACCCATAATATATAATGATTCACATAATATACTATAATTATTCAAAAATTCACTAAAAATTATTTAATTACTCTAAAATTATTTTCTCAACATATAATTCAATAAAATCAATAATTATACTCAATTAACCAATTAATTTTAACAAAATACACATATAACCTATATTTCTAAAATTCACATAAACTAATTAAAATTATATTAATTACACAAAAATCAAAAAAATTATAAATTAAATTCTATAATGATTTTCAACCACCATAAACACCAAAAATCACAATTTCACAATTTATTTAATTAATTTACGAAAATTAGAAAATAATAATAAAATAATAAAAAATTCACAAAAATCAAAATAAATTCCAAAAATTCCAAAAAAATTTTAGAGTGTAGATTAAGCTAAGGGGAGAAATTTTTGTGAATGAACTAAGCATGAATCAGGCAAGAATTATTGAAAAAAAATCAAAAACCCAAAAATGGCTGAAACTAAAACAAGTTCGAAACCTCACCACCACGTGTTTTCAGGCTGGAAGGAGCTTGGAATCAACTCCTTGAAGCTCCATGAGTTCAACGCCATATGAAACATCTGATTTGGTGGTCAGACGGAGGAGAACGGCGAGCAAATGTGTTTCAGGCAAAAACGGGCAACGGATGTCGATATTGGCGTTGGAGAAGGTGACAGGGATGGCGGAGCTGCTGGAGAAGTTAGTGGCACGCCAGGAGGCACTCTGACTGCCGACGATCGGAAGTAACTGGCAGTGAGGGTAGGGGGTTGATGATGATCGGGAGGGGAAGGGAAAATGGGATAGGTTTAGTGTTTATATGTATATATATTCATAAAACTATATAATATATTAATAAACTATATATTGTATTGTACATTATTATATTATACAATATTCACACACCACACACTTAAATATACACATATATATACATATATACACATATATATTACACACTATATACATACACACACATACACACACACACACACACACACACACACACACACACACACACACACACATATATACACACACACACATAAAACAACAAACCCTAATATTATATATTGCACACACATAAATTAATGATAATGCATGAAACAATATAATTTAGTAAAATAAAATAATATTAAACAATGAAATTTTATTTAAATGCTATTTTCTAAAATAATAGGTTTCGGAATAATTTTTACATATAAAATTTTAAATAAACATAAAATAACATTAATTATTAACAAAATAATTAAATAATCAAATATATATTAAAAATTTATTAACACTGCATATCCCGATAAAATATAAAACTATTTAAAAATTCGGGTTATTATAGTAATGAATCTAGTTATTTTTCTTGTTGTTTTTATGGTTATTTTTCTTGTTGTTTTCATAGTTATTTTGCTAGTTTTTTTCATGGTTTTTTTTTTGTTTTATAAGGTTGTTTTTGTTTTTTAGTTTTATGAGGTTATTTTTATTATTTTAGTTGTTTTAGCGGTTGTTTTTATTTTTTTTGTTGGTTCTTTTTCAGTTTTATGATTTTTTTTCGTAATTGTTTTTCTAGTTGTTTTCATTATTATTTTGGCAGTTGTCTTTTGAATGTTTTGGCAGTTGTTTTCTTATTGTTTTTATATTTGTTTTGGTGGTTGTTTATGTTCTTTTGTTAGTTCTTTTTCAGTTTTATGAGCTTGTTTTGTAATGATTTTTCTAATTATTTTTGACAAATGCCAACAAAAATAATCAAAACTAGTCTTCTTCATCATCTTCTTCTTTTTTGAAACTTGTCATCTTTAATTAAGAGTTTTTTGCTTTGCTTTCTTCTTCAATATCATCATCTTTTTCTTTATCAGTTTGTTTTCTAAAAAAAACATAGAAAATAGAAAGAGATAACAATAAATTAGGGAAAAATGGAAGAAGTAAATAGAAAATGGAAAAGAAAAAGGAAAAGAGAAAAAAGAAATCAATTAGGGGAAAAACAATAGAAAAAATAAGAAAGAAAGAAAGAAAGAAGTTGTAAAAAAAAAAAAAAAAAGAAATCAGTAAGGGGGAAAACAATAGAAAAAATAAGAAAGAAAGAAAGAAATAAGATGTAAAAATGAAAAAAAAAAAAAGAAAAAATGCACAAAGCACAATGATTTTGAAAAAAACTTTTGTTAGCACTGTATGTTTGAAAATGTTTTTGGTTGACCTTGGTAATTTATGTAATTTTTTCTTTTTTCAATTATTAGATCTGTGATTTCTTTTAACATTAAAATACGTGTATTTATTATTTATATTTATATTTAATATTCTATTCACTAATATTGTTAAAAATATATATATAATTAATGTTAAAATAATATAAATATTTAATAGTAAATTCAATTATTAAGTAATGCCATATTCAATTAATTATAATGAACTGCCAATTCGTCTATTTTGTCTTCCACCTCATAAGGGAATTGAATTATGAAAGACTAAAAATCTCCATTGTTATTTTAAGCTTAGACATACTTATCGATGACCCAATTAAGACCTTGGCCACACCTTAAAAAAATAGTGATGATATGGCCAACCTTGAATATATGGCTCTGCAATGGAGGAAGGACCACATTAGCCCTTCGAATGTGTGTTGTGTAGTGGGTGTGTCTTAATATCTTTTTATCAAGATAAATCAATGAGAAAGAAGATGATTCTCATTCTCAAAACTCCACTCCTTCTTTGTTTCAAACTATGAGGCATTTGGTCAAGATGTGATCTATTTTTTTCTTTATTAGAGGGAAATTTTTTATTTATCTTTTATTAGTGAGGAACTAACAGATAGTTGGATGGTCAAAACAAAATTCTTTAGGCATCTTTTGAGCATGTTCAACTTCCAAAATTCTCAAAGTTCTACGACATTCTCATCAAAGGAAAATATAGTTTGTACAAAACTATTTTGTTATTATTAGAAATCAACCAATTCTTTTGGCCTTGTTTTGAAATTAAAAAAATTCCTTTATCAATTCAAAAGGTGGAGGAACCTATTAAAAGAAGTTATAGAAGAGCATTACCATGGTTCAGATCCTCACATATGGGGGAGTCATAAGGATTATGAATTAAGGGAAAAAAGGACTAGGACCAAAGTTGTAAAGTTATTGACAAAGACCTTGATGGCAACCTAGTATGGTATAAAACATAAGCATCGACCTCTTTGCTACCAGCATTAAGTGAATGAAAGAAGAGAACATCTTTGCAGGTGGTGGTATTACCATCTACAAGTCACTTCACTTCATAAGTACAATGCGAATACCACCATCCTAGAAAATATGACTATGTATGAAAGGACCATAAAGAACTCTCTTAACCATAAAGAACATTTAAGAGTCTAGTTCAAGCTCCTTTTATAATTTATGCTAGTATACTTATTATTAAATGCAATCCATTCATATTTTCTTATTTTTTCTCTTGTCATTTTAAAATATAAGTTTGACGATGAAGTTATAAGAAGCAACTAAAATTGATTGTTAAAATCAAAACCGAAGTTGTTTTGAGATTGATCATGATCTTAATTATGTAAATAGTCAACAATCTCCCCCAGCCCCCCCCCCCCCCCCCACAATCAATTGTTTTGAATGATAAATAAAAATTACAAAGTGTATGTATGTGCATTTGACCTTAATACTCCCCCTCAATCATATACTAAGGGGTTTATAATTTTCTCCTCCTCAACATATGCATAGGTGAGTTAAACATATCAAATATCATTCTAACACATTAAATATTTGGTTTCTCCCTAAATTTGACATTCTAGTTATAATTCAATATATGCATACGTAAGTTAAACATGTCAAATATCATTCAAACACATTAAATATTTGGTTTCTCCCCTAATTTGACATTCTAGTTATAATTCAAGCATAATTGATTATCATTCAAAATACCAAGTTTCTCTCCCTAATTGTAAAAGTGAAAAGGGAGAAAATAAAAAATGTCAAATGAAATATAAGAAAGTAAATTAAATAAGATGATTGAAATGGATGCTAAATATCAAATGATTATAAAAAAATAATGATACCAATTGAAAATGGTATAATACCAATAAGCACCTAAGAAAAATTAAGTGAAAAAATAATCATTAAAAGTGACATATATGCCAAGCATAGAATATATTAAAAGATTGGAAATACCAATCATAATTCTCAATCTGTAGTCTAAAAACTTCTTTAAAAGATAAGACATCTAAAAACTAATGCTAATTGGAAAATATTAAATGGCAAATAATGGAAAACAATAGAAAATAACATTCCAATATCATGTACTTCTTGAGAATCATTTTGATTATGCAAAGGTCAAATTCTCTTTGAACATATTAATGTTTGCATATCTATTGACAAACTATATAAATTGATTTTATTATTTTATCAATAATTAGCATAAAAATAAATCATCATACAACCTTTTAAGCCCAAACTTTATTTAGTCTAAGCTTATAACTCCTGAAGTAGTCCATGGGTAAAAGTTGAGATGCAATTTTCTATAGTAACACATATTATTAATATATCCTAATTTCACGCAATAAAGACATCTAATTATAACAAATATATTTTGCTCACCGACATATGTAAGTTTAGCATGGTTATGATGGTTAGGGGCTTTCCTAGACATAAAAGCTAGGATGAGTATGCATCTCACAATCACAATAATACATAAATTTTTAAGGTCTAAAGTGCATATGTGTGTGCCTATTATTATGATACATAAATGCATGATGGAGTTGAGGTTTCTTATCTTGAGCTTTGAAACCTTGAGCCTTCGAAATATTAGCTTTTAAACACTTTCCTATAGCACTTCAATTCATAAGACTTTTGGTCTTAGAATCTTGAGCTTTAGAGCTCTCATAAGGGATGAGGGATGATATAGTACTAGCCTTGATAAATTTAGGAGGACTTGATAATGTAGAGGCTCTATTAGAAAACCTAAGTCCAAATTTAAAACCATGAGACCCTTGACTATTTAGGAGATGGTTAAGGGTCTCTTTTCTTTTTCAAAATTTAGGAATTGTGCCTTTTTATTCTAAACTTTCTTTTAAAAGCAAATAATTTTCTTTTTTTTTTATTAAAGTCATTTTTCAAAGATCGAGAGGCTTTCAAATCAAGAGTGAGTTTTTCATTTAAGGAACTAATATTTGAAAATTCTAATTTCAAATCCTCAAAACTATTATACAATTTTGAAAAATTTTGTTTATAAAACTTTTTCTTTAAAAGTAATTTTTGACATTACGAAACTAATTTTCTAATTAAGGAGCTTTTATCATCAAGTTCTTTATCATCATCATGCTTATTATAGCATAAATGATTATAAGAATGTTCATAAGAGGAGTAAGAAGTAGATCATACCTAAAAGTTGTCATCTAATGCCATGAAGCAAGGGTTAGTAGCTTCTTTTTGCTCTAACTGCATCTTCGATTTGGTAGAGTCATCCCAAAAAGCTTTAAAGGCTTTTCTTCTTTCATTTCCTCCTTTGCTTTTATGCTTATGCCTTAGGCATTCACTCCTAAAGTGACCATGCTTCTTGCATTCAAAGCATGAGACTTCTTTATTCTTCTTGAAGTCACTCCTTTTGGACTCTTTATGCTTGCTCAAGGTTTTCTTCTTTAAGTACTCCATGAAGTATCTTATGAATAATGCAATCTTCTTATAATATTCACTTGAGTCTATAGGGTTATCTTCATCACTTGAGTATTGTAATGCTTTGAATGCTAAGTTCTTTTTCTTTTCCTCTTTGCTTTATTACTCCTTTTCCCTTTGCCTCAAGGTAAGCTCATGAGTGAGAAGCTTACCAATGAGCACATTAGTTGAGAGTTTTGAAAGATTATAAGCTTCCTCAATGAAGGTTACTCTTTATTCCTAATCTTTCTTGGGTAGCACTCTTAATATTTTTAGTATTAACTTCTTCTTTAGGGTAATGTTTCCTCAACTTCCTCAAAGTGGTCAAAAGAGAATTCAATCGATTGGTCATATTGGTGATGCTCTTATGAGGCTTCATCTTGAATATCTCACATTCAAACACATGGAGTTTGAATTTCTTGGATCTCACTTAGATATTGCCTTTATAATAATTTTTCAAGGTCTTCACATCTTCTCGGTTGATGTGCAATGTTGAAGCTTGCCTTATTCCTCTCTTTACATAAAAGCAATAAGAATGGTCATGGCTTTCTTATTTTTGAAAATTTCATCCTTTTCTTCTTGTGACCATCTTCCTTTATCTTTTAGAACTTCAACCCCTTCAATTATTTCTAAAGGAGGATTCCACCCATCTAAAATTACATTCCATAGTCTTATAAGATTACTATATAAATAAAGCTCCATTCTATGCTTCCAATGGGGATAATCACTACCATCAAAGAAAGGTCTAAATGTTTAGAAAGAAAAATTTTCATTTTCTATAATCTTGAATTCTAGTAATTAAGTACTTAGATCCTAAGCTTTAATACTAATTGTAAGAGCCCTATAGGGGGTGAATAGCGCTAATTAAAAATTAAAAGGAAGAATAGAAAATTAAAGAGAAAATAAAAGATGATTTAGGAAACATTAAATAAGAATAAGAATAAGAATAAGAATGAGAATGAGAATTGACACAAGCAATTTAATGAGTTCAGATTATAATCAATCCTACTTATACTCCTAAATTATCCCTACGTTAAGATTTATAAAGCCATTCCAATCTTATTAACTAAGATTATTACAAGTGTTTTTCAATTCTTAACACTAAACCCTTACACAATGCGTTTTCTAGGCTCACTTATAAACCTTTATAAGTATTTTTCTCAAGGCTTACACTAAACCTATCCCTAACACTTCTCCATCTTCATTTAATTTTTATTTCACTTTTTGCAAGGATTTTGAGGCTCACGATCGTGAGGGGAGGTGTCCTAATCATAAGAGTCAATTATATAGCCATTGGAGCTTTGAACTAGTTGTTACAAAGGTTTCTAAGAGGCTCACAATCATGACCAGATCATGAGGGATAATTTCCCCTTTAAATAACCTTGTTTGGACTTCAATTCAAAGTGTATTGATTGCACTTTTGAACCTAACTTATAAAAGTTAGCAATTAAAATTTGTTGTTAAAGTCAAAATCAAGGTTGGTTTGAGATTGATCATGATCTTGATCATGCAAAAGGTCAACATAGACCATGTTTGTCATCTTTATAAAGCAGTATTTGGTCTTATCTATAAGCTTGGTTTAAGCGTCTTTGTACTTTTTTTCTTACTCTTGGATTTTTTTTATCAAGGCTAATTTGTCATTATTTATTCTCAACAACGAGCAAGGCACTCTCATCCTCTTATTATACGTTAATGACATGATTTTGATAGGAAACAATCATGCTTTTTTATAAAATTTTATTCAATAACTCAGTCATGAATTTGCCATTAAAGATATAGGTGACTTACATTACTTTCTTGGTATCACTATACAAAAGTTTGTAGGAGGGATATTTCTTTCTCAAGCTCACTATGCATTAAATCTTCTAAAAAAAGGCTATAATGAAAAATTACAAGACTATTCGTCCTCCTATACCTTTAAAGCCCTCTCATTAAGCATCATCTATTTATTCAAATCCTACCTTTTATTAAAGCATAGTGGGAGGATTTTAGTATCTTACTTTCACACGTTCGAATCTATCTTATGTTACATGTCCCAATTATAGGATATTTTTAGCTAGTCAAGTGTATCTTAAGATTTGTTTAAGCTACTACTCACTATGGTGTTCGCATAATCGCTCATTTTAGTTTGGATTTGTATGCCTTTTATGATGTTGATTAGGCTGGGTGTCCTATAACTTGGAGATCAATTAGTGGGTTTTGTACATTTTATGGCTTAAATTGTGTTTCTTAAAGTGTTAAGAAGTAAAGTACAGTGGCTAGATTTAGTGCTGAGGCAGAATATTAGTGTATGGCTTCTATAATAATAGAATTAACTTGGATAACTTATCTACTGTGTGATATATCCATCCCTTTATTTCAAAGGCTTGCTCTATTTTTTTGATAATTGAAGTGCCACTTACATGGCACATAATCATGTTTTTCATGCCATGAGTAAACACATTGAAATTAATTATCATTTCGTAAGAGAAAAAGTCTCTTTGGGCTACTTACAATCTCATTTTATCTCTTCTCAGTCTCAACTAACTTATATTTTTACAAAGTCACTATCTCGCATAAAACATCATGATATTTGTAGTAAACTAGGGCTATGTACTATGTTCGAGCCCCATTTGAAGGGGAGTGTTAACAAATAAAATAACCTTACCAATAGTTGTAGTTCAAGATAATCAAGATAAACACAATTCTAGATAATATTTATCTTATGTTGTAACAGCCTAGTTCTTATATTATAAATACTTTATTTGTAGTCTCAATAGTATGTATGAAAAATACAAGTTATTATCTCTTCATCATTTATCAAAATTTTTATTATTTTTTAGTACATTTTTTTACTATGCTTTTTTAGAAGAAAAATTGACCTTATTTTGAATAAATTTTTCTATTGTTATTTATTTATCTTTTCAAGCATCCATAGGTTATTTAGCTTATGAAAGGATTCAATCGAGACTGATAGAGTAACAAATAGCTTTTTGATGTTATCATCCAATTTAAAAAAATTAGAGATAACATTATAATATTTAAATGTTTTCCATACTAATAAACAAACAAAAAAACTAAAAAAACTTTATTATATTTTCCTTAAAATTAGCTCCTTTATGTGCCATCATTGAACAATAGACAACTAGATTGAGGTTATTTCGACCACCAATGCTTATTCCAATTTAGTTGAGGTTCCAATTACATGTATATACACAATTAACCCAATGATAAATTTAAATAATATTACACATTATTTGGCACTTTAATTTTTTTAAAAAACAGTACTTTTCATGAAAATTCAATGAAAAAAAAAGAGAATATAAAAAACTATCATAATAAAAAAAGAGAAGAAGAAAGAATAATAATAAAAAAAAGTTATAAAAAACATAGAAAAAAGAGAAAATATTTTTCCTCCAAGAAAGAGTGTTATATAATTAAGGATTATGTTTGCGAAAATATTAATATTATCAAAATCAGAATTATGAACTATACATATACAAATTGCATTTCTTGGGAAACCTTGTTCAATTTGATTATATAACATTCATAAGCTCTTCTAAGATGAAATGGTCTGGTTAAACCTTTTAATTTTACACATATTCAACCAGTTATGAAGGTAAGTCCACCACAAGTAGTCCAAAAGGCAGAAGGTGTGGACTTTTAGTTGAGGAGAGCAAGGTTCAAACCTCATTTCACCCCCCTTCCTCCTCCTAATGTTAGGAATTAATCATTTGCACTAGTTGTTGTTAAAAAAAAAAGTTATGAAGGTAAACATTCAACCAATTACATTATAAAAAGATGCTATAGAAATATACTCTAGTTGCATTGAACACAATGTTTTTTTTTTATATATAATGAAAACTTATTGATACAAGGTATAACCTATTTGGGATATACATGTATCCACTGACTTCAAAAGGATACTGTTGCATTCTCCAACTATAAACTCAAAGTCTTGGCTTCAAAAAATTGGATAATCGATATAACCAATTACATAATTAGATATGTAGAATGTTTCTTTGTTGTACCTATTGAGAGATGCATTAAGCTTGATTCTTCTTAGTAATTCTAGATTAGCTAGAAAAAGATTACCAAAAGCGATAAGATTTGTCTTATTTTTACCAAAATTTTATTTCTATATTCATTGTCATAACCCTTAACAACAAGAAAAGTACCTTTGAATAAGAATGCAAATGACTTGTAATATGCTCAGAGCTCAACTTGCCAAAAACTCATTTGAGTTCATTTATTAAAGTAAACAAATCGAGTTCATACTCCATTTCAAAGCTTGTTTGATAAATGAGCCAATTTTAAACACCTTAAAGTTTATCTCGTTTAGACTCATGAACATGCTTGTAAGTTAACTTGTGAACAAACTCATGAATAGGCTCATGAACAAATTCATTAGGAAGCTTCTAAACAAACTCATAAACAAGCTTATCAAATAAATTTGATTATTATTGAGTAAATATAATTTATTATAGCTTTTTATATTAGATATTAGTATTAACTACCTATAATTTAAATTATTAAGTAAATATAATATTTAAAATTATTATATAATGCTCATCTAATATAATGTAAATATAATACTAATCCCAATTAGCGTTAAACCAAATGCAATTTAAATTACTAAGTATAATAGAAAATTATATGATTTAATGATGAATTTGTGTAGTTTTGTTGATAAATTAGTAATAGTATTAAGTAAATATAATTTAAATTATTTAATATATTAAAGACTACATATTTATTTTATAAATTAGTATTAACATAATAAAACTATGTAATAAAGAAGAACATCAGCTAGCGTACGAACATGATCGCTTGTTGTTTTGTCCGTATGTTTGCTTAGTATTGAGTGGATACAATACCATTTTACTATTAGTAGTAAATATTAATATTAATATTAAATATAATATACTATACTATACTATAATATAATATATGTATTAATATTAAGTAAATATAATTTAAATTATTAAGTGTAGTAAAAATTAAGTTGTTTTATGATGAAATTATGTAGTTTTGGTGTTAAATTGGCATCAATATTAGTATTAAGTTATGAAGTAAATATGATTTTAATTTCATGATATGTTGTGTAGTTTTGGAGCAAATTAGTACAAAAATCAAGTAAACAAAATTTTAATTATCAAGTAAATATCATATATTATTAATATTGTATTAAGTAAAAAAAAAAACTTAAATTACTAAGTATAGACAAAAAAAACATGTATGCAAATAATAAAATTATATATTTTTTGTGTAAATTAGTATTAGTATTAAGTAAATAAAATTTCAAGTAAATATAATTAAATACTAATGTAGTATGAAGTAAATAAAAACTACATATTTATAATGTAAATTAATATCAGTATCAATAACAATATTAAGTAAATATAATAGATTAATAAAATTTTAAAATATTAATTTAAACATCAAAATAGCAAAAAATAAAAAGGTAAAACACCATATATATATATTAAGAAAATAATTTGATTATAGAAAATGTGCATGAAAAATATAAAGTGACTTTGGGGGTTTTTGAAATTGTTATTGGAGGGGAGCTGATAACTATTCAATTCCCAATAGCTCTAACAAAGTGTTTAGTTAATTTTTTAAATGGTAGTTAATTAAAAAGGCCCGATAGGAGGAGGGTGAATAGAGCTAATTAAAATTTTGAAGTGAGATTAGGAAGTTATTAAAAATGGAAAATTTTTAGAAACAAGAATAAAAGAAATTAAAATAAGTGATTTAAGGAGTTTAGTTCTTTAATGAACATATATCTCTATCTGACTTATTTTAAGCTAGGATTTTCAATCTTCTACTCCAATCTTATTCCTAAGATTGAGTACACAAAAGTTTTAAGGCTCAACGAGTGCACAAAAGTTTTAAGGCTCAACTCTAACCTTACAATAGTAGAGCTTTGCTTTGCTTAGCTCTAACCAAAAATCTAAATTCCCAAGTGTTTTAATGAGCAACACTTCAACGAATTAAGTTCCTCACTTCCCTTTTTAACCTAAAAAAAGAGATGAATGAGAACCTAATCTAGAATACACAAAACACACTTAAAAAGATTCAAAGAAATACAATTGGAGCTTCGAATGCACAATAAATTCTAAAAGAAATTTGTTCAACCAACTATCTAACTTCTTAAATGAAGTTCTAGGTGATGTTTTTATAGTTAGAGATCAAAATATGGTTGTTGGGTTGCATTAACTTTGTCCCTAACCTTCTCCATGTTCATTTAATAAACGTTTAGCTTTTTGTAGGAAATTCACAACTTATAGTTATAACCTCCAATAAAAATAGTCGATGTAGCTCAAAGCTAACCATTAAAGAGTTGTCCGGAGGATTATGACCATCATCATAATTGAGACATTAGATTATGATCACCATCATGATTGTGACCTTGCATTGTGAGGATCACTATCTTTAGTCTTTGGCTCAACATCCATATTGATTAGGCTTATGAAAGCTTCATCATGATCGCGACCTGAATCGTGAGAGTTTTTAGAAAGGACTTCAATGGACTCTTGACCATGATCACATGCTCTTAATCGTGATTATTGTCAATATAATGGTGATAAAAACCATAAGGGTCTTTGTCTCTTTTATGTATTAAAGAATTTAGAAGGATATGGATGATGGTAATGCTCACGAACGTGACCTTGCTCTTGAGCATCACTATCTTCATTACAATTTTAAATTAAAAAAAATTAAATACAAAATTTTATAAAAACTTAATTTAATATATATATATAATAATTATTAAACATATACACATTAATAGTTGTAAATATTTTACTAAATTCTTAACATTAATAAGCTATCAGCTAACCGTTATCAACAATAGTTACCTGTTAATAGCTAATGGCTACTAGCTATCAACAACTTAGATAAGTGTATAATGCTCAAGGTTAAAATCTTATATTACGTATGAGATATAACAGCTGTGCCCCATTGTTTTGCTATAGAAAAAAAAGACTATGTACAAGCTTCCACGACATTCCTTGTAGCCATTCTAAAATATAATAATTTGAGGAATTTCATTAATTCTTGGTCGTCTAGGAGGAATGAACTATGCAACATCAATGCAATTACCTTCAATTTGAGGAGTCAAAGTTTTGTCTATATGAGATATTAGAGCCTGACCATTGGGCTGAAAACCTATATAGCCAATAATAAAAGTAAATTAATGATTAACACATGTAGAAGGCTTCATGAAACTACAATAATCGACCATGAATTTGAAAAGAATAATTTACTAGAGTTAGGAGTATTAAGAGAAAAGAATGATCCTTAAGACATTTGGAAAAGGAAATCCTTTTTGAAATATTAGAAAGCATCCTCATTAAAGCTAGAGAAAATTGAAGGATTATAAAAAAATGCAAATTTATCCCACTAGTTAATTAATAACCTCCTTGATAACCACTCAACCTCTTCAATATTTTCTCCAATTTTTTTTCTTTTATTAAGGACTTGCCAATCCCATTTTAGTATCCAAGGAACTTTATATAGGATGGCAAAAGTAAGTCTTAAGTTTTTATAAGAGGAATTTTTCTCAGCAAACTACTTATAAGCAATTCTAACCTTACTTGGGAATATAATTAGAAATAATCAATTTAAAAACCACTCAATAAATTGTGATAGGAGTATAGATGGCGGGGTTTAGCGCATGTCCAAGATTTTAGCAATAGTGACACTGTTTGAGCTCAGGGCTCTAGAGAACACACTAACCACTGTCACGAAGACATGGCGTGGAGATGAGGAGTTGTCACCTAGGGTAATAACTAGGACAAATAAAAAATGTGGTACTTGAATCCCTAAAAGAAAGCTAGCACCACAACCAGGAGATTCTGGATACGGAATACCAACTTCTTTCAGTCTCATGTTCATTTAGAATTATTTTATGAATTACTATATTATCCTCTATTTACATGCAATTTCATAGAAACCCTTATTCTAGTAATTAATTTCAAGGCAAATCAGTCATGAAAATGCAAGTAAATAATGCATTCAATCAAACACATAATCCCTAAGTTAGTCTAATATACATGGATTTTAATTAAATGAACTAAATCTACATATTTTAATTTACAAGTAAGCTAAAGACTAATTCCATTTTATTTTAATTAAATGAACCTAAGTTTATTTATTTTAATTCTAAAATGAGCCTAAATCTACAAATTATGGAGGTATTTAAATTAATGAGTCTAATTCTACATGTTTTAATTCTAAGGTGATCTTAAATCTACAAATTATGAAAAGGCTTTAAGTGGGCTAATTCTAATTAATTAAATTAGGTGGGCTTATGTCTAATTTACTAAATGGGCTTAAATTATCTCTAACTTAAAATCTAATTAATTATGGGCCTAAAATACATTTTAATTAATTAAACCTAAAAAACCTATATTTAAATGGATGAATTAGAATCTATGGGCTTAAGGCCCAAAACACATAAGAATAAACAAACAAACACAAAACACATAAAAAAAAATAAACAAACCCAAAAAACAAATAAAATAAACAACCCAAAAACAAATAAAACATATTAAAACAATTAAATTAAAGATCAAACAACTAATTAAATTAATTCATTCTAAACCCTAATTTTCATTAACATGCAACCTAAATTAATCTACTTGCTCCATTAATTTTAATTAATTACCCAATTAAAACCCTAATTTTACTAACCAATTAATTAACATAAACATGCAATCACACATAATTCCATTATTCCCACTATTGAGGCTATTACAATAATCTATTAAGAATAATAATAAAAATAATTAATACAACCCCAATAATAATAAAGAAAACCCTAGAAACTATATCTCCACAAGGTCTTATTCATGACATTCCATGGACCTCTTGTGAGCTTAGTCCTCCATAATCACCATAAATAAAAAACAAAAATTATGATTAGTAAATAAATTATAACAATAATAAAACAAAACAAAAATCAATAAAATAAAAAAAGAAATAAAATAAAATAAGAAGAAGATGATACTTATGGATGATTTTAAGGGAGTGCTCCTTAGATTTGTAAAATCACCATTCTTGATAAGACTTCGAATATTATTCTTCAAAAATTCTTAATTAATAAATAAAGCAAAATGAATTCGTAGAGAATAAGATTTTTTCTTTTTTTTTTTCTCTCTTTTCTCTCTTTTTCTTCTCATTTTTTTTTCTTTTCTTCTCTCTTTTTCTTATGCTTTGTTCCTTTTTTTTTCTTTCCTTTTCTTCCTTTTGTTTTTTCCTTTCTACCCCCCTTTTCAGAGCCAAAACACTCCTTATATAAAGATATATCTTGAAACCCTCGTTATAAATTGATTCCTAAAAGACTTCTATTTCATTAAAACATTATCAAAATAATTTTTAGGAGAATTTCATACCAATTAGGACTCAATTTATCTGGAAAATTCGAGAACCCGGGGCAGAGGAGGTTTAATTACAAAAAGGTCCTTGAAAGAATTTAAGTTTTGTAATTAGATTCCTAAAAATCATTGCAATTTATTCCATAAAGACATTAAATTCTTTCTCTAAAAAATTGCAATCAGACCCCTAAAGTTTCAAAGCTTAAATATTGAAGACCTATTCATGACATTTTCATTATTGGAGTCTTTTGTCGCATCCATAACTCATCATCCTGAAATTGGGTGTCTACAGGGAGGCTATCAT
Organism: Mallotus nudiflorus; assembly: GCA_947683625.1. NCBI lineage: Eukaryota > Viridiplantae > Streptophyta > Magnoliopsida > Malpighiales > Euphorbiaceae > Mallotus > Mallotus nudiflorus. The sequence continues at coordinate 1,526,604 of CANTUR010000590.1, read as the reverse complement.
ATTTTTCCCTTTAAAATTGCATGCACCAGCTAAATTTTTATTGCATATTATCATAACATAAGGCACCCTTCCATGCTTCTATATAATTAAAATAATTATATGTTCTGAATGATAAGAGATATTTTAATTCTCTAGCAATAAATGGGCTATCTCCCCACTCTTTAAGAAAGATTACTCTTTTAATTAGGAATTTGTTGAATGCTAATTCATTAGATGGTCATCTAATAGGGGTAAAAATAACCAAACATGATTCTTCTAAGATCTGCTGATAGTAATCATATTTTCTTGGGAGATGAGAAAAATGTTTGGTGTATTTCATGACTACCTCATTGGGGTGTCTAATTTAAGATACTCTGTATCTATTATGGTTAACAGTTGATAACTAATCAGAATATAAGGAAAAATATTCTCCGTTTTTAAAAATGCCTTAGAAACCCCGGGGGGGGGGGGGGGGGGGAGGCAAATGAACAATAAATGGAAATTAAAAGAATTCTTTGTAAGAATTGAAAGAATGTTGAAAAGAAAGAATGATGAACATAAGAATTTAAGGAGTTTGGATTCTCAACAATCCTACATTTCTACTTAACTTATCCCTAAATTAGGATTTTCAATCTCCACCATCTTATTCACAAGATTGAGATTACACAAGAGTTTGAGGCTCACTCTTCAACTTTACAATCAAGAGTTTATAGGCTTACTCTTAAACCAATTCTAAGTGTTTTAATGGTTAAATACTTAAACCAATTCCTTTAGAATAAAATCTCACTTCCTGTTTTGTAAACTCAGAAAATAGAAGAATAAGAATATTTATTCTAACACTCACTAACTCTCACAAGAGTTATACAAAAATAAAATGATTTTAAAAAAAGCTTTTGTTAATTGAATGCTTAATAGAGTATAATGAGTAAATAAGTTTCTTAAACCTTTAATTGAACTTTATGGAGTGTTTATATATATAAATAAACACTAAAAAATATGGTTGTTGGATGTATCAAACATGTCTCTAACATCTCTTCTTGATTTTTGAATAATCTTAGACTTATTTATGTTATAATGCTGCCCAAGATCATGAGGAGCAAGTTCTAGCTCATGAGGAGTGAAATACTAGCTGTTGCATTAAAAAATGATCGTTTGGAGCTGTTAGAACTGCCCTCACAAGCTACTCATGAGATGAATAGTGCTCATGAGCAGCACTGTCCCTTTACTCAACTCTTGCTTATTTCAACCTTTTGCTCATGACCATGACCCTTGGTCGTGAGGGGAGCTTGTGAGGGGCACTTTTGGCTAAGAAATCTTGACTTTTGAGCCTCCAAATGCATCCTTTTGTCCCTCACTTATAAACACACTTAAATGTAAATATTAGCAACTAAAATTTATTATTAAAGTCAAGACCAAGGTTATTTTGAGATTGATCATGATCTTGATCATGAAAAGGGTCAACATTTTCTATGTTGGTTTTAATGCATATTTTATAGGCATCTTCTCTTAATTTATCCTGATAAGGAGAAGACATGACTGATTCAAATGAATTTTAGCTCAGACCATTGGTGCCTTGTCCTATGAATTCATTTCCTGTGAAAAATTCTTTTATTAGAAAATTTGGCAATGAATTATATACACTATTTATAAAATTCAATATCAAAATCAAAGACATATAAGATGGCTTTCCATCTAGCGAAAATTTGTTTTGAGGCTATATTTTTTACTTCTTTCAAAAGTATTTCCTTGTAGACTTACAGTCTACCCTTATAAGAAATTTTTAATTTAATAAGTAAGATTCAAATTTCTAGAAACATAAAACAATGGATAAAATTTCTTTTTTAATTATAGAGTAATTAAGTCTAGCTCTAGTCCAAATTCTTAAGGTGAATCTAACTAATTGTTCTTTCTTATGAATTCTTTGTTTAAGAATTCCTCTATATCCTTTTTCAGAGGCATCAATCTCAACTATTTCAAATGCATTTGGATGTGGAAGGGCTAGATAAGGAAGCTCTTTAGCTTTAAGTTTTATTTTTTAAACAGCTCTAGTGTGTTCATCATACCATTTTAGTGGAACCTTTTTAAGCCTATCAAATAAAGGCTTAGCATCCACTGTAAATTCTTTATAAAAATTGGCAATATAATTTAAGCTTCCTAAAAATCTTTAAAGTTGTGTGTGATCCCTTATTTTTGAATTTATTAATCTTTATATAAGATCAATCTCTTTCAGCTTTGGTTGGGATATAAAGGAAAGTGAATTTCTCTTCCTTTAATGTTTTAGTTACTCCTACTTTAGATATTTCTAAATAGATGTGATTTCCTAAAATAACTAGGAGCAATAACCCTTTTACCATTGTAAATGGAATTTGAAAACATATTCTATCATTACAAATAATGACATTTGATATCTTATACTTGACTAATAAATTTTCTTTATTTACAGCATTGAATTCTTCCATTGTTTTGGAAAAATATTAAGAAGGAACTAATCCTTCACTTATACAATTTAAATTGATGCCTGAATCTACTAAGGCTACTATTTCAAAGAAATATTCTTTATTTATGATGACAATTATATAGGTATGCCATTTATGTGTGATTACCCTATCAACCTAATTCACATATTGAAGATTGCTAATTTCATCTTCATTTAAAAGGGTCTTTTTCAGGTCTTTAAGATTAATTGACAAAGCTTATTTGTCATCATCATCTCTTTTTTTTAATTCTTTTATCTCAGCTTTTACTTTCAACTCACTTAGCGTTGGCTCTCTAATTTTTATAGGATTATTAATCCTTTCCATAATTTCTTTTAGATAGTACGACTTTTCAATGTTTTCTGCAATATTTGTGTTTAATGGGTCGTTATCAGAAGAAGATGATTGCTTATAGAGATTTACATTTTTCTCTATTTGCTTCCTCTTCTCATCCGGGTCTTTTATTTTAGGGTAAAGGTCCATTTAAGCCCTTAATGTTTACCCCGAGAAGTGGATATGCTCTTAATTTTTTTTGACCAAAAAAGCCAAAATCAACTTTTATAAGAGATATAAGCCCTTGCTATAACGACAAGTCTTGTCTCTGTTAAATACATCTTACATGGAAAAGGACTAGTATTGTATTCAGAAAAAAAAAGGTGGCTACCACCATGCCACATATCTCCACCTCCTTTTACCTTTCATCTAACCACCCACCACCACCATTTTAAACCATGATTCTTGGCATTATTGCACAAAAGAACGGCAGAGGTGGCTTAAAGTTTCAATTTCCTTTGGAATTAAAGTTGCAAAACCTAAAGGTAGGAGCAATGGTGGTGATAACAGTAGCATTCATACAGTAGAGAATTTAAGGGAATTGGGACATTAACTCCTCTAGTAAAATCAATAACTATTTAAGTTAAGATAAAAATTAAATATATTAAAAATAGAGAAATAACATCTCCATTTCCTCTTACGTTCATCTTCCATAAATCATCTCTTTTTGAAGAAGAAAATTTACAATTCCATGTCAAAAAACCTGAAGTGATTTTGATTCATTGTTCAATCATTGAAATGAGCAGTTTAGGATTTAAATCAAAGGTGTACCCATCGAGTAGCCTCATCTAATTAACCACCACGCCTCTTGCTACTACGAACTAATAATAATATTGTTGTTATTATTATTATTATAAGTTATTATTGTTAGTTATTATTATTATTAATCTTATTCTTATTCTTATTCTTATTCGTATTATTATTATTATTATTGTTATTATTATTTTTATTATTGTTATTGTTGTTATTATTATTATTGTTATTGTTATTATTATTGTTATTATTGTTGTTGTTGTTATTATTATTATTATTCGGTTAATTATCATTTTTTTGTTATAAAAATTGATTCCATTTGCTTAAATTTGACTGTTACTAAAGTCTCATGATTAATGCTTGATTCTGTTCAAGCAGCCTACCCACTTTGTAACCCAATCTCTCATTCTCATTCAATAAAAGCATCCTTTCTGATTCCAAAAACTTTAGCAGCTCATTGGAAAGTTAAAAAACATTCAAGAAATGATCAAATGATCAAGATAGCCACAGTTCTTGAAGGACTAGAAGTGGAAGATGAGAGAAAATATGTTATGAAAGTATTAAAGTGTTTCTTCAGGGACATGCCTAGTCACACTCTCAACTTCATTGTTAATAAAAATCTTAATCAGATGTTGAATGCTTGGAAGATTGTTTTGTCATTTTTGATGTAACGAACATATGGTGTGTGGGTAAGGAAAATGATGGCTGCCTTTAACTTACTAGCATTAGGATGCATGGGGATATGGCTTAAAGTTTTTTATTTTAATGCTGGAAGCATTAATGCTCAAAGTTTTTGATTCCAAAACCATCATTTTATTTTATTTTATTTTATTTTTTGATAAAATATGGCCTATCAACTCCACGTGGTAAACATTAGGGGCTTAAATGCACCTTTACCTTTTATTTTATCTATAAGATCTAAGACCATAGAGTGTTCTTTGGTTAAGACAAGTAACCCATTCATTGCACAGAGTGATTTGTAATAACCACAATTTCCTTCAATGTTTAATTTTTTATCAGGCTGTCTAAATAAGATGCGGTTGCTCCTATAAAATAGACCCATATAGTGTAGAATACGGTATTTACCATATTTGAGACTTGACTTTGAATCATTTGGGATTGTCCATCAATTATAACCTCAGTTTTGACGGTACCAAATATTTAAGCTTTGTCTAAAAAGACCACCAACCTTTAAGTTGGTCCATGAAGTAAGCTATTATAGCCTTTGCCACAATATTATCACTATTGTTTCTTGCCTTTGAGGCATTAACATACATGGTCATATAATGTAGCACATTTTTTAATATGATATTTAGATAGTCCATCAATATTCCATTCCACTATGGATGTTCCATCACAGGAAACATAATTGAATGAACTATCTTCATATTGTAAATCTAATGGCGACGACCTTGTGTAGTATGGTTTAATTAGAATTATGGAATTGGGCTTAGGATAATTTTGAGTTTTCATTAATTTGACAATCATTTTTGAGCTTTCATTAGCAAATAATTTAATATTTTAATTCTGTTTCCATAAGTTTAAATAGAATTCTTTTTTCAAAGGAGGCTAATGTGGAAGGCACATTTTTCTTTTGCTCTATGGATTTAAAAGCAGTTATTTGGGATTCAACCTTTATAATTTCCTTCTAATAGATTGGAGACTTGGATTTGAAAATTATTTAGATGAATTACATCATCTAAACTTCCTTCCTTTTTATAAGGAGAACAAACGACTTCTCAATTCTCATCCACATTAAAGGATAACTCTGCTTACGGTGGATGGATGCTTTTCATGACTTTTCCTTTACTTGTGTAGAAATTTTGATAAGTAGTTTCTAAAGTGGTTAATCACAACTAAAATCAAGAACGGATTTTCCTTTAACCTTAATTAGGGTCAAATGCATGAGAGGGTACCAAACTTTAACTCCGTTTCAATTCAGTTACCAAACTTTGATTTGTCTCTTTTTATATACTAAATTTTATTTAATTTTATAGTAATGACTTAAAAAAAATTTTAGTACCTGAATAATTTATAATTACTATTTTAATCCTTTTTTCCCAAATAAGTCCATATTTTCTATATATTTATAGAAAATAAGAAAAAAATTAAAATTTATTTTGATTTTGCCTAGTAAGAGTAGACTCATCGTGAGAGGTATCAAATCTTAGGAGTAGAAAATTTTCAAAATTTTTATAATTTTTGTACTAAATTGAAAAGATAAAGAGATTGAGGGATAAAATTATTTTTTAAGAGAAATTTAGAGAATTAAAAATTCTTAATAGTACTCTTTTTGAAACAAAATCAAAGTTAGGTGACCAAAAAGAAATATTGAAATTTAGTATCCAAATTGCAATAAATATAAAGTTGGGTGACCACCAATGAACCTTAAAATAGTGTTTAAGAAATTCAACAAAATCCTTTTCTCCATTTTCTTTTTATATAAGCAGTATCTATTCTTCCATAGATTTTGCTCTTTATTACTAAAATAAGTAACAAACCATTTATTAAATGGATTTTCATTGTTTATTGAGATTACCATTAAATTTATAAGTGATTTATGCTTTCCTTTTCATAACCCGTACCTAATGGAGTAGGACTTTCAAACCTTTCTCCTCTATATTGAGGTTGGATGACGTCTTCATTGGACTTTTGGCATTCCTATTATTGAATTTAGCCTTTTTAAGGATAGAGGAGTAGCAATCACTAATCTAGCAAGTTCAATGACCAACCATCTTCTAAGAGCTAGAAATACTAATCTATTTTTTGAAAAAGTTATTTCTACATTCCCAATAGGATGCTCAACTATCTCTTGGATAGTTCTAGAATCTTCTTGAGTTATTGGATTGGCTTCCTCTAATACCCATTTTTTAGGTAAAGTAACCTGATCCCAAGAGATAGTTTTTGGAACCATTAAGTTACCTTTTAACATATTTGTAAAGAATGAGGTGGTAGTTCCTTTTAGGGTTAAGAGTTTTTTTGAAGAAGCTTTTAAATTAGGAATGATAGTGTTCATTGCTTTATAATGTATTATATATATAAGAATAACATTCTCATATCCATGTAATATATCATAACCTTTAGTTTGGATATTAAGACTTAAAGCATGCATCAGATAAGGATCAGATAGAAAGAAAGAGAAATTAGTATATCAGGAAAAATAAATTGTTCCTTCACAAAGGGATGATTCAATGACTCCTAACAAAGAGTCATAACCTGTTATGCCCTTTATCTCTAACATATAAAACCGCAGAGGTATTTAAACCTAGTCTAGTTGTCGATTTCAAGGCAACTTGAACCATACCTATATGTAAAAATTGAAATAATAATAATAAATTATGCTGATGAACCTTTGTCATTAAGAAGTACTAAATTCAATTAGACCAAATCATTAAATGCATTGAAGTCCAGATGCTAGCACTTCTAGAACTTTGGTATCAACTAATTCATCATACAAGTAATTTGTTGTTTTTTGGCAAATTCCACATCGGGATTTTTAAAGGAATAGGGAAGTTCTTTATTTATAAAAGAACTTCCCCCCTTTTGTTTAAAATCCATCCCACAAAATTAGCCATCTCCAATATTTAAGCTATCTGTAGTCTTTCTCTCTCTTTTGTAAGATTTTCTCAATTAGTGAAATATTATTTTAGTAATGTCCAAGGACGTAGGCATAATTGGCCAAACCTCATTATATTTTGGTGTTATCTTTTATGTCTATTTAATAGCTATTGTCAGGTCTAGTTGTTGTTAATTATTGTGCTATTAAAATTACTTATCTTGGTAAAATTCTATCTAAAGAGTGTGGTTTTTAAGTGGGACCATTGTGACCCGCCACTCTTTCCTAGGAATATATCTTGGGGTAATTGTTAGTACAATTATTTACACTCTAGTCAGCTATGCAATAGTTCTCAAGGTGAATTTGTTATTATTGGTGGAAATTAACCTGAATTCCACAACAATTGGTACTAGAGCTCTTGGTCTATTTTAGTATGCTCTGTGATTGTGGCCTAGGCTGATCTTCCACATAAAAAAATATCCTTGGGCTAATTGGCATTCCGCATTGACAACTATTAAATAGAATTTATAGTAGAAATGGTAGACAGCACAAAAGTATCCATATCGGCATCAACAACTTCTTCATCTTCAATTTTGGCAAGAAATGTTATGAAAAATGCTAGATTTCCATTGGAGATTTTTTATGGCACTGGTTATTTCGGCATATGGCAAAGTAAGGTTCTAGATACCCTTTTTCAGCAGGGTCTAGACATTGCTATTGAAGGAGAGAAACCAAATTATGTTGAGGAGAAAGAATGGAAGGTGATCAATAGATTGGCATGTGGTACAATTTGATCATGTCTTTCTTAAGAGCAGAAGTATGCATTTTCTAAAGAAACTTCTACAAGTAAATTATGGCATTAGAGGAGAAATTCTTGAAGTAGTCAAAACAAACTCTACATGAAAAAGAGATTGTTTCACTTTAATTATGCTCCTGGTACCATGATGAATGATCACATTACTAGCTTTAATCAGCTGGTAATTGATTTGATAAATATGGACATGACTTTTAATGATGAAGATCTAGCTTTAATATTGGTGAGATCGCTTCCTGATGAGTTTAAGTATCTTAAACTACTCTACTTCAAGGGAAGATTGTTGTGTCTCTAAGTGAAGTAACTGCAGCCTTGTATAGTTATGAATTATAAAAGAAAAAAAATAAGAAAATACATTTGTTGAAGTAGAAGCTCTTGTTGTTAGAGGCCGTTTGCAGAGTCAGAATAAAGGAAGGAGAGGAAGATCAAAGTCAAAGTCCAAACTGAGCAAAGATCAATGTGCCTTTTGTTGAGAAAAAGGGCATTGTAAGAAAGATTGTTCCAAGCTAAAGGACAAAATCAAACTTGGAAAAGGAGATGTGTCTCAAATTCAAATGTAGTTGATTGTGATGATGCAGATTCAGATCTTTCAATCGCTGCTACACCATCAACTAGCTGTTTGAGTTTATGGTTATTAGATTTAACTTGTAGTCACCATATGACTCCCAATCGAGAATGGTTCTTTGACTTTAAAGAACTAAAAGGTGGAGTAGTCTACACAGCAAATAATGCCCCTCTTAACACACATGGGTTTGGTTCAATTCACTTGAGCAATCAGGATGGATCAATTAAAACCTTAACAGGTGTTCATTATGTGCAGATTTGATGAGGAATCTTATTTTTATGGGAACCTTAGATTCAAAAGGTTTCGAAGTAAGGGCGAAAGATGGGATAATGAAAATCATCTCTGGTGCACTTGTGATAATGAAAGGGATTTGAAAAAAGAAATAAGGTGTATTACTTGCTGGGTAGTACAATTATTGGGACAACAACAACGGCAACTTCTACTGATGATCAGGAGTTAGAAGCAACCAGGTTATGGCATATGCTCTTAGGGCATGCTGGAGAAAAATCCTTGAAATTACTGATACATCAAGGATTATTGAAAGGAGCTCAGGCTTGCAAATTGGATTTTTGTGAGCATTGCATCAAAGGGAAAAAGATAAGGGTGAAATTGGAATAGCCATCCATGATACTGAGGGTATTCTGGATTATGTTCATTCATATGTGTGAGGGCCTTCCAAGAATGCTTCATTGGGAGAAAAATAATATTATGTTTCCTTTATTGATGATTTCCTAAAGAGAATGGGTGTATACAATGAAGACGAAGGATTAGGTGCTAGGAATTTTCCTTAAATGGAAAAAGATGGTGGAGACTCAAACAGGCAGAAAAAGTCAAACGTCTTCACACAGATAATGGTGGAGAGTTAAAAAATGATCCATTTTTTAAAGTTTATAAAGATGAAGGTATTGTTAGACACTTTACCATCAAATATACACCATAAAAAAATGGGGTGGTAGAGCGAATGAACTGGACATTACTAGAGAAGGTTCGATGGATGTTGTCTAATGCTGTGTTAGGCAAAAAATTTTGGACTGAGGTTGTAGTCTATGCTTGTCATCTTGTTAACCGCTTACCATTAACTACTATTGGTGGTAAAACGCCATTGGAGAAATGGTTTGGAAAACCTGCTACAGATTATGATTCCTTATATGTGCTTGGTTCCACTGTATATTATCATGTTAAAGAGTTAAAGTTGGACCCAAGAGCAAAAAAGGCAATCTTTATAGGCATCACTTCTGGTGTGAAAGGCTATCATCTTTGGTATCTAGAAACAAAGAAAGTATTCTTCAACAGGATATTACATTTGATAAATTTACCATATTGAGAAATGTGACTTCAGAAAAAATGGAGCAAAAAGATGGTACTCCCAAACAGGTGGAGTTTGATGGCAACATAATTATCCCAGCCAATGTAGAAACTAATGATGACTCTCTTATGGTAGAAGAAGAGTCAAATGAAGAAGAGGTTCAGATCCAAGAACCTCCACAGCAACATGAATCAATTACATTAAGGAAGGGAAAAAGAACCATTAGACAACCTACTCGTTATGCTATATGGTCTCTTCTACATCACCAATTGCCATTGTTGACATTCCTACCACTTATAATGAAGCAGTCCAAAGTTTAGAACATGAAAAGTGGAGGATTGCCATGAATGAAGAAATGCAATCCCTTCAAAAGAATCAGACATGGAAACTAGTTAGTCTTCTAAAGGGAAAGAAGGCAATTGGATGCAAATGGGTATATGCAAAGAAAGATGGATTTCTTAATAAGGATAATGTTCACTACAAAGCAAGATTGGTGGCTAAAGGCTACACATAGATGGAGGGAATTAATTATAATGAAGTATTTTCTCCAGTTGTAAAATATTTCTCAATCAAAATTTTATTGGCTTTGGTAGCACAGTTGGATTTGGAACTAGTTTAGATGGATGTAAAAATTGTATTTTTATATGGAGACTTGGATGAGGAAATCTACATGACTCAGCCAGCTGGATTTAAAGTTGTTGGTAGAGAAAAGATGGTTTGCAAATTGCACAAATCATTGTATGGATTAAAGCAACTTCGAGGCAGTAGTACAAGTGATTTGATAAGTTTATGATAGGGCAAAAGTACATGAGAATTAAATATGATCATTGTGTGTATTTGCGCAAGATACAAGGTGGATCCTATATATATCTTCTTCTTTATGTTGATGATATACTAATAGCTTCTAAGAGTCATACATAGATTGAGAAATTAAAGACTCAATTGAATAGGGAGTTTGAGATAAAGGATCTTGGTAAAGCAAAGGAAATTCTTGGCATGGAAATATCTAGAGATAGGAAATTGGGGAGGATTTGTTTGTTTCAGAAAGAATATTTGAGGAAGGTGACTAAAATGTTTTGGCATGAATGAAAAGTCAAAACAAGTTAGTACACCACTTGCTCCTCATTTCAAGCTTAGTGCATCCATATCACCGAAGAATAATGTAGAATTGGAACACATGTCAAAAGTACCGTATGCAAGTGTTGTTGGTAGCTTGATATATGAAATGATATGTACGAGGCTTGATATTTCATAAACAATTGGGGTTCTGAGCAGGTATATGCATGATCCTGGAAAGGAGCATTGGCAAGCTGTGAAATGGATTCTACGATATATTCTAAGCACTGTAGACATTGGTTTAGTATTTCAGTAGGATAGACAAAATGGTTATTGTGTAGTTGGGTATTGTGATTATGACTATGCTGGTGATTTGGACAAGCATCGATCAACTATTGGTTATGTGATTACTTTTGCAAAGGCACTAGTCAGTTGGAAGTTCACCTTACAGTCAATAGTTGATTTGTCTACTACAAAGGCAGAGTATATAGCAGTTATAGAGGCTATAAAAGAGGCAAATTAGCTTCAAAGGTTGCTTGGTGAACTGGGAATGAAGCATCAGCATATCAAAGTGCATTGTAACAGTCAAAGTACTATTCATTTAGCAAAGAACCAAGTTTATCATGCAAAGAAGAAGCATATCAATGTTCAATATCACTTTGTACGGGAGATTTTGGAAGAAGGTAGAGTTACAATCTAGAAAATTTAGACTACTAAGAATCCTACTGATATGATGACAAAAGTGGTAACTAAGGTTAAGTTTAAACATTGTTTAAACTTTATCAATATTGTTACAAATTGAAAGATCAAATTTGCAGACACTACTGAAGGTTGGATTTGTGAGAGAATTGCATGAGATTTTGCCAAGGTGGAGATTTGTTATTTTTTGGCAAATCCCACATTAGGATTTTTAAAAAAATAAGAAAGTTATTTGGTTATAAAAGAACTTCCCCCCTTTGTTAAAAATCCATCCCACAAAATTAGCCTTTTCAAATATTTGGGCTATTTGTATTCTTTCTCTCTCTTTTGTAATATTTCTTCAATTGGTGAAATATCATTTTGGTAGTGTCCGAGGATGTAGGCATAATTGGTTGAACCTCATTAAATTTTGATGTTATCTTTTATGTCTATTTAATAGCTATTATTGGGTATAGTTGTTGTTAATTATTGTATTATTAAAATTACTTGTCTTGGTAAAATTTTGTCTAAGGAGTGTGGTTTTTAAGTGAGACCATTATGACCCCACCACTCTTTTTTGGGAATATATCTTGGGGTAATTTTTAGTATAATCATCTACACTCTAGTCACCTATGCAATAGTTCTCAAGGTGAATTTATTATTATTAGTGAATATTAACCCGAATTCCATAACATAATCAAAATAGAAATTTATTTGCAAATGTTGATCCTTTGTTTTTGTGTTCTCTCCCTAAATGACCAGAAAAGACACAAGTCCTGACACGTAATTTATCGGTGTAAGATACTTGCTAAGCTTGAAGATTCTATCCAGGAAAAAGAAACACCATTTTAGTCGACCAAGAAAATTCAGGAAAACTTAATGATACTTTAGTCCAATTAACAAGGGTCTCATAAAAAAGAGTGATATCACCCACTATGCATTGAATTCCTCACTGTAACGACTAAAGCATTCAACACTATATACACTGCTTTTAACAGTACAAAGCACATGAATAGATGTTCCATTCAACAATGATTCATCTCTCTAAGCAAAGGAATTGAGCTTTCCCGAACAAATTGCATTAAATAAGAGAAATAGGAAACATAAATCATGACCAACCTATTTTAAGCAAAGTTGTTAATGTTAACTAATAAAAAGTCAACTAAAGCATTATTGATTCAACTCTCATTGTTATGCTTTTGCTTCTAACCATCAAAATCATATTTATTAAGAACATAAAGATGTTCAAATTAATATTAATTTGAATTGGTGAAAACTTAAGTTCCATTGAGCAAAACAATTGGTGTCTACCACTTTATAAGATCAAACATGAAACACTAGGTCAAAACATTAAATAAACAAAAAAGAGAAATGGTGAAAGTACAGCTACTATAGAATATCATACACCTAATTTAGGTGAGATTGACGCTAGGAACATAAAAGAATGGCAATAGGCATAATGGTAATTAATAGTAAGTTCATCCTAGTCAATAACACCAACATAATGTTTAAGCAAAATGGCAACAGGCATCAACACACAAAATTTTGGTCAATAAGTTACCTCAACTCAAAACTCAGCCAACATGGAAAATTTGACAGAAGAAGATATAACCTTCTGGCATGAACAACATCTACCATGGGTTTCCATGCCTCAACTTGTTCTTTGGTCCAAATGCTAGGATCGTTAGAATACCTATCATGGATTTAAATAATGGTATCGTGATCTGTTTCGGTATCGATAACGGTGTAACGGTGTTAGATTGAATCGTATCGATTCGGACTGTATCGTTTGGCGCTGCCATGTATAATGCAAAATAATCAATAAAATACACCATATTATTAAAAAAAATGCAAAATAAACTTTTACATCTAATATAATAAGTTAAGAATTACTTAAATAATATATAATTGCACTAAAAATATACATTTGAAAGAAAAAAGAAATACAAAATAAAAATTATTATTTATTGTAATAAAAAAAATGAAATAAGAGAGTACTTTAAAGTTTTAATATGCATATAATTATATTACATTAATATGATATTATTACAAACTTTTTGACATATACAATAATAATAGAAATCACCACAAAAAAGAGTGGCGTGGAGGATCTTGACTACTAGACCTAGCATTATAATCATCAACATTTTGGTTGTTCATTTGAGATGGAAATAAGTTAAAAAATGAACTCCCTTCGTTGAATGTAGTAGAATGGCTTTGAAATTCAGGCAAATTACTTGGAGGATTTTGAGAAGTATTCACCTGATTCTCAAATCTACTGGGATAACTTTGGTGTTAGTCTTTCTGATTCTAATTATCAGAGGGCATTCCATAATATCATAGAGGATCAAATGGATTCATGTAATGACTGAACCCATAGTCTTGATTTGCAGTAGTCGAAGTAGAACTACTTTCACCTCCACTGATTTCGTATCCAAATTCATGTTGTCATAGTGCAAAATTGGATGGAATATTTGCAAAACTAGATGGATCAAAAAATGAAGGGATATCATTTGAATAATTGGAATCTTCATAACATCCATGGTTTGTTCCAATTGGCTTATGATATCCACCTCTACCACCATCATTA